>MPVS01000078.1:0-160748 GCA_001931775.1 Fomitopsis pinicola | reverse complement strand
CCCTCGCGAAGGAGGTCGGCGCGGCGGCCCCGGGCCTCCGTTGGCTCGCGCTTGAGCCTGCGGGCGCGGGTGCGGATGGTGTGGAGTGGTTTGAGGTGGGGGGCGCGAGGACGGGGAGGCCGCGCTGCCTTGAACTGACAGAGGCCGCGAGGGTTCGTCGGAGGCTGGATGGTCTCGGGAAGTGGGATTAGTATATTGCTGTGGGATGGGCTGTTCGTGTTGAGTTTTCGAGCCCCAGGCCTTCAATGTTCACCCCTCGCCATACCCACTTAACCTCTTTTTACAGCCCATTTCTTGGGGAGTGTGTCTTCGTTTTCTAGGGTGGCCTCACATGTGTTTTGCACCAGGCCAGTGTTCAGTTTGCTCAGTCGGCGCGTCTCTATTGTGGCATTTAACATCAAGTTGTTGATGATCTCCTCTATGTTGTGGATCCAGAGGGCTCCTTGCTGTGTCTTGCGACCAATTCACATCTGAGTTTCCAGATTACGGTGTCCATGCACTGCCGCCGCACGGCATTTCTGCACGTGCGACGGTTCTTCTCCGGCACCTTGCGGTAGGCCGTCCATAGAGTATATATAAGGTGCGTAACGTTGGATGGGTTCTCGTGAGCCCTATCTTACCCACCCACAGCCTCAATCTAGCGCGGCTGCGTCCTTCATCTCAATCTCAGGCTGCAACCCCCAGCCTGGGTCAAACGAATCTCGCCTTGACGAGTCGTTGCATCGCTTTCACGTTACCATATGGACATCTTCCGCAAGTTACGGGACACTGCACTCTTTGTCGTGCAAAGGTGTTGATACCGACTCGGATACCGACTCGGAATCCCAAGGAGCCATCTCGTGAGCATGTTGTGCAACTGGTCGAGAGGCTTCACTGAAGCGCAGAAGATGGCCTAAACTGGGAAGCACTGTCCCATGGGGCAGAGTGGTTCTCCCACGACGTCGACAGCGTACACAACCGCCCATACCCTTCTGCGAGTTTGAGTCGTCTTTAGCGGCTGCCACACAACCGCCCATTCCCCCTCAAAAAACGTTGTGTTTAGAGTCTGCCTACGGGAGACTAGCGGCTGCCTACAGGCACCTACAACAGCGTCGTTCGTGAGTTCTCTTCAATGTGAACTGTACACATGAGTGCTCACTGGTATCATCCTATCTCTCTCAACCCAGGCGAAGATCAACCGTCGGCTCACCATCGTCGCTGGCTCTACCAACTGAGATTTGGTGCAACATCATCGACTACTTGCAATACGACTGGTCAGCACTCCTGATATGTACAGTCGTCTGTCGGACGTGGCATGCTCGGGCTCAGAAATACCTCCCGACAGGGTACAAGCATGTCATCGTCCTTTCCAGCCGGGAAGACGTGCGCCGCCTGTCGCGGTGTGCCCGTGAACGCGTCCTTTCCACCAGAGCGGTACAAGTGCGCGGCGATGACCATGCGTCACTCGGGCACCTTGATACCTTCGCCGTCATGCTCGCAGGCCAGCTGCAGGACTTCAACGACTTACAAATACTTGACGGAATCTGGCGAACAGACGTACTGCATGTACGCATACTCTTTCGCTGTCTCTCTACATTCACCGGGATCCGCCGCCTCACTCTTCGCAACGTCAACTTTCCATCTGCCATGGAGCTTGCCGGTATGCTTGTCGCTCTGCCCAACCTCTTCAGCCTCGAGTGCGTGAATATCTCGACTCGGTATGATGCATATGATCGTATGTCGCGCATGCACCACCCACCTCTGCACCTGTTAGAGTACCTCCTTCTCGACCGTGTAAGCGGCTTCGACGTGCACAACCTCTTCCAAACGATGAAACTCCAGAGCCACGTCGTCGAGGTTGTGATCCAGGACCACGATGCGAGCGTCTCCACGGCTTTCATGGGAAGGGAGGATGTGAAGCTCGCTACGAACCTCTTTCGGAGCCCATCATTAGCGGGTCGCTTCATCCTCACGATCCACGATGGGTCGTGTTCATATAGCCTACTAAGTAAGCCATCTTGTTGTTCACCGGGTTTGGTATAAGCTAAGTACTAACCACCCTAATGTCAGAGCAGTGCTGCATGGAGGTGCTGCGTCCCGATGCGAGTGTCCAGAACATGTGTATCAAAGCCGCGCCACGCGTAGACCCACGTCTGGAGCTTTCCTTCCTATGTTCCGTCGTGAACGCAGTCGTCTCCTCCGTGACTGGTCGTGTCGAAATCGTTGGGCTGGTCGACCCAGGCGAAGGCTTCAGCAACTGGAAGCTGTCCTACCTAGATTGGGATCCCGAGGACATCCTGTCGATCCGGCACATCAAACCCGCTGAAACTGCAGCATACGTCGTCGCTCTCAATCTACCGTTGTGGGAGAGTCGCTCGCGGCTGCCCCTCCGGGACTCATGGCGCAGAGTTGTCGCGAGGCATATGGAGTTGATGCCAGAGGACAGGTGCTCATTGTACGTGTTCCCGGTTGCTGGGAGCCGGTTCAGCACGGCGTCGCTGATACCGTTCGTTTTTAGGCCTCGTGTGCAATTTTACGAACACTGGGAACTTCCAACCAGAAATGACGAGGACGTTTAGGAGCTGTATAAGAGGTGGCAATGACGTCAGCTTCAACTGTGGCCACCAAAAGGCGCACTTTGGTGCTACAGCTCGACAGCTCGACAGCCGTAGTAGGTCTGCCTCTGGCGATTCCGAAGATCTTTCTCTCGTCCTTAGACTCAATGACTTCCTGAAACTTCCGTTCAGCGTCGGGTCTCGGCCTCAGCGTCACTATCTCCTGAACACAGACTCGGCATGGGCCTGCCGGTCCCCGGACATTCTCCTCGTCCTCTGGGTCTCACTTAGGGACCGCCATCGATATACTCTAAAATCAGTCCGTGTGGGAGGACCGTACGTGGCCGTGCATATGTAGACTCCGACACCAAGTTAGTATTCTCAGTCTCGGCCCGTCACTCGTCTACAGGCCTCAGCATCCAGTAATTGAGTACACATACTGGCTTGGGATAATAAAACGGAGCCCTACTGAAATAACATGCAATGGATCAGCACCGTCACACGCCGATCGCTACTGCTCTCCGAAGATAACATCGGCATGGTTTTGCCACTTGGGCCAGAATGCATGTGCTTCCGTCTTGCATACCGAGGGCAGTTCCATCTCTGCAGGCTCCTCCAAGTGCACGTACTCCACCTCAATTGGGAGGCAAAATCCTCTCTCGGGGTCCTCCGCTCCAGGATGAGGTCCGCTCGGGTAGCACACGACGACGCGCTCGAGGACGCGAGACCGCTTCAGTGCGGCAAGCGCGTTGAGTGTGTTGGCGGGGATACTGCTGGGGTTTTTCGCGATGACGCGCAGCTCTGTGAGGATGGGACAGACACCAGGGGCGGGACCTGCCTCGTCTGATAGGGCGTCGACGACGGTATGGGCGTTCCAGGGGCACACCACCAACGTGCGCAGGCCAGCCATGGAGCGAAATATGACGTGCAACTCGCCCACGGACAACGCAGCCGGCGTGTCGGCGGGCTCCATAATCCAGCACTCGTGCACGCCCGGCAGGGGTATCGGAAGACGCAGCCTGTATTCGCTGCTGCTATGTTCCCTGGCGCAGTCGAACGCCACGCCAACGTGGTCGTCTGTGCCGATGACAGACACATGGGATACTGGACGCCCTGCCACAGGTTGGCTGGAAATTGAGGCCCTTGTCCATGGCCGACGGTCCAAGTAGTCCTTCAGTCCTTGACTGCCAATCACGAGCTCCGGAGTGAGTGGCTTGCAGTCGCGGAAGAGAATGGAAGTGTCGGAGGGTATGGCGAGGTAGTTCATGACCCTACGGATATAGTTGGGATCCTTCATGCCATGCAGAGTGAATCTCCGTAGTTTTCCGAAGTGAACCTCAGGGTGCGTGGGGCGGTCCCTGGAGTAGAATTGGATCATCGATAAGGAAAGGTCCGTGAGTTCTGGTAAGTCCTTCAAGAGATCGCTGGCAAGGTCCCTGTTCACCCACGTCGACTTGGTAAACGTCAACGAGCAGAGGTGTAGGTGGAGATGCGTCAACGACGGGGCATGCAGCTTGGGCACGACATCTTCCAGATGGGCGAGCGACAGGTATCGAAGGCGAGGGGTGACGCCATTGAATAGAGGCTTGCGCTGCGCATAAGTTTCACCTCGGAAGGCGGAAAAGACGCAAACATCATGGCCCAGGTGGAGGGATTCTAAACTCGGGGCTGGGAAATCGAAGATGGCATTGATGGGACGACGCTTTGGCAAGTAGTGGCAGTGTATCTCGCGCAGACGGGAGGAGATCCGAGGGCCAAGTATACCCAAGAGCTCCTCAATATCTATCGCCTGCCCCGATCTGTCGACAACAAGATTTACGGGGCGTTGACCAGCGCGCTGGAGATAGGTCAACGCGGCGGATGCAAACTTCTTGTGGTCTGAGCGACTGCGGGGTCCGTGGGGCCCTACATTGGCGGGCGCGACATTGTTCCAGAGTACTGGTGTGTCCAGAGCGACTATCCGCCAGTAGCGACACACAGCGCTGATCGTGATGAAGTGGAATGGGTCCGTCACGGGATACATCCACGGAATCACAGTGCCGGTGTAGTTGCTGCTGTCGTTGTAGTGGTAGTACATCCAGTTGTCGTAGTAGTCTTCCTCTGCCCCGTATCGATAACGTCTCGCGAGGCTGAATTCAAAGATGATCTTCAGGACCTCAGGCGGCATGCGGTGGATAGGGGCGTTGCTAGAGTCACGGTCTGCGGCGTTGAAAGGTTCCACGAGCGAGTCTTCAGGCCTGCAGTACTTTAGCGTTTCATCTCCTACGTATAGACGTCTTTTGTTGCCGTACCTGGCTTCTGCGTCGTCGTGCGTGGACTCGGCATTGGGAGGGGTGATTGTCTTTGTTTTCTTATTGCTCTTCGCGGTAGTAGTGCGCCGGCGGCGGCGCGGCGGCATCGTGTTTTCAGCTAAGCGTGTACAGCAGTCCCAGGAATATATGAGAGCGTCCCTTTGGGCGACACTCAACCACGTATCACGACAAGTGCGTCGAAGACTCAGTGAAACCAAGGTTGATTTCCTTTTGGTACTTAAGCACACGCGCCACTCCGGTTTCCCACGTTTGTCGATTGTGCCACTGGCAGACGTGACCCGAACAACAAGTAGAATCACAATGAGCTGGGCTACGGTAGGCTACGGTTCACTGCGCCAAAGGATCATATCTATATTGATATCAAGCTCATGAGGCGATGATACAGAGTGTGCATATAACAGGTTGGAGAAGCAATGTAGGTGAATGCGAATGAGAGAGCGGCAGCATAGTACTAACCTACCGGGCTCGTTGGACACCAACTTCCAGCGAGACAGGAGTACATACTTGACGAAACCACCCATCCATCTTAGGCCCGTAACATAGCCTCCTTCGTCGACTCGTACTCTATGAAGAACGACCATGCATACGTGGACCTCTGTGCCCAGTCAATCTTTGTACTCGACCCGCACCTCGTCTACAATTCAATGGATGAGTACACATACTGAGTCAGATTTATTCTACTGAGGCATGACATGCAAGTGCACCGTCAAACGATCACTAGTATCATCCGAAGACCGTATCGGCGTGGCTTCGCCACTTCGGCCAGAATGCGTGTTCTTCCGTTTTGCACACCGGAGGCAACTCCATCTCTGCAGGCTCCTTCAAGTGCACGTATTCTACCCCGCCGTCTCTTCCGGGGTCTTGCGCCTCCGCCCCAGGATGGAGGTAGCACACGACGATGCGCTCTAGGGTGCGAGAACGCCCCAGCACGTCAAGCGCGTTCAGCGTATCGGCGGGGATGCTGTGGGGGTTCCTCGCGATGACGCGCAACTCCGTGAGGATGGGACAGACACGAAAGATGTCCATATTGGAAGCTGACTTGTCTAGTGGCGACTTCGAGGGCGTTGAGGACGGTATGGGCATTCCAGGGGCACACCACCAACGTTCGCAGGCCAGCCATGGAGTGAAACATGACATGCAGCTCGCTCACGGACAACGCAGCCGGCGTGTCGGTAGGCTCCATAATCCAGCACTCGTGTACGCCCGGCAGGGGTATCGGAAAACGCAGCCTATATCCGAGTTCGCTTCCACCATGTTCCCTGGCCCAGTCAAACGCCACGCCAACATGGTCATCTGTGCCGATGACAGACACATGGGATACTGGACGCCCTGAGACAGGTTGGCTGAAAATAGAGAGCCTTGTCCATGGCCGAGGGGTAAAGTAGCTCTTCAGTCTTTGACTGCCATCCACGAGCTCTGGACTGAGCGGCTTGCAGTCGCGGAAGAGAATCGAAGCGTCGGAGGGTATGGCTACGTAGTTTATGAGGTTGCCAATATCGTTAGAACCTTGTATGCCACTCAGAGTCAACCTTCGTAGTTTTCCCAAGGGCAGCTTAGGACGCGTAGGGCGGTCCTTGTCGGGAAAGCGGACCATCGATAAAGATAGGTCCGTGAGCTCTGGTAGGTTTTTCAAGAGGCCGCTGGCAAGGTCGCTGGCCAACCACGGAAACGTCAATGAGCAGCGGTGAAGGTGGAGATGCGTTAACGATGGAACCAATAACTTGTGCACGACATTTTCCAGATGGGCGAGTGATAGGTATCGAAGGCGAGGGGTGACACCGTTGAACAGAGGCTTGCGCTGCGCGTAGGTTGCACATTCAGGTGTGTCCAGCACGCAAACATCGTGGCCCAGGTGGAGGGATTCCAGGCTCGGGGCCGGGAAATCGAAGACGGTATCGATGGGACGACGCTTCGGCAAGTAGTGACAATGTATCTCACGTAGACGGGAGAGGATATCCCGGTCAAGGACACTCAAGAGCGTCTCGATATCCATCGCCTGCCCTGGTCGGTCGACGACGAGATTCACGGGGCGTTGACCAGCGCGCTTGACATAGGTCAACGTGGTGGATGCGAACTTCTTGTGATCTGAGCGCGTACGTGGTCCATGGGGCCCTACGTTCGCGGGTGCCACGTTGCTACAAAGTACCGGCATGTCCAGAGCGACCATTTTCCAGTACCGACACACGGCGCTGATCGTGATCAAGTGGAACGGGTTCGCCACGGGATACGTCCATGGAATCACGGTGCCACCTTTGTGAGAGGAGTGGCGATAGTGGTTGCCGTGGTTATCTTCATCGTCCGTATAACGCCAACGTCTCACGAGGCTGAATTTGAAGATGACCTTCAGGATTTCAGGCGGTATGCGGTGGATAGGGACGTCTTCATCGGAGTCTGCGGTAACCAAAGGCTCGACCACTGCCGACTCGGAGTCTTCAGGCCTGCAGTACTTCAGTACTTCACCTGCATATATATGCGCGTTGAAGAGGCCTACCTGGCTTCTGCTTGGTCGTGCGTTGAATCGACATTGTCAGTAGGAGGAGCCTGAGTGGAAGATTTTGTTTTCTTGTTGCCCTTCGCGGTAGTGTGCCGGCGGCGGCGCGAATCGGACGGCATCGTGTCTTCCGTTGAGCATGCACGACACTCCTTGAAGGCTGTTAGTGGCTTCAAGTTGAAACTCAGTTCGGTTGCTTTTTGGTACTTACGTGGCACACGCCGCCGCGGTGACACGCCACACCTGTTTCCCATGTTACAGTCTGTAGACGCTTGTGCCACTGCCAACCGTCTATACTATGCTACATAATACCTAAGCGGTGTCTGCGTCGTTTCAACGTTATCATCACTGTGATTCATCAGCCTGGAACGCTATCGACATTGCCGTCATACTGCCAATGTGTTGTTACCCTCTCACCATTCCAATATGACTCACTGGCACCTTCCTAGGGTTGAGGATGCCACAATGGAGGCCGATGATGTCGACCGAACCTATCGAAACATAGACTGCGGTTTTATTCGTCATCAAACCAAAAGGATCAGTCCGCAGAAGCTACTATCTAACGATATGAAGGAGCGAGTGCTATTTCTCCTCTGTACGCTACTAAGCTACTCTACTGCCATCACTCCAATGGTGCACAGCTAGCGCTACCTCCCGCGTGTTCCGCCAGCAAGCTGAGCTCTTGGAGAGATAAGCAGACAGAAGAATGAATGACAACGCACTGACCGCACAGCACAGTGTAATGATCATATGGAATCCAATTGATACTATTGAGACATGCAAATCTGCAACACCATACGACCACTACCCTCCGAAGACGGTATCGGCATGGCTTTGCCACTTCGGCCAGAATGCATGTTCTTCCGTTTTGCACGCCGGGGGTAACTCCATCTCTGCAGGCTCCTTCAAGTGCACGTACTCCACTCCGCCGGTCTGGAGGGTCGCCCCACTTCCGGGGTCTTGCGCCTCCGCTCCAGGATGGAGGTAGCACACGACGACGCGCTCAAGGGCACGGGACTGCCTTAGCGCGTGAAGCGCGCGAAGCGTATTCGCCGAGACGTGGTGTGGCTTTCTCGCGATGACGCGCACCTCCGTGAGGATGGGACAGATACAAGGAGTGTTCGTGTTGGGGCCTGCCTCGTTGGATGGCGCTTTCAGGGCGGCGAGGACGGTACGGGCGTTCCAGGGGCACACCACCAGTGTTCTCAGGCCGGCCATATCTTTGAGCATTCCACGCACCTCTGGGACGCACAACGGAACTGACGTGCCAGCGATCTCCATGATCCAGCATTCATGTACGCCCCGCAGAGGTATCGGCGTACGCAGCGAATATCTGTTGTCGATGGGCCCTCTGGACCAGTCGAACGCCACTCCGACGTGGTCGTCTGTGCCGATGACAGATATGTAGGGTGTTGGCCGTTCCAAGGTTAGCCGTTGTGGGTATTTGCATACAGATATCCTTGTCCACGATTGGCGGGCGAAGTAGTCCTTCAGTCCTTCACTACCTTGCACAAGCTCCGGAGTTAGCGGCGTGCAGTCGCGGAGAAGGACTGAGGCGTTGGAGGGTATGGAAAGGTAGTTCATGATACTGCGGATATCGTCGGACCCATGCATGCCGTGTAGAGTGAATCTGCGTAGCTTTCCGAAGTGCACCTCAGGGCGCGTGGGGCGGCCCCTGGAGAAGCGGACATTCGATAGGGATAGGTCCGTGAGTTCTGGAAAGTCCTTCAGGAGGTCACTGGCAAGGTCATTGGCCAGCCGTGACGGGCCAAACGCCAACGAGCAGTGGTGAAGGTGGAGATGCGTCAACGACGGGGCATGTAGCTTGGGCACGGCATCTTCCATATAGGCGAGCGACAGGTATCGAAGGCGAGGGGTCACGCCGTCGAATAGAGGCTTGCGCTGCGCGTAGATTCCACCTCGAGGGACGTAAAAGACGCCAGTATGAGTGACAGGGCCCAGGTGGAGAGATTCCAGAATCGGGGCCGGGAATTTGAAGATGGTATCGAGGGAACACGGTGGCAAGTAGTGGCAGTGTATCTCACGTAGACGGGGGAGGATATCCGGGTCAAGGAAGCTCAAGAGTTCCTTGACGTCTATCGCCTGCCCCGGTTGGTCGACGACAAGGTTTACGGGGTGTTGACCAGCGCGCTTGAGATAGGCCAACGCGGCAGATGCAAACTTCTTGCGAGCTGCGCGAGTGCGTTGTTTGACGACAGGGGGATCGGGGTGTTGACTAGCGCTCCGGAGATAGGTCACCGCGGCGGATGCAGCCTTCTTGAGATCTGAGTAAGTTCGTGGCCCGTCGGGCGCTACATTTGCGGGCGACACGTTGTTCCAGAGTACCGGCGTGTCTAGAGCCACCATCCTCCAGTACCTACACACAGCGCTGATAGTCATGAAGTGGAACGGGTCCGTCACGGGATACATCCATGGGATTACGGTGCCGCCGTCGTTGTCCATGACGTAGCCGTGGTGGTAGTAGTATTGGTTGTAGTAGAAGTGGCTGTACTTGTCTTCAGCGTACTCGTATCGACAACGCCTTTCGAGGCTGAATTCAAAGATGATCATCAGGATTTCAGGCGGTATGCGGTTGATGGCGTTAACAGTGGAGTCTGAGGCATCCAACTGCAAAGGCTCGGCCACCGAGTCTTCAGCTTCAGGCCTGCAGCACTTCAGCACTTCATGTACATAAATATGCCCTTTTGTGCGGCATACCTGGCTTCTGCCTCTTCGTACGTTGGATCGCCATTGTGTTTAGTGGGAGGAGCGGTTGTGTTTGTTTGCTTGCTGCCCTTCGCGGTGGTGCGCCGGCGGCGTGACATCGTATCTTCAGTTGAGCGTGTAGGTCACTCCTAGGCTGAGAAGTACATGCAGGCGTCCGTTAGGCGATACCCAACGACGAATTGCGACAAGTGCGTCGAAGGCTTGTTGGAAGCAACTCCGAGTCTTATGCACGCCACACCGGTTTCCCACGTTTGCCGCTTGTGCCACACTGATCCGAACCGTGACTGTGACACTGCAAAGAATCTCATCATCGACATCCTTTCGCCCCGGTTTCCCAGTCAGAATAGACACAGGAAAGACATTCAAAATGGGCTCATTTACGCGAGTAGAAAATTGGAGGGCTATGATCAAGCTTTCTACTACCCTTTCTCATTGAGCGGAAAGGTTTCGTCGCAGTGAGTCAGAGTTCGCGAACGGACTGCAAGCCTAGCCTGAGTTTGGAAGGAACATATATATTGACACCAAGTCTATGAGGTGATGATACAGAGTGTGCATATAAGCAGTGGGAGAAGCATAGGTGAAAGCGAGAGAGAGAGCAACATAGACCAGGACACCGACCAGGACGAGAAAAAATGAGAGCATACTTGACTCGTACAAACGAGCCGACGCATCTAGCAAAATCATAGCCTCCTTCGTCAACTGGGCTCCGTATCGCATCGTACCTCAACGCCTCTTCGGCGCGGAGTTATGGCGGATCCTCATCTGCCAGCTCATCGTGAGCTCCCCGTCCTTGGGAATATGCAGCCCGTTCCCGCCTACAAGAGCGAGGCCGATAAGCGGGGGCGCGTCTACGATCTCGTCGACCCAGGCGCCGTCCGCGCGCCTGTACCGCCGGCCGCGGGGGATGCGCTCACGCGGGTTGCGTGGCTTGAACTCGAAGTTGAGCGCTGCTTCCGAGATGTCGTCGTCCCCGTCGTCGTCCCCATCGTTGTTGCCGTCAGCCTCGGCGTTGGCGGAGGGCACACCGGCGGCGGCGGGAGGCGCGTTGCTGCCGGAAGGCCCGGCCCGGCCAGCAGGAGGAGACCGAGGGGGCGTAGAGTGCCGGGTGCCGGAAGGACCAGCTTCGGGCTGCACGTCAGCGGGCGCGGCGCGAGGAGCCATGCGTCGCTGCTGTGTAGCAGCGGGGAGGTTATCCTGCGGGATGCGCGACGGGCCTGCTTGCGGTTGGTTGTCGTTGGAGGCGTAGTTGTAGTTGTCTTGGGGAAGGCGCGACGGGCCCGCTTGCGGTTGGTTGTCGTTGGCGGAAGCGAATGTGGCGCGGGAGTTGTCCTGCGGGATGCGCGACGGGCCCGCCTGCGGCTGGTTGTCGTTCAAGGAGCCGCCGAGCGCAGCAGCGATCGAGGGCGGCGAGGGGGAGCGGAGGGTGGAGGACACAGAGAAGTCGCCCGCAAGAGAGCCAGATGCCTCGGCGGCGGGAGCCTCTGCAGCGAACCTGGTCCGCATGGCGTTAAAATCAAGCTGCGCGTTGTCCTGCGGCGCGGGCACGTACTCCACGTGCCTGTGCTGTTGCTGGGCCTCTTGGATCGGGTGGTGGTCGAAGAGGTTCTGGTTGCCCGCGCCAGGGAAGGGCTGGGCGGGGGCGGCCATGAAAGCTTGAGGATCCGCTTGCACGTACGGAGCGCGGTCCGCCACGGGCGGCTGAGCAGGTGCTGGCACAAAGGGCGGCGGCGGCCCAACCGGGTACACACACTGAACCACACGCTGGTTGTCGCGGACATAGAAGGGTGCTGGTACGAACGGCGGTGGCGGTGCTTCGTAGTAATGAGGTTGAGCCGCGCCATCCATGAACTGGTTGCCGGCGCCATAGAAGTTGTTGCCGAGGTCGCCGAGGTTCTGGTAGCCAGCGTAGCCCGCGTAGCGGTAGTCCAGGTGCTGGTTGCCGTAGCCGTAAATTTGCGGGTTGAGGTGAGCGTAGTCGGGGAACTGCAGGTTATTGGCGTAGTCTAACAAAGGCGGGTTGAACTCGTTGGCGGCCACATGTTGCTGGCCCTGGGCTTCGAAGCCGGGGTCGGGCATATTGAGGAGCGCCGCCATGTCTTCGTTTCGCGCTGCATCAACAGCCTGAGGTGCAGCGTACTGCTCCGGCAGAGCCCATTCTTCGGCGTCGAACCCGAGCTGTTGGGCGTCGGCCGGCCTGTCGGCAGCAGTAGCGAGGAAGAACCCAGCGTCGACCTGCGCGCTGTGCTCACGCTCATAGGGCTCCGCGGCCTCCTGGGAGGCGCTAGCGTTGCTCATGTTGCTGTCGCTGTCCGCGTCGTCCTCCATGTCGAAGTCGGCGTCGGTATCGCTGAGGCCATCGTCGGAGCCCGCCACAGACAAGTCACCGCGACGACGAACAGTGTCTTGCCGGCCTCGAATGCCCGCGCGGGGAGGCGTGGGCGGAAGGTGCTTGTAGACGCCACATCGCCTGGACTTGTTGGGAGTAGGGCGGGCGACCGACGGGCGGCGCCTCGGGGTCTGCGTCTTGTCCTGAAGCTGCGCCACTGTCTGTTTGACCTTCTCTCGATTCTTCCTTTGCTTTGCTGCCACAGAACGGGTAAAGGGACGAGTTCCAGCTTCCACGGTAGTGTCTTCCGCTGTGACGCAAGATGGCTCAACTTCGAATTTGACCATGTTGACGTGCTACCAGTGGAACGGTCAGTACGCTAGAAGGGGGTGTGGCGCAGGCCTGAGTTACTCACCGATGAGTGAGAGTGGCTTGAGAGTTCGCGAGTTTGCGGTGGAGGAATGGATACGAGGGCAGACGAATCCTTGCCCTTCGCCGACATCCTCCTGTCCCCTATATACCCGGCTCACGTCTAGTGTTTCTTGGACTGCATGAGA
Organism: Fomitopsis pinicola; assembly: GCA_001931775.1. NCBI lineage: Eukaryota > Fungi > Basidiomycota > Agaricomycetes > Polyporales > Fomitopsidaceae > Fomitopsis > Fomitopsis pinicola. The sequence goes on along the minus strand of MPVS01000078.1, from coordinate 147,801 downwards.
AAAACAGCTAGCGTCGTCAATGCAGTGCCGCAGTCACGGTGTCTGCACGTTTGTGGCGGCCACTTGGTTGCCCAGCGAAGAAGCAACCATCCTTGCTTTGTTCCTTAATCTTGTCCCGGGAGAGAAGAAGCATCCGGCGAGGTGCGTAGCTTGTTGTTCTTTGGCCTGTGCGAACGCGTGGTGGGTGCGTGCTTGGGTGAGGCACTGCGATGGCGGGACAGAACAAGGTCAAAGCAAATGATGGCAGTCCACTCAAGCGCGAGCGCTACGCTATATCAGATCCGGATCTCGATCAGCTTCCGTGCCTCGAGGCTACTGGACGCGTGGCGTCAATCCTCCTCCGTCCGCTCAACCGTCAAGCGGCACAACGCTTAGTCAGAGGCAGTACCCCCCACATGCTCCCGATGGACGCTTTGAAGCGTCCAAGGCCAGTTGAATCTTCGCTAGCGAAAATGATCTCGTTTGACCTCGTCGCCACTACTGCGGCAGGTAGCCGTTGGCGCCACTTGAGCTTGAACAGTCGCCACTGGTGAAGGGTTTCCAGTCTTTTCCAGTGCGACACTCGGTTCGCGGCATTACTCAGTAAATCTCAGGATGATCTTTGACCAGCAACAATAAGAATCCAGTCAATTGATATACGGGTGACATACCTCACGCTTGGTTTGCCTATGTGGACACACGGGGCGTGTAGGACCCTGAGTTACGAGATGTAAGCCTTAGGGTGTTGAATAGATCTGCCCACGGACAGAAGCCACGGAGAATGGAAACGCCGAAATCCGGGGTGGGCCTCTCGAGCCTGTGAAATTCGTTCAATGATGACTGTCGAGTTTACTCGCTTTGACCTGAGACTCGCACCGATCCACCGTGCCTTGCACGTGCTTGTCCATCGTGGCCGCAATGCAGGCATTGCGGAGACAGCGGTTGTGGGAGCCGGTGGCGACCGACGGTAGTAACGGCCATTCTACATAGCGCCGTCTCCGGTCATCAAAGCTTCGGAAGGGTGTCCTCTATCAATGGCGGCCCCGCTTGGTAACCACGGTAGGACAAAGACACTTTCTATGACAGAACCCTGAGCCCCGGTGGCCTGCCACTATTTATGAAGGACTCACCGAGAGATGCTGGTCACTCATTCCCCAGAACCAGTGGTGCAAGTTCGGCCGAAGGGGCTGCGGCTCATTCTCCAGGTCCGTGCTGCTTAGCCTATTGTTGGTGGGCGCCACTCACACTACTCTTGCGTCGACAGGTCCCACCATGCTCCTACCGAAGGCCACCAAACTTGTAGATCACCGGAAGACCGCCGGACATCACAAGGAACTGTCCAAGGGTGCCAAGCGCGCCCTGCTCGGGCTCGAACTCGATCGGAAAGCACAACGTGTAAGGAAATACGTCCCCCATGACACGGCGCAAAAAGTCCTCGCCGACTACGCCGACCGCAAGCACCGCGGCGCGTTCCTGTGCGCGTCACTCAACGCCGAAGACGTGCGCGTAGCGCGGGAGATCATGGAGATGCGCGAGGGCAAGGAGGACGCGCAGTCGCTGCTCGCGACGAAGCTGGACGTCCGGCAGCATGCGGCGCGCGTTGCGCAGGCGGGGAGCTCGTCGCGGGTCCAAGGGTGGATGCAGTACGGCACGGACTACGCGGAGAAGATGAGGGCGGACTTCAACGCGCTGGAGGAGAAGCAGAAGGGCGATGCCGAGGGGGATGCGGAGAAGAGGAAGCGCGAGGCCGAGGAGGCGGAGAGGCGGCACAAGGATTTAGTGCGCCAGCATCAGCGAGACGCCTGGCGTCAGATACCAGGGTTCGCGGACAGGCACCCTTCGTTCGTAGCCCGTCTCTTGGAGGAAGAACGTCGGGAGGACGCCGCGGAGGAGGCCCGCCGACTAGAGGAGACCCAACGCGCCCAGGAGGCCCTCGTCGCGCAGCGGAGGAAGCCCGTCGCGCAACAGACCAGCGTCGCCATGCAGAGCAGTGGCGCCAGAACGCGGGCAACGAGGCTCCCAAGGCCGCACAGCAGCCACTCCCCGACAATGCGCAAGAGAACCCAGTGGACTATGCCGCTGAGCTCGAGCTGTACGACCGGAAGTGGGAAACGCTCAAGTCGCAGGAGCCGCTGCCACCGATCCATGGCGCCGACATGCCCTGGCCGGTCTTCCAGTTCCACCGGGTGAAGGAGCCCCAGCACATCACGTACGAGGCGGTGAAGAACTTTATCTTGCATCCTATGCGCACGAACGCGGGCGGGAGCCTGAAGAAGAAAGTCATGGCGGAGCTGCTGCGCTGGCACTCGGACAAGTTTCACAGCACGACGTTGGCCAAGGTCCGGTCGGACCACCGCGAGCTCGCCAAGGAGTGTGCCGGATTGGTCGAGCGTTGGCTCACGCAGCTCCTGAGTGAGTTGTAGAGGTGGATGACGGATATAGTGATAGACGGGCTGTGCGATGTAAGTTAGAACGTGGTTTTATGCGCTTCACTCGTTTGTACATATGCCTTATGCGAATTCAAACGTGCTTTCAGTTGAGAGTCGCGTGCCGGCGCGAGATGCGCTGGTCAGCGATCAATCTGAACCACCGTGATATTATCATCTCACCGGAGATGTCGCTGCCCACAGAAACGACGATGCACAGAGAAAGGATATCGTACACATGCGTAAGTTAGGACGTCGCTGGGGATATGAGCCCATCGCCTACGACGTAGGTAAGCTGAATTCAGGATAATCGTGAGGGATAAGATATGACCACGAACCGTTTTACTCGCGACATCCGACGTACGCATATGGCGATTCGCCTCGGTAGATATCGGAGGTTGCAGAAGAGCCACCTCGCCCGAGATCCGTTAAGTAGTACGTCGCAAAGTTCACTTACCGGAAACGCGTCAATGACAAAGCACAGAGGGGGCTCATATAGTGCAGGCACTGAGCCAGTCGGACGCACATCTTGTCTCGCGAGGTACGAAGTACTGGTCCTCTCTTACGGCGGCACGAGGGGACTACACAGCACGTGCAGATTATAGGTGTGTACATAGTCATGGGGGTTAGGTGGACTGATGGTTCTAGTCAGTATGTATGGACCGTCTTCAAGTAATGAATGAAGCACGTACTAAACTATGACGCAGGGGCTGCTGGGCTCTCCGCCGTACCTTCCTGACGCACATCCTGGCGCGCCTTCTCCAGCTTCCTGAGCCACCGCACATCCCGGACCACCGACAGCACGCGCGACCGCTGCCGCCTTTTGTTGAGGTGAGACCAGTCCGCCCCAATGCCGACATCCGCCCCGAAGACTACCTCCTCCTTCGGCTTCGGTACCGTAGGCCGGTTGCGACACTCGAATCGCCAGACGCCATGTGTTGAGCTGGGGCTGTTGCCTTTGCGCCCGCCCTTGTTACGCTGCTCAAGCTCCTCCGGGGAAAGCTCCTTTGCCAGGTAGACGCGCCGGACGTCCTTTGTACGCATGAGATCGGGAATGACCTGGCGCCTCAAATACCTACGACGCCTTGATCAGCACAGTGCGCATAAGTAAAACGGCGGCAGCATACTTCATGGACCTAATGATGTGGCTTGGATGTGGGGGCTCAGGTGTGTTTCCGGTTGTCGGGGCCGGATGCTGGCGTCCGCTCGAAGGAGAGGAGGCCAATTTCTGTGTTTCCTGCGCCACGACAAGGTTGTACAAGTCATTTACGGCTACAGGTTCTCCCTGAGAACGGAGAACAGAGAGTACGAGTTGCCGAGCCTCGCGCGTTGCATGCTGCGTCCAAGGATGCAATGCGGAGAGCGACATGACGGACACAACTGGAGGCTGAAGCGGAGTACTCTGACTCAGGATCGACGCTTGCAGCAAGATTATGATAATACATGCCAATCCCACGGTTTGTGCGTCACACCATTACACTACGTTTACTATTCTTGTCTGTTGTTATCTCCATCAGTGTGATCTTGTTATAGCTTACTACATTTGTTACATCGCCTTACGCAGGCTTGAACCAGAACCACACACCACAACCGCGCGTAGTAGCCCTTGACCTGCTACCATCACCATTGCGCTCTGCTCTTTCGTCAACATGAGCGACCGCAAGCGCCCTCATGAGGGCAACGGCGATGCTGGGTCTGCAAAGAAGCTGAAAAGGTCGGTTTCCGTATCACGCATTCCGACCCTTATTGATGTTTACCTCCCAGTGACGCGGTGAGTTGCCTCCCTCCCCCTTGTGTCTAAGGTGAATTCACTTCTTACTGGTGTTATGTCCGTTTCTATAAACCTTTTGTGCCGGTCAGACGTCTTCCAATGGCTCCTCTTCCGCTGCAGCAGTGAGTGCCCCCTCGGTCTTTCCGACGCTCGTGTCTTACATTACGGTAGATGTCTGCGCAAGCCCTCATCGCTCAGAAGAAGGCCGAGATTGCTGCCAAGATAGCTGCCATGACGAAGAATGCTCCAGGTGCAGTAGCGACCCCGACACCTCCGCCTAAGCCTAGTCCTAGTCCTGCACTCGCCACTCCCCCGCCTACATCGGGGGCGGGGACCCCTACGGACGATATCGCAAGGAGGGTCGCAGAAGCCAAGAAGCGTGTGGCGGAGGCGCAGAGCAAGCTAGCAGTGAAGGACAACCCCTACATGGTACGCCCCATCTACCTACATGCCCTAGGATCACGGCCCCTCACAGTCGTGTAGTCGGTGCCGCAGCGCGGCAAGAGGGCCACGCCCATCGTTGAGCCTCCTCAGCAAGGTGCCGGCTTGAAGATGGCGGCGCATCCCCTTCTCCTTGACACGTCGACCCCGGCTCCCCAGTCGAAGAAAGACCGCTACAAGCCGATGCAACCCAAGTTCGCGTCCATCAAGGCGAACGTACGAAATGCGCCTACGCCGCCTCCCGCTCCCGTTCCCGCGGCCCAGAAGGAGACGTCCGCCAACCCTTATGCGGCTGGTGCCTCGGCAGCTGCAGATAGTGGTTTCGAGGGTGCTCCGAAGGAGCGTGTCGGGCGAAGCCTGAGGTTCAATCCGAAGGGCAAGTATGTACAGATCGCCAACCAGGTCAGGCAGGATGCGAAGTTGGAGGAGCTGAAACAGCGCATCGCGGAGAACGCGAAGAAGGCGGGGCTGGATGCGGAGTTCGAGACACTCGAGAAGACTATACGCCGCGAGCCACCGCCTGCCGCAGAATGGTGGGATGCTGCGTTACTGCCTAGCAAAACATACGACGATCTGGCCATGGGCATTGGTGCTATGAACATCCGAACAGACAACTCGCCGATTACGATATACGTACAACACCCCATCCCCATTCCGGCGCCTGGCGACAAGAACAAGGTGGCGATGAAGCCATTGAAGTTGACCAAGAAGGTCAGTCCGGGCGGGATGTTGCCCGACTCGTGCTTATGCCGCCGCGTATACAGGAGCAGAAGAAGATGCGAAAGCAACGTCGGCAGGCAGAGCTTCAGGACAAGCGCGACCGCATTCGGATGGGACTCATCCCTCCGGATCCCCCAAAGGGTATGCATTCTGATGTCATTGTCGTTCGCCCCGTCTAACGTAGTGTCACAGTTCGCCTGGCCAACCTTATGAAAGTCTTGACGTCAGACGCGGTCCAAGACCCAACGCGTGTCGAGGCACGTGTGCGGAGAGAAGTTGCAATGCGGAAGCACGCACACGAGAAGATGAACTTGGAGCGGAAGCTCACCGACGAGCAGCGGAGAGAGAAGGTCGAGACGAAAAAGGCAGAAGAAGAGAAGAAGGGGATTTACGGCGCGGTGTTCAAGGTCAAGACTCTATCGGACCCGTCGCACCGCTTCAAGGTGCGCAAGAACGCGGAACAGATGAACCTCACCGGCGTCTGCATCTTCAACCCCTCGTTCAGCGTCGTGTACGTCGAAGGCGCGTCGAAGTTCATCCGGCAGTACAAACGGCTGATGCAGCGCCGCATCGCGTGGACCGAGCCTGCGCGCGAGCGCGGCAACGAGGACGTGGAGCTGGGCGAGGGCGCCGAGGGAGAGGGGAGCGCTGAGAAGGGCAAGGCCCGAGCGGTGTCGGCGGATGCTGGTGAGGAGGGTGTTGTGTCGCTGGAGGACAATCAGTGCTGGCTCATTTGGGAGGGCCAGTTGCGCGATCGCGCGTTCAGCAACTTCAAGCCGAAGAGCTGCCCGACGGATGCTGCAGCAAAGGAGGTACTGGGAGAGAAGCTGGCCGGCTACTGGGACCAGGCGAAGAACTGGAAGCCGGAAGAAGAGGAGTTATTCTGATTCGTGCACTATCTTATTCGACTCCCGTATTGTACCCTGTCTCCCTTGTCGCGGATTTGCGCATCGAAAACCTGTGATGGGATGATGTCCATCTCACTTCGTCCACCATTATGGTGACGCAGTACGATGTGCATTTTCCGTTACCGTCGCTCCCTTATGTTCTCGTAATTCGCTTGACCATTCTTCTCATACTGTATCAACACATTATCGACCATCGTGCTCGCTGGCAAGCATTGCAAGACGGTTGGGACGTTCTACTTCTAGCGATGCAAACCTACTTCGTAGTATCGAAAGTTCAGTCGGCCCACTACCTTTCCTCTGGGAGCAAGCCTAGTATTCCTCCAAAGTACACCCCATATCCATGTGCACAACGCCTTTTGTCATTTTGCCATTGACAAAAGACATCATGGTAGTTTTGACCGGTGAACACTAGACTACTGATATCACTGCAAGGATACAACAAACAACGGGTGCAGACCACGATGACGACGACGGAACAAAGCCAAACAATACGTGATACAGAATGGACCTGAATGGACGAACAGCTTGCGACTACAGAGGGGAGCGATGGGAACGGAGCTGTGAGATGCGGAAGTGTGCAGAAAGGCCAACGTGCAAGATCGTCTAAATGTGGTTGATGAAGGCGTGGGTGGCCGTATGCCCGTCATGATGCGCAACTAGTTGTTCGCATGGTGAAGGTAGTCCTGGTACAGTCTATCAACGAAACTTTTGTCTGTCTACAATGGAGGTCAGACAGGAATTAGACGAGATTGCGGCGTGGCTCACATGTATGAGGGCTAGAAGCTCCCGAACGAACTCGTTCTTTGGGAGCTCCTTGGCCACTTCTTTTGATGCAGTAGAGACAATCGCGTCGCGCGCGGCATTGACGCGAATCCCTCCAGGGGTGGTCTTTTCCTCCGTATGGCCATTCGTGATAGGCGCAGCCTTCGCCGCCCCGTTCACGGCCCGTTCTTTGCGCTTCCCCTTCCCCGTCTCGCTCCCTCCGGGCGCTGTCGAAGGCGGCCTCGCGCCGACGGTCACCTCGCCCTTCGTCGGGTCGTCCCATCCACGTTCGATCTCCTCCCGCTTGCGTTCCCGCTCCGCGGCACGCTCCTCGCGCGTCTTCTTGCGCTTCTCCTGCTTTCCCTGCCCTTTCGCTTCCTGTTTCTCCTTCAGCCGGCTTGAAAACACGGCGGGGTCGCTCAGTGCACGTGTGTCCGTGAAGTCGAGTTCGACAATGTCTTCCTGCGAACGGTCGTCGAGAGGCGCGCGGGGGTACGGCCATAGCTCCGAGTCGGCCGAGAAGGGGACAAGCTCGCGCTGTTGTAGCTGCTGTGGCTGAGAGCCAGCGTTGCCTGCTGTGACAGTCAACGAGGAATCCGACTGCGTGACGCCGTTTGAATGACCGTTCACAGCCGGTCGGGCGGGAGGTGTAGGGGTGAGGTGGGCACTGGGCTGGGACCCGGGCCTCTGTGGCTGCAGCGGGGGAGAGAATGGACCGATACCTCGCACTGTCTGTCGTGGCGTCACGTCTCCCTGTACGCTGCGAGCGCTGGTCGCGATTGGCTCCGAGTGCTGGATCGCGAGAAGCGGTAGACCCGACGACGACCCTGCAGCGAGGATGGCCGGGTCTGGATCCACGTCGAGTGCGGTGCTGGTCGCAGAGTAGTCTGACACAGAGGCAAGCTCGCCCTCGCTGTATTCATTGTCGCCTTCGTACCGATTCGAACGAGAGCGTCTTGATCCCGCAGAGCTCGGCGCAGCAGACGATGCCCGGGAGTGCGAATCAAGGCCGAGGAGCGAAGAGATGACATCCTGATTGAGGATCTGCGGCAGTGCGTTCGACGTCGGCTTTGGGGAGACGATCTGGATGTCCTCGGGGTGCGCCGGTAGCGAGGTCGTATGGGCCATCGGAGGCGCCTGGGGTATTTGACTGGATCCTGGCACGGATTGTGCAGACGCATAGCTAGGAGTGGCAGACGCGAAGATAGAGTCGAGGAGCGCGATGCCTCGATTGGGCGTAGGGGCCGACGGGGCGGGAGCGGGTGGAGGTGTAATCTGTGCGAGCTGCTGGCCTCCAAGAGCAGAGAACAGGTCTTGGACTGACATCTTCCTCGGTACCGACGGCTCAGGTGCGGGAGGCGCCTCTGGTGCTGGCGTTGACGAGGCATCAGGGACGAGCTTTGCGAAGAGCTTGTCGAGCTCGGACCCCGAACCATTGCTGCTGGCCGCTATCGGTGCGCCGTTCGCGTTGACGTCGCTGGAGACCGATGCGCGACTGGCAGTACGGAGGTGTGGATTCGGAGGGGGTGGGTGGCCCGGCCCGTACCTGAACTCGTTGGGGTATGGCTTTCCCTCCTGAACGTATGAATGTAGCCTACAGCGCTGCTCAGCATCACCGAAAGGCGAGGGGTGGGCGTACTAACCGCATCATGACATCTTTGAGAGGTTCCCGCGCGTCCGTAGCGAACATCCAGAGGCCAATGGTCACCGACGTCCCTTTCCATTCTTTCTTGCTCGTAGAGGCGCTCTCTGCATGCGAGGTTGCTACTTCCTCGGGAGTCAACTTGTTAAGCAGTGCAGAATCGAATCTTGCGCGGTGCTCCGGAGGGATCGGATACGGCAGGTTCAGGGCGAGCCGTACCTGCGTAAACTTGGGATAATAGCGAAATCCGAGGTAGTCGCCAACAATGCCCACGTCATCCTCCGGGTATATGGGACGAATGTAATCGTCGGTGCCTACGCGATTCAGGATGAAAAGTCCGTACGGTGGATATGTCTGTCTGGAGTCAGTTCATCGCGAGGTGCGCAAATTATGCGGGGCCAGAAGACGCACTTTTCGAACAGAAACATGCTACCCTCGTATCCTTGCTTCTCCCACTTGTTTGCTTTAAAGTGATAAACGCAGACATGACTGAACTGGTCAAAGATGGAAAGTATGGATGGCTCTCGTCGCCTGAGGACCTTAAGATTGTTCTCGTAGATCACCGGAGATAGTCCATGCTGGCGCTGCTGGGTAGCGGGCGACTGGGTTCGTTGCACGAGGCCGTCTTCAGAGTAGACATTTGCAGCATTTGAAGTTGAGCGGTGCCGTCGAGGGGCCATCGTCGGTGAGGACAAGTTGGATGTTGAGATGACGTCCCCGCGCTCTCTGAGTATACAATGCTATTTTCAATATTCTCTCTAATGTTAGCGTTGACCCTCCACGCCCTTCTGTATACTGGCGGTGACTGAACTACTGACTTATAAGCGTCGTAAATATTAATTATCTATAACTCCTCTTCCACCCGCTCGTGGACAGCAGAGGCTGCCGCTTGGTTGCCGCTGTTATGTTCGCTCTTCCACATGCCCGGTCGCTGCTAGCAGCGTGCCGGTCGACCCTCTTTTCTCCTGCATTAACGCCGCTAGCTGCTGCACCTGCCGGTGTGCGCTTTCGCTCACAACTTGCGCCGAAAAGGGTCACGTACTTGAAGCGGCACAAGCCTCTCCTACCAATTCCTACCGGCGGGTCTACGAAAGGCACGACGCTCGCGTACGGCGACTATGGGATCCGCATCAAGGAGAACGGCATGCGACTCACCGCAAAACAGCTGACATCTGCGGAGGAGGCCATTCGGAGAGCTATAAAGCCTATCAAAGGCGCGAAGGTGTACTTGAGGGTATTCCCTGATATTCCTGTCTGCATTAAGGTGTGTGGATGTTGCTACGTCTGTAGTCGTCGTCGTATGACAATACTTGTCAGGGAAATGAAACCCGAATGGGTAAAGGGAAGGGCGCCTTTGAATACTGGGCAACGGGGTGCGTCCAGCGTTCCTTCTCTAGTTTGTCCATTCTCATGAATGGCGTTCACCAGCGTCGCGCCTGGACGCGTTATCTTCGAGATTGGTGGTGCACCGATGCGACCAGAGATTGCGCGACAAGGTGAGTGTAATGACTTTGTGCCAGCGACTGCTCTAACGCGCCGGTACCTAGTCTTGAGGCTGGGTTCGGCCAAGCTCCCAACAATCATGGAGTTCATCAACAAAGATACTCCCCCAAGATTGGGCAACCTTGTCTTGCCCAGGGAGGAACTTGCGAAGCTGGAGTGCATACCGTACCGCGCACCATAATCTCAATACTATTGCTTTCTGCGTTCCTTGGCATTCACTTCGTTCGAGGGAAGATGGAAAGCAATTCACAAGCGAAGAATTGACAGTATTTCGCGAAGCACACACGTGTCCCGTCAAGTGCACACTGCCTGGCCATATTCAGAAGATATCTACGGTACTCCTGCGAGGAGAGATGACCGCGGTCGGCTTTCCTTCAAAGCTTAACAGGTCACCACCGATTGTAGCCACTAAATCCTCGTCGCCAGCAGCAATGTCCAGGCCAAACAACCTCGCGGCATTCGATGAAGCAAGGGCAACTGCCGCTGCTTTGTCGACAACATCAGGTGCCTCAAGGTGTGCCTGTGGAAAGAGAGGTTTAATACGCTGTAGCTTGGGGGACTGAGATGTTTACCCATGCCGCGTCGAAACGAAGGTTTCTAACTGCCCAGGTGTGCATCGAATCCTCGCTGGTGACGCCCTGAGGTCCTAATGCCACCGTGACGTTATTTTCCAGCAGAGTCGCGACTGTGCTATCCGCGGACGCGGGTGGTCCTGGAAGACTGTACGACGCCTGGCTCAGCTAATAGCTCAGCGACATACTGCGTACTTACTAGCGTCTGTGATCCCATTGCAAAGGCTAAATAATGCGTCCAGGGGTGAGCACTGAGTGGCCTGGATGAATGAGAGGACCTACATATGGCCTTGGTGGCTTCAGAAGGACGCCAATCGAAGCCTCGCCCAGTTCCTTGGCGAGGATATGGGATTCTCCACCACCAGAAATGACCACTCTTAACGGGATCCCCGTCTGTTTCTCTATGTCGCCCTTCAGCTGAATGACGGTGGCAATAATATCCGCACTGTCAGCCTCCACGACTAGGGGGAGCGTGCCCTGTTTCACTGTCAGGCCCCATGTATATGGGTACCACTCAGGTACTCACGTTGAGCACTCGTTCGGAGTGCCTAGCGGCGTCACCAGAAGGGCGCAGAAGCAAGTTCCTGAGCGCGGCGACATGGGTGCTCACGCTCGTGACGCCCTCCGGGGCGATCTTGACGTGCACCGCGACGACATCTTGCACAACGGCGCCCTCCTCTAGCTTGTGCGGCGAGCCCAGCGAGAATGCGGTGCTCAACCCACCTAGGAAGGACGAATGGATGGGCGCGCTGACGGCAACGGTCACGCCGTGGCGGTATGCCAACCTACACGATACATGAGTATACGGGTGGTACGACGACACAACGAGCCGAGCTCACAAAGCGTCACGCGATCCGAACTGCAGCCCGTCCACGGCCCTCGGGATGTATCCGGTACCGCCAGCGAGGGTGGGGACGTCCGCTGTGAGGGGATCGAATGCGATTCCGTCAGTCGTGGACGCCTCCATGGCGATCTCTTGCAGCCCAATAGTGGAGCCCGCAGTGATCAGGCCGGGCTGCACGGAGCCGCCTTCTAGATTAACGTGCACGGCATCCGCGCCCGTGCTATACGAGACGCAGTCTTGTAGTGGGCTGGAGCAGACGACTCGCCCATTGTCGACAACAACCGTACCGCCCTCTCCTGCTGACGCGAGCAGGTCGGTCAGCCCTGTGTTGTGCTGACTGTGCACCCAGGCGTTCGTGACGTTTGTGAACACAACGATGCCCTTCGTCGAGCGCGCTGGCTCAAGCGGGGGGAGCCCATCGTATTCGAGCGTCGTCTTGGCTTCCTTGTCCCAGTTCGGCGAGTGCGGGGAGCGCTGGGAGGGCGCTGGCTTCGATGCCGGGAAGGCTGGGTTAATCTGGGGGATGCCGTCGATGATGACCTGGGCAGGAGCGGCCCCAAGGGAGAGCGGGTGGCTGTCCCAGATAACCACATCTATGCGAGAACATGAAGGGAGCCTATCGTGATTCGTGACATGACGTATGCTTACCTGCGTCGTATCCTGGCGATACCTCCTGGTCAGCGAAGGCTACGAGACTGCATCATACCGGAAAACCGACCTTCCTTGAGAAAGCCGATTCGATGGTCAAGTCCAAGCGTAACCGCCGGTGTCGAGGTGACTGATGCCAACGCAAGGTTCTCCGGAAGGCCGTAGTAGTGAGCATACCCAGCTTCGTTCACCAAGAACCTCGATTGTATGGCCGGATGGTCCGACTAGGTCTGCTAGGTCACAAACTGTGCGCGTCAGTCACGAGGTGAAATGAGGACACACCTTCATGATGACTGGTATCCCCTCTTCGGCGAGAATCTTTGGCGCATACTCGGAGTGGCGATAGGCTTCGCGCTTGTACCGCGAAAATGCAGAGAACATCGCGATGGCGGGTGTCTGGCCTGCTCATCATGAGCGACGAATAGCATTCAGAGAGGCTGTCCTACCGTAAGCGCTTTTCAGTAGATTTGGAACGAGATATGCCTCGTGGGCATGGTGGAAAGCTGCTACGGGGAACTTGAACTCATTTGATAGCTATCGGGTGTCGTTGAGCCGAAGATGGAACCTCAGAGCATAAACCTTACCCTGACAAAGTCATCGAAGTCGACAGCTTCGTAACAGTGTGTGTTGACCTGGCTTTTGAGTCGGCATAGCGAAGAAAACATGAATGTATAGAAGTCTACCTTGACTCTACCCCTCAGCACATCCACGAGAGCTTCCCATTGGAGATCTTCCGGGAATTTCTTGCCGGTGAGCGCAGCCCAATCGCCAGCGAGTGCCATTGTACAGAAGTCGTCCTGGGCGACCTTGATCTGGCGAGCATGCTCATAACTAAGCGCAGACGTGAGAAGAAGTTAGATATGAAGGGTTAAGAGACTCACGCTGAACGGAACGCCCAGGCTGTATCCATTCGCGTCCCAGAGTAGACGCGAGCTGATGATGGGTTGTCTCAGTCTGGGTATCCAGCGAGTATTGGCGTGTTCGCTCACATGGATTCTCGCCACAGGCATGTCTGCGAAGATGGTGAGTCAAGGTTCAGCAGAACGTACTTGAGGTTGAGTATCCTACTTCATGTATCGCCAACGGGGCGGTGAAGTCGGGTCCACTTCCGTTCCGTTCAGACTGTAGGGAGGCTCCACCAACATTGAGGTTGGCGTGCGTTCCTTGGTGGATCTCAGCTTCATGACGAATGCCTGGCCACCGATCGCATTTGCAGAGCCGGGGAGGATCAGCGACGTCGTGACACCTCCAGCCATGGAGTGTTTGAAGCCTTGACGCGGGTTTTAAGTAAGCGAGGGTAACTTGAGATGCAAGTATGCGATCAAACCTTCGTCGTGAGTGTTTAGGGCATCGATAGACCTCAGCCAGGGCTGCGCGATTCCGTGTAGTGAATTTCCGTCAGATGCTCCACCCAATGACGGTAAGGATTCCACTGCCAAGTGCGAGTGCACGTCTATTATTCTGTATACATGTTAGCTCAGGCCCATTGCGAGAGGTGCGCAGCTCACCCGGGTGTTACCCACGCTCTGCGCATGTACTCGTTAGTAGTAGCATTGCTATACATTCAATCGAGTGCACATACCCATTTACATTAACGATCGTCGTATCCTCATCCAGAAGCTCTTCACCGATTTGTCCAATGGCGCGGATGAGCCCTTTGTCAAGATACACATCGCCCTGCACCACGTCGAATCCCTCTGCAAGGCCCGTCCATAGTGTCGCGTTCCGGATAAGCAGAGGCCGCGTTCCAGGCTGGTACCTATCGGACTGGGACCGCTTGTGGAAGTCCACCGGAGGTCCTGGTTTGAGCTCGAGCGCAGAGCATTTCTGCAAGATCTCCTCTGCTTTCAGGGGAACCTGGACGTATTGAACGCTTCCCGACGCGCCAAACGATGCATGAGAATGGAAAACGGATGCAAACGCGCTGAGAGCGAGGAGCCCTGCGAGGACGTGTACACTTCTCGCCCTTGCCCTCGACAATTGCGCCTTGTCCATGGCGGTCTAGTCAACGCGGACAGCGTATACGAGCCGTCGTTGAGTACACCTGTCCCTGTGTAATGAGCTGGTGGGAGTTAGGAACCAAGCCGCGTATCGCGCTATGATATTCCTTCGGTCCGGCGCAATCAACTGTACCTCCGCTATCTTCGGAGATCCACCAGATCCAACTAACGTGCTCAGTACTGCAGAACCTTACATTGAGAGCCGGGTGCGTGTATTCCTGCACGCACGGCCCAGTGCACGACGCGGATCGAACGTTTCGAACTGCAGTGACCGCAGAACGCAGCAGGGCACTGATATGTGTAAAATCATATTCTATTCTGCACGATTCCGCAATGACCGGGACTGGATAGATCTCATTGGCCACGGTACTACGTGCTAGACGACATGAGGCCACTGTGCAGCTGTCTTCGTTCAGTAGAGGACCTCCAGCATTGTCATGATCGACGAGTGAGACGCCAGCCGTGAACAGTAGCTCGAACCTCTTCGTCACCTGGATCCTCCGGAAACATCGGCTGCACGGGACTGTCAGCTGGTAACACGGTGGGACGGGGCGTGATTACACACCGGAAACCTCTCAGTGACAATCTCTTCACACTCCCAGCCACGCTCTTTCGCTTTACTGAAGAATTCCATGTCGCGATGCGCGAGATGCGGTCGGTGATGGGTGTAGAATACGAGGAGGCACGGTTTGGGCAGTCCGGGCTGGTTTTCGCGTGTCAAGGTCTCCTCGCATGTCTTGAGAAGGGCATCGTGCTGAAGGGACTGTCAACACTGTATCAGGTTCGAATGCTTGGTCGACTTACTTGTGAGTGATTAAAGATTAGATCGGACATTATGACAAGGTCAAACCCTGTTCCTGCGTCTTCTCTTCGCACTATCTCTAGTAACGGTCCAACCGAATGACCCCAGATATGCCCCTTGACACCCGTTGAGTACGCAGAAGGTAATACAATGCACGGCACGTCGACTCTCACCTTGACCTGTACGCTCTGCCTCTTCCCGTGAGCGAGAGGTATGCTATTACTGACGTTGATCTCAAGGTTATCTATGAGAGCCGGATCAGGATAGTCCGTGAGGACTACCTAACGCAGAACCAGTCGGCATGAGCTGGGCAATAGAGATGTGACGTCCTACTGTACGGGCGCCATTGTTCGCGGCGACAATCCCGGGCAATCCGCCGCCAGCACCGAGTTCAAGGACGGCGCAGTCACAGTAGAGCTCCGGATGCTTGTCTAGATACGTCGCAAATGAGCGAGAAGCATTCCATCTGTGTATTCTTTCAATGGCACTCGATATCACGCGACTGAAGCCTACTCACAAGTGGTGCCCCCATAAAGGATGCGAACCGACGAGGCGAATGGATATTTCGGACCAATCCCATTCCTTGTCTGTATTTACACCTTCTCTCTTATATACGGCAAGTGTGGGATTGGGTGATGGTGGTCTTGGTGGCTCCTGACTTTCACACTCTCCTCGTAAACATGCACGACTCGGAGATACAAAGCATTATCGCTCACCGTGAACACCGAATCTAAGTCCAATCCTGCCTCATCTGAGTCTGACATGCTTCTTCCTCGTTTCTGAGTGCACTAGAGTTATAGTCTCCCGTAGGCAGACTCTAGACACAACCTTCTTGAGGGGGGGATGGGCGGTTGTGTCTGCTTCAAAACGCGCCCCATAACGTTCGACTCCCTTCAGGACCCATTCTCTGATGGCCGACTGATGCCGGTGGCTACGGCAGACATGCCGGTGGCTATCCAAAGATCTATCTAAGATACAATCGGACCACGGTATTGACTCGCGTGACTCGCGTCGCCCTCGACGAGATTTACACGCGCGTTTCGGAGATCGAACCGCTTACATAACTCCGACCAGGAGTCGAACGGTATGCGAATTGAGACAGACTATGTTCAACACGGCTTCAGGCAAGTAGCCGCACTCCAGCTGTTGTGCGCAATGTATTCTCACCTACTTTCAGGTGCTGGTGGTTGCTCCTTCAGGATCGACAGGTGCGTATGTACATCGCTACATCAGTGAATTCTCCACCATCCGAGTCGTTCATACAACTACTTCAGACTGACTACTGCAACATCAGCACGAAGGAAACGCTCAGACCACGCATTTTCGCCTTCAAATACATCCCTAGTGACTAGTCAGACTAGCATTCATACACAAACCCTGAACACCCTCAGAAAGGTTGTGTCTAGAGTCTGCCTACGGGAGACTAAACAGACATCATGGATGAGTCGGACCCATTCACAGCGCTCGAAGACAACGACTTGGATGGCATGCTGTCGTTCCTTTCCGACTCCTCCGCCGCGCACAACATCGCCCTACAAGTGGAAGCCCATGACACTAGCAGCATGGGTCCATTCGCTACTCTGAACGAAGACGTCTTGAGGATCATATTGTCCCTTCTACCCCCTCCCGATGCATGCAACATGGCTCGCACCTGTCGAATCGCACACTCCCTGGCAACTCCATACATCCTTTCGGAAGTCGAATTGAGAGACTGGTGGCCGCGCCGTAAGGCAAAACGCCATGCAGAATCGTTCTGCCACTTCATCCTGTCTACTCCCGAACGGGCGCATTTTCTACGAAAGCTGGACCTCCGTAGTCTATACATCTGCGCAGAGAGCTACGAAGGCGAGGAGACCACTGGGCTGGTGCGTGGTTCCTCTATGGCGACCGCACTGGCGGCAGTCATCCGCCAGGCAGACAACCTTGAGGAAGTACTCATCCACTGCATCGAAGGAGACCAGGCGTTGACGGCCGAACCCTTCTTGATTCATGCTATTGCTAGCCGCCCATGCCTCCGCCACCTCGGTCTGCACACTGACGGTAGGGATGGCGGAGGTCTGAAATTGATCTCGCAAGTTTGTGGCCCTCTGCGCTCACTCTCCCTCACCATCCTGCATGGACACCCGGACTCACCCGATTTCTCAGTGCTTGCGCGCATCGCAGGTACCCTCGAGATACTAGAGCTCAACCTTCCTTACATCGCCACAGACGATCTTTACGATCTTGGCCCCGATTTCTCCCTTCCTGCAGTGCAGCAGGTCATACTACGCGGTTGGACAGATGTGCAAGAGATGCGCCGCATCCTCCCTGACCTACGTGTTATGCATCTGCAAGGCTGTCGTTTCAGACTGGACGTCCATCCCGTCGTTCCTGGTGGCCTCTTCAATGCAAATGAGATCGACGAGTTGGTGACGGACGTGTTGGTGCCCAAGGTTCTCGGCGGCCTAGTCCGCAGTCTTCATCTCCAATACGATCCATTCCGCCGCGGTACTTCGGTCGAGATGTTGGCGCACATGAACCCAGTTGTCCTTTCATGTGCTCTGTTCATGCCGGGAAATTACCCGCTTTCCAACATCGACTACATCGCGCAGCGCCTGCCGCGCCTCCGATACCTCGAGCTGTCGGTTGGATGGGGTCGTATGGGCCCAGTATCGCTGAGTGCTCAATTGGTAAGCAAGCCTGCGTACTCGGGCTACAGTTTTCTGACTACTCGACGCTTGACAGGCTGAGGGGATGCTAATCTTCAAAACGTACGCACTCCATGGCCTCGCCCTCCACCTGAACTGTGAAGTGGGTATCACGGCCGACATCGACGCGCTCGCACGGGATGTAGCCAACGGGTGCATCCCATCCTTGATGTACATCGGCATTTCTCTTTACCGGCACAACCATACAGCGAACTGGTATCGCTGTGCCCGTGGAAGTGCCGTCGCCGGCCGGGTGAACGTTGAGCGACTTCGTGATTGGGAGGGCGAGCAGGTCGAGCGCCAACTGCGCGCTATGCAGTCTTCTGCTTGACTGTCGAAGAGAGGATTCTCGTGGGACCGAAAGAACGACTCTTACTGTTGAATATTGATGATGGCTAGGTGTGTTCGAAACGAAGGCATTTTTCTTGACTTTAGTCTGAAATAGTATCGTTGCTGTATACGTTGCAGCCTCCGAACCTACACGCGAGACCCTACTAGCCAGAAAAATGCGCCTACAAAGTGCTAGTTAGGGACACCGATGGTTATTGGAGCACGCCGCACCTACCCTTAGATATGCCCCTTTGTATTGGAGTGCCGGCACGATGAGCAAGAACAGCCCAGCGACAATCGCTGCCTCTACCCCGAAGGTCTGGAGTGCGCCATACTTACTCGCCCAAGGAACCTGGAAGTAGGCAACACTGAAACCGCCGAGTGTTCGACAAAGGTTCACCAGAGCGGAGATCTCCCCCTATTGTCGGTGCATGCAATGAGCGTGTGATTAGTGAGAAGGTGCAGTACACACGAACCTGTCTGTCAGGGAAGCAGTCGTTGCAGTAGGCGTCTGCGGTCCAAGTTAAACACTCTCGTGGACGGATATAGGTCGTATATGCACTCACAGACCGCTACGGTATTGAACACAACCACGCATTGTGCGATGCCCCAACCGAGGACTAGACCTGCGATGTTGAGTTTCTCCATGCACGCTCCGAGGACCACAAAGCCGACAATGTAGAGTACGACAGAGACGTAGCAGGTCCTGCTCGTTGTTGGCTCAATCGGAGAGCAGATAGCTAGGCAGAATAGCGGCACCCACCATAGTCGCATCTCAGCCTCGAACACTCCCTTGTTACGACGGATGCAGACTTCCATGATCCAGTCGTTCAGGTAGTGCCCGATCTGTTCACCTAGGACGACAGCTACCTGGGCGTTGAGGTGGGTCAGCTGGAGGACCGTTCGCCCTTGGCGCACAGTGTACTCACGATAGGTGTGCCATACGCGCCTGCGATAGCGTACTCGCTAAAGCCGTAACCTTTCGGAGGTGCTTCGGCAAGGATGACTGCATTCGTGGTCTGCAAGTAGAGTAGGTAACATAGACGTGGCCGCCGGCATGCGGAGTGCACGTACATTAATCCCTGTAGTGAACCCGAAGATCATGGCCTATGTCAAGGAATGATGCCGGTCAGATCCACGACGGCACGCAATCCAGACGTTGTACGCACCTCGAAGATAAGGATGCTGAAGATGTGCGGACGCCAGACGAGGTCGACACACGCCCATACAACCTTCCACCAGCGGGCACGGTACCGAGCCATGCGCCACCCCGTAACACCCACGAGGGTTTGAATTCGGTACAGCAGACGCGACTTCGGCCTGGGTATTGGCTTCGGATCAACGAGCGAGCGATCATACATGCTGAAGGGAGAATATGAGCAGATACTTGTAGGAGAGACGCAAGCGCGCTAACTCACCTCTCTTCGAGGAAAAAAGTAATCATGAGGACCACGAAGCCGCCATACATGGAGCCGATCCCGTACGTCCACCGCCAGCTAGGCATCACGCTGTTAGCGCTCGAGGTGCGGACACATGGATGCAGACGCACTTCGCGCGAGCGGCGAGGAAACCGAAAGCGAACGGGGACAGGAAGGGAGATATGATGAATCCCATGGTCCAGACATTCAGCTGCATGCCATTACCGTCGTCAGCGCGGGGCGGTCATGGAACTGCCACGTTGATCACTGACCTTCCGAGCCTGCAAATGGAATGGGTAGAGGTCTGTGACGACGTATAGTCCCTGTACCAGATAAGCACGGGATGGTCTTGGCTACAAGAAGCTAAACTCACTGTGACCTGTGGACATGTGCTATACGGCATTGCGCCTGTGTGAACGAGCCCGGCGCGCACTGGGAACAGACCACTCACCCGAAGAACGCAGTGAGACATCTCATAGCTAGATTCTCATATCAATATCCCCGGTCCGGGCGGTCACTGGATGATACGCACCCGTGAACGTATAAAGGTTCGGAGCGAACGTGCAACCAATGAGAAAGCCTAGGGCTAAAACCTACGGCAGTGAATATGTCTCGGCTTCAGTAAGAGTGACTCAGCCAAGTGAGAGACTTACCTGTGACCAGAAGAGGACCGGCAACCTCCCGTATCGTCGCATCATCATGACAGCGAAGATACTCCCCCAGCCTGCATGTGATTACGAAGTTATGAGTAGCGCACCTCTATGAAGAGCCCTTGTACTGACCGAGGAGGAAGATACTCCAACTGCACATCGATTCCAGGAGGCTCAACGAAGACACATTGCGACAGTGACATAGTGCACATACTTCGATGTCAGATCATTGATCACGCCTGTTGTGGTGTTGTACGTCTCGGAGAGCTGGAAGATAGATGCAATACCTGTGGTATCGACTCAATGTGCAGCGAACAGAGTATGGACCACTAGTAGCCATACCAATGCCCGAATCGAAGTCTGGAACGATGGCAGCTAGCGTTATGATGAACAATTGGAAGTTCTTGTGCCGGTCAGACCACTGTAGAACATGATGATGAGCGAGTGCGATCAACTTTCATCGGGCAATGCAATTTTACGTTCTGGGGATCCTCGGGGTCGTCCGTCGGCTGAGGCCAGAGGACCTTGGTGCCGTCCGCAGAGAGCTTCAATCGTCTTGCGATATCTTCTCCGAACTCAACTATTGCTTCCCTGTATAAACAGAACTCAGCGAACACTGATCTCACGCAAAGAAGAGAATACGTACTGAGGATCAATGACAAGGCGCCCGGCATTTCGTTCATGGTAGGTATAGAGGTCGATCTCTTCGATGGACGAGCAGGACTCTTGCTCGCGCACGACTACGACCTTATCGTCCCCGGAAACAGTCTCGGAGGTTTTGAGATCACTCGAGGAGAAGGGCTGAGAAGCACTGGACTGCATCGACATGATGCCCCGGTACTTCCCCTGTCCGGTGATGTTGAGATCACTATGCAGCGACAGAGCTGTCGGTCGAGGGGAATCGCGCCGGCGGAGGAGGGTCTCGCTCCCATCTCCTCGTGAGGCAGGTCTTATACGCCCAATGTAACGTGTCTCAGAGCCAAGAGGTCACCGGTCATGGGCTTGGGTTGGGATTTCAAGAAAGATCGAAAGGAACATAGCACGCTGATTGTATGCACGGTGGTGAGAGCAGTGCAGTTGCGAGCGCCACGTATAGATTTGACTTCTCAGCACTTCATGCGTTCCCACAAGAACGTCACAAGTATTGGATGGAAATGACCACGTGCGGCGGGTTTAGTTTGTCGCTGGGTAGAATGCCGCAGTGCATAGGGGGATTGTCCTATATGAATGCGCGTCAGGAAAAGGTCGCTGAAACCATCTCTGCAACACATACCTAGCCTGTTCGAAGTGATCCAGCACATGAGTCACACGGAGCCAGTCCGATCGCATCCAGAGTGGAGTTTGAGCGAAGATTGTGTTCGCGACAAAGGTGGGCTAGCGTGCTACCCCTCGCCCGTTTCTGGCTTCTAGGGCGCATATCGAGGGTGTACATTTTGCCCTTCACAGCGCCCTCCCTCGTGGAAGCGTGCATGAGCGGCTGCCACGTACCATGGGACTGCTTGAGATTGATCATGAGTGGAAGTTGACTACGAACTACTTGATATGTTTTACGTGGTATCAGACTTCCATAGTCACTGGAAGACCCCGTAAGTGATCGATACGTTGCCTCCGATACTGAGGATCCTGAGTGTCAGCGATCGACCGGACGACATCGAGACCTGCGACGTTCAAAAGCTGTTGCAAGACATCCCAAGACGGCGCCGCGGCCGCCACGCCACCAGCGGGCGACGACGGCTGACTGTCACAGGGGTCAAATAACCACAAACAGGCTTCGACAATCGGACAAGCGCGTTCTCTCCTTCGCCTCACCCGTTCGCGCGACGATCGCGAAGGCAGATGTTCGACAAGATGGCCAGGTCCCTTGCTGCCTTGACAAACTACTCATCTTCTTTAAAGCATGATGCTGATGACACCGGTGTGAACGGTGTTACCATCGTTATCTGCTAGTTTCAAGCTCATCGTTGGCGTTGTCGCGCCGCCGGTCAACGTACGTTACACGCTGAAGCTCAGGCTACATGATGCTGTTCTACTACTCAGCTGATGCACACGCATACCCTGGATGTGAGTGATTGTTTAACTACGGAGCCGATACTCCACATAACCTACTCTAGCGGGAAGAATCGAATCTCTGAAGAGCTACCGTTAACGTCGTTGACGGAAAGGATTACCGTGCGCCCTGCCACCCCCGCCACATCGATCCTGCGGTCTCCCGTCAACGACTCGACAGTTTGTAGCCAACTGCCTCCGGCGAAACCGTCTTCTAACATACTCCTCAAATTTCCTGACCACACCGACGCATCGCCGAAGACCACCACTATTGTGAGGTCGTCTGCTTTCCCGGTGAGTCCACAGTACTGCACCGAGCCCTCTCGCCCACGATGGCCCACTGTCTCCATCCGTCGCTGCACACCTGTCGCAGGGTCAAGGGCGAGAACGTACGCGAATGGATCAGGGTCCTTGTGCGTCCCGTTATCATGCGCGCCGAACGCTACCACCGCGTCCAGCGCAGCGACGTAGCGGACGTCGGTCACCATTCCCCCGACAGATGCGGACCGCCATCGAACCGTCATGCTCTCCGTATCCACGGCGTATATCGCAGTCTGGCAGGCGTCGCCCTTCGGAAGCTGGTCGTCGTCCGCCTCGTAGACTGCCATGAGGATGGTGTGCTCGTCGAGGAGGCCGCTGCACGTAGGCTGTATGCGCTCGAAGATCTCGCGGGACGTCGCTAGCTCGAAGTTTGCGTCCGGTTCCGTGAAAGTGGAGACGTCGGCAGCGCGGTAGCGCAGCACCTCCATAGTGCTGTTGTATGCCTCGGACGACGTCGCAATGATGTCGCCGTTCGGCATGAGCTGTACGGGGAGGAGGATTCCCCCGCTTGTGTTGAGCCGGCTCTGCTCGCGGGCCCTGAGGCGCTTCGGGAGGGTGATGCCACCGAGACGGCCGCCATCACCCACGACGTCGCACAGTAGGACCGTGGTGAGGCCTTCAGGCGGCACTTTGTTTCCCTCCTCTTCGATGGCGACGAGGACTTTGCCGTTCGCGTACTGAAGCGGCTTCTCGGCCAGGGTCCCGTACAGCTCCATCGTGCGGATGAGCTTGCCGTCGGTGAGGCGGAAGACGAGGAGGAGAGGGATAGAAGGTGGCTGGGCATAGTTACGGTCCGCGATAATGATGAGGTCGCGCTTCGTGTCGATGATGGGATCGAGTCCGTAAGGCGGGCATTCGATGAAACTGGCGAGGCGCGCCGCATGGTCGAGGCGCCCATGTTCGTCTGCAGCGCGCCAGACGTCGACACTTGTTGTAGTGAAGGTAAGCACATATTGTTCGTGGACGTAGAACGTCTGGAGATCGCCCTCGATGGCCAAAGATTGGGAGGTTGCTGTAGACATGGCTGTGAGTGGCGAGTGAATTGGCTAGTAGTTGATGTCAGTATCACACTACTGACTTTACACTAATAGGTGGAGGCGAACATACTTTTGGCGCGGGTCAAATGTCGCGGGGTGGGTTCAGTGGGAGTGAAGGTCGACCCCTATTATGTGTGCGTCTCGCGGTCTTCTCTAGGGGGTGTAACCTTAAGACTCAGCCTCCTCGCACAGCCTCAGCCTGGACGGCCTTCATCCAGGGATGATTGCGCCTCGGGGTGCTAGGTGGTCGCGCGCTCATCTCCCTCATCGTTTCCGGATGCATTGCTTGACGTTCCCGGACAGATCGGAGGACCTCTTGGAAGATGATACCAGCGACCGCCGGCTGTAAACGCTCAGAGCGAAGGCTACCACAGTGCACTAATTGCTCAAGCACTGTTCATACGTTCCTCAACGACAAGTACGTATAATGCTCATCTGCCTCGGATGTGAACTTTCCTTGACCCAAAAGGACAGTGATATCGTCGTCTGCAAATGTCCTGCACAACTCAACGCCGCCGTAACCTTCCGTCCTAGCCTTGTCGCCCTAGCACAGTGAAACTGCCCTTCCATGTTCATCAACAACCGCACCGGACTGCCATCCCACGCTTGACTCGAACGCATAGCGTGATACGAATGTCACAGATTGGAGAAAGCGCAGTGCCACGAGAGGGTCCTCACGCGCGATGGGCACCGGTCTTGCGAAATTTAGCCTGCCGCCCTGTGGGCACACCGACGCTCACGGGGTAGCGTTCCAAGAAGATAAAAGATGGTGCATCTTAACTTCGCAGGTCAGGCCGGCCCTCCACATTCTCGTGCTCTACATCGCATTCAGCCCCTGTTAAGTTCATACCCTCCACTCGTAATACTGCGACCATACCAGCTATGCGTTTCGCCTCGCTCCTTCTTCCCATCATTGTCCTTTTGTCCACCTTCCTTGCACCGGTCGCCACGCACGCAGTCCGCAGTAATTCAGACTCTGTAAGTCTTCACTTACGGTTCATGGTGGTAGGCACCTAATCAGCTCGCAGCAGACCCTTCGTGCTCGAGCGAAGGTTTCCGCCAGTCAGGGCGTTCAAAGAGTTGCAGCTGCAGCGATATTCTGGAACAAGATGAGGGACCACGTAATAGGCGGCCGCAATGACTTGGTAACGTCTGGCCGACACACCACTTCCTCTTACTTCAGCCCCGCCGCGAGGCACAATAACCTGGCCAAGACGATGACCATCGATGCGAACACGTCGTTGGGCAAAGTCGGCGTAAGTACTTTTGACACCTTGCAATCGGGATTCGACTGACTTTTTCCTGCTACGCGGTGGGACGATCAATAGAAGAAGACACTCTTCATTGACTCGGTGGTGCAGGGAAATGGGGCCACCAACTCTTTGAGGCACTTGTGGTCGGAGCAAACCGTCGGTGCGGCATGCAGGTTTGCGATACAGGCATCGATGAGGGAAGCCCGCTCTATAAAGACGGTGCGAGACGGTTCATACTCCGTCACGTCGCCCTTGGGAGGACAGAACATCTGCGTGCACGTAACCGGGACGAGCTGTTGGCCGGCGAGTATCGCGCCGACGAGCAAGCCGCTGGGACAGAGATGCTAGAACTTGGGTATACTTATGCTACATTACCGGCACAAATCGAATGGGACGAGATACAATGTGAACTCAGCGGCCCGTATGCGTTTGATCGTTCCGTACGTTCAGCCCCAGTACACACTACATACTGGCATGTGTAGTCTCGGAACAAGACCTTCCCGGCGTGGGGTTTGTGTCAGTAGGGGCATACTACGTGCGCTCTCCATCCAACTTCCGGTGTTGACAAGCTGATCTCTCAGGTACGTTCGATATGTTCGAATCGTTTGCATAAGGGATGTCGTCTTATATTGCCGACGATGAACGTAACGCTTGAAAGCTTGAACGCTCAATCACAGCTTGGGATGTTCACGCCTCCGAGACTGCGATAGCGCTGGTGGGAAATCAATGATGCGACACGGTCACTGGCTGCAACATCGGGCGCTAGTCCAGCGTCCCGTCGCAGGTAGCCAATTGAATGGCCTCCCTCCCGCACGTCCAACGGTTCAATATGCCAATTCCGGGATAGCACCAGATGGCGGTCCTCCGCATACACTGGGCGCGAGTACAAATTGCCGATTGACATGGACATGCATGCTGTCTTGACCAGCGCGACGGCCGGTCCCTCCCTCGACCCTCAACCCCTTAACTCAGTCGGCCCTCGTTAGCTTTGTTGTTTTCCGCAACAACAGTCTGGGCTACACTGGGCGGATTGACTCTTGTAGGCATGTCAATTCCAGAGGCACAAGTCGCGAAAGCCTCTACGGTCGTAGTATCAGACGTTGGCGACAAGGAGGGGGACGCAACCGCTTCTGATGGCTCCGAGTCTCATGAAGCTCTCCTGGATTTGACTCAATACCATGAGCACAACGCAGGACGTCTGGTCGTTGATCCAGAGTACGTGACCTTGGGCCAAATGCCTTATCTGTATCCTCCTTGACGATGCCTTAGAGAAGCACGAATCGAGTTCGGGGAGCGAGTGGCAAGTCAGTTGAAGCTCTCGGCGGATGGAAAGACGGTGCTTTGGCCACAACCGAGGGATGACCCAGAAGATCCTCAGAACGTACGACTCACTATGGATTATTGAAGTGGCGCCCTGCTGAGACGCCGTCACTTCTCTGTGTTGACAGTGGTCCGATGCACGAAAGAACTTCCAACTGTTCATTATCACCCTTGCCGCAGTGGTTCCGGACTTCGACTCTGGCATCGGAATCGCGTCCATCTTTGCCCTTGCGAAGCAATACGACACGACCACGGGAGTCATCAACAACCTGACATCTAAGCGAGTCAAATGGGTCTCCTTGTGCTCTCGTGTAGACTGACGTGCATGACAGCTGGAGTATCTTCTTGCTAGGTAAGTTGGATCACAGACTCGCAAGTTTGTTTAGGGCCTATTCATGACGTGTTCCAGGATGGGGCAGCATCTTCGTTGTGATGCTCATGAGGCGATATGGTCGCCTTCCTGTGTTATTTTGGTCGCAGGTAGGCATAGCCGAGGATGACCTCTGCGGGCAATACTCAATCAGGGAGTTGTAGGTACTCGCACTTGGGTTCCTCATTGGCTGCACCTTCGCGCCAAACCTGAAGACATTCACTGGCAAGTCCGCCTCACCAGGGATCAGACCGTCCCCGCTGACGACTCGTCTCCACTAGCTATGCGATGCCTCACTGCGTTCTTTGGGTAGGCCTCATGATGATACTAGCAGTGTCTTTATCCGCGCTCTAATACTTGCGACGGTAGAACATGCCCACAAGTGACCGTAAGCATGACGTGCCTGTGCCATAACCCTCGGTGATGATGAGCCACGCCGTGATGTAGGGTCTATACGTGGTCACCGATATATTCCCATTCCACCTCCAGGCACGGAAGGTGAGTCTAATGCTATAGAGCTCGTTGGACGTGGGGCGGGTCGGGTTCTGACTCACGTGAACTAGCTCAACGTCTGGACCATGGGGTTCATCGTTTCCCCGTTTGTTTCCCCGTTCCTCTTTGGGTTCCTCGTCGCGCGTGCGAGGTGAGTTCCGCCTCGCTTCAGAGCGTCGGTGTGCGTGTTCTTATGGTTGATGCAGCTGGCGGTGGGCATACGGAATCGGGTCAATATACGGGGCAATCGTGGTCTTCTTCATCGTATTCTTCGCCGAGGAAACGTGCGTCCGCCTGCATGTCTTTCCGTCTGACGCTCACAGTGTCTACCTCCACCTCCCATAGTATATACGATCGTGGTCTACCGGACCCGCACCCGGTTCCTCGGCCCAAGTCCCGTGTGCTCTACAGGATCCAAACGCTGGTAGGTATCACGGGCGCGCGCATGGCGCGTTATCGCACAGGATGGCGGGACGTCATCCTTGCATGTCCGGCGATCATCTGGCGGCCACAGATACTGGGCATACTTCTCTTTGAGGTGCGCTTCCAGTTGAGTGTACCTCTTCGTGAGTCTGATGCAGCGGGATCAGGCTATGCTATTCGGATTCAGTATCGGCATCAATGTGAGTGCCCCCCTAAAACAGGGGTTCATGGCCATCTGACTGTACCCTGTCAAGACAACGAACGCTGTCTTCCTCGGTACACCCCCGCCGGTAGGATACGGGTTCAGTGAGTACGCAGTCGCAGGCGCGTATGGCACGCCAATTGTACCGTACATCTCCCTTCGTCTTCCGCCATCCCGCTGATCCCGCCGTACACAGGTCGCCGTCCTCATCGGCGAGCTGCTCGGACGCTACTTCAACGACTGGGTGATGCGCTTCTGCATCCGGCGCAACAAGGGCGTCTTCGAAGCAGAGATGCGGCTCTGGTCAGTCGCCCCCACCCCCACCCACCGGAGTTCCCGGCTGACGGCGTAGCGGTGCTCGCAGGACGATCTACATCGCGGTGCCGCTGTACGTCTGCGGCTTCTTGGTACTGGGCGCGTCCTTCCAGAAGCACCTCGGCGTCGGCGCGCTCGTCATGGGCTGGGGCATCGCGGAGGTCGCCGTTATGATCGCAACCGTCGCGGTGTATGCGTACTGCAACGATTGCTTCCCAATGAGACAGGTAAGCACCCCGGACTCTGCGCGTTGAGCCCCGTACAGACTTGCAGGATGGGAACGACGCAGGGCGAGATCTCCGCGTTGATCAACCTCGTCCGCACGCTGGGAGGGTTCAGTGTTGCTTACTTCCAGGTGCCGTGGGCGACGAAGAACGGCGCCTTGCAGACGTTCGGCGTCGAGGCGGCGATCGTCGCCGCGCTCTTCTTGCTCGTCGTGCCCGTGCTGCAGTGGAAAGGTGCGAGTCTCAGGGTGCGTGCTCTCCATATATGACCAAGCCATTGGTGCCTTGACACTCAACCACATGTAGCAAAAGTACTCGCTTTGACTGCGACCCACTCGGGGAGAGGGGTATGTAATATAGCTCTAACAACAGTACATGACACCATGCAAGCGACCTTGGTATTAAAGTGTTCGCCTGAAGGCATGGTGCCAATGCCGAGAAGTAATCTATTCCACAGTGGGGCGAAGACGACGTAAGGAAGAACCTAGTCATCGGCTTCGTCTGATAGAGTCAGCCTCTCGTGGCATAACCGGGCAACTGCAGCACCGTCGATAGGGATCGAGTTTCCTTGGAAGCCCTCGGGGTAATTGACAGGGGGGACATCAGGGCGCGTGAACGAACTGTAAAGGAGCAACATCATCATGATCATCGATAGTAGAGAGCGAGAGGGCAGAACTCACTGGTCGTACCAAAAGCCGTAGTGGACCATGCCCAGAGCACGTGTCGTGTATTCGTAGTCCTGCGCGAAGCCCTCGGGGAAGAAAAACTCCATGACGGTCGAACGGGGAGTGGGGCGCATCCACAGCAGCGCAGTGAGACCATTACCATGGACACCCATCATGATCTAAATGCATGAAGCGTAAGAGCGGCACATGAGCAAGCAGTCGAAGTAAGACGCTCACAGTGGTCCGACCGGCCAGCTGGAACTGTTCTATCCTTGACAGCTGGTCCATGCTAACGACGTTGACCTCGTAGCCATACGTGTCATGCAGGTCGTTCAGCTCGCGGACGAGCCGCTCGTGGTGCTCGGGTATCAGCATGCGCCGGCCCCAGGACTGGCGCGAGATGTAGGTGATGACGGGGACGCTGGCCACGCCCTGCACGGACTCCGCGCCGCCGCTCTCGCCGACGCCGGCGAAGCCTACGACGTTGTTCCGGATGGTGCTCCACCAGTTGACGCTCCCGGGGAGCGCGAACGCGTTCGCGGCCGTTCGCTGGGTCCGCAGGAAGTTCTCCCCGTACATGGCGGCGGCGCGGTCCGCGAGTACGGCGCGGTCGAAGACGAAGACGCGGCCCGTGTCGGCGCGCTCCTTGAAGTCGTTCATGAACTCCAGCGAGATGGACGGGAAGGACGCCCGCAATGTCCACTGGTTCATCGCGGCGTAGTCTCTCCAGTTGTTTGCATCCAGATGAGAGAAGAGCATCCGCCGCGGAGTGGGTAGTGTTGTCTCTCCGCTTGGAGGGATGCTCGGGTCCAAGGAAGAGTATGTCCGCCAGAACCCGAAGAAGAGTTCAGCTGACCAGTGGTAGTAGTGGGTGATGCTACAGCATGGTCAGTAGCAGCAACAACAAAGAGCATGAGCCTCACAATTGTTTGGGGTCATTGGCGTACCACTATGAGATCAACATTCGTTAGCCTCGCCACACCTGGCAGCGTTGGGCCTTGCTCACCGTGACGCCGTCTAATCGGGCAGCGTCTACACCAAACAAGCGTTTTGCCTCCTCTGTACTAACAACGCGCATGTCCTTGTCAGTCGGAATGCGGTTTGCTTGCGCGACGGGGCCGTTCTCTATGAAGATTCCCGTAGACATTATTCGTTTTAGTTCGGGTACCGTCTCGGGTTCATCGGTGACGATGTAGAGAGTGCCGTTCAGCATATAGAGTCTATCAAAAATGGTCCATCCTGGAAGTCGAGTAAAGATCAGCTCACTGCGACTTGGACGAGAATAACTTGGATGTAGAGGATGAAATGCGATATGGTACATCACGTGATCAAAGTGCATAAGACAAGGACTGTTGCAACGCTGCTGGGTTGCTCTCCCGGCCACGAAACAGACGCTTAGTTGCTTGAGTAATGGACTCACCAGGGACATGCGCGACGATATTCGTCTGCGGCACTGGCCCAGCATCCCATCGAAGTGGTATGTTGAGTGTCTGGAGGGCGAATTGGTTCTCTAGGGTTGGAGTGACCGTGCTGACATCGCCGCTCTCATAGATGGTGTACGGCTGAACGATGTCTTTGAGTGTTCTCCGTTCATGCGGCAGGTTCACAGTGAACACGATAAGCAGCGTAAGCAGCACGGTCAGAAGGCAGATTTCGCGGGTGGTGGGCAGGAAGGGCGCCATGGGGGCTGTCACGTAGGGCCGGGACTACCAGAGTGCTTTGGGCGGCGTTCAAGGCTCAGAAAGAGTGGGTCGCAGACGACGGGCGCGGCATGCGCGCTGGCGGAGAGAAGGTCGCGATGGCTGCTGTGCGTGGACGTCGAACGCCGCGTCGCCGCCACTGCCAGCGCCGAGCGCCTCTGCGATGATGCACAGCCAAATCAGGCAACTCGTGTAGTTCGTGAGTCTGGCCCGAGTCCAGCAGTAATGCCACAGCTTTCAGACCTTGATGTGGCTTGTTTTTGGTTAAGTAAGGAGAACAAGGGAAGCAATCATGCATCCATATCTAATAACAACGTGTAGTGTGCATACTCTACAGGTCGGCTGAATACAGTCCGTCGGATGGTAGATAGTGATACATTTCGTGGCGAGCCGGGTGGGTTAAACAGTGGGAAGCGACGATGATATGCTCAGCAACAGAGCTCCGTTGTGAAGAAGGTAGGGTCCCAGGGTATCGACGGCATGTTGACAGGAGATTGTACGACGCCCATGTATTCGGGGCTTACATCTGAAACGGCAGCACGGTCAGCACTCGCCAGTGGTCGCAGATCCATACGCACCAATCGGAGTAGTCGGGGGAAGCGTTGCGCAAGGCATCGTAGGCAGGGGCAGGCTGGTGCTGCAGCGAGTATAGTACACCTACATCGACGTCCACTGACTGCAACAAACCGATCCAAACGCGTTGCTCACCTCAAAGCCCGGACGATGGGAGGTAACTGAATGGCGACTGAACACGGTAAGACCACGCCCGCGTCGTCAGAAGAAGAGAGTGATGAAAACGCCCGAAGGCAGCCTGACCTTGTCTTTTATGCTGGTGTGGCCCATGCGCCCCGAGCGTGTATCGATAGCTTCGCGGCACCGTAAATCTGATCGGATCACCGGTGCCTTGCGCTCCCCTCCCCCAGAGCCCGCCGCATGCGATATCCCGAGCGCGCGATTGGCTACGAGCATCCGTTTTGAGACCCTGTTGCTCGTCGGGGCGATTGGCGAGGCACAGCCACAATGAAGGGGCGGAGGCAAGTTCGCATTGCGTCCGTATGTGGCAGGGGAGCATCGATGGCGAGAGGGCAGCACCGTGTGCGCATCGGCCGAACACACTGCGCTAGATGATGGTTATCTCAGCCTTACGTCAAAGTTCGTCCACTTTGAGCCTGCCTGTGTCGTTCTGGTCAGTACCATCAGGCGAGCGACTTGCCTCTTAGATGGAATGAAGGGTGACCTCGCTGCTCCTCGCCCTCGTTGGATGGGCCCGGGCCAGAACGAGGGCAGCTTAATGACCTACCCATGCCTGCAACGTGCCTTCGGTGCTGCGTCAGCGTCTGCAACAGTGTCAGCCCGGACTGCATCCTGTTGTGTCCAGGGCATGTCGAATTATGACATAGGTCGCAAACGGTGCCGATGAGTTTCATAGGCACAATGCCATTGGTAGAATACTTGCTACATTTTGGCCGTCAGGACCAATCCTTCAGTTTCAAATCTCCCTAGGGAGGAAGTTACGGAGCAGCTGCGTGAGCACCGCACCAGTCGCGGTCACGGTTCCTCTTCCATGTTCACCTCGGGTATCACAGATGCGCCTTCCTGCATCGCGAGCCTTCTCCGCACGAGGCTACAGCACAGCAAGCACAAGCACCGCGTCAGCTCCAGGCAACTCGGGACGCCCAACGCACGCACCGTTCGAACACTCTCAGGGGGCTCTCCGGCGCCGCCTCTGCCATCTCTACATCCTCCTTCGCACCCGAGTACGCCTCGAGCGGGACCCAGCTGCTTAATGGGCTAGTCCCCGGCTCGTAGGTCGCCTGCGCTACGTACAGCAGCAGGCCGTCGCTGCGCAGCTGCACCGGCACCGTCTCGAGGTCGGCGGCCGACTTGCGGTACATGCCGGCCGCGTGCGGAGAGGGCACAGCGCGCTTGGTGACCATCACCGTGCGCGGAGCTCGCGTGAGCGGGATGAGCGTGTGCAGCAGGTGGGCGAGCGACGTGTTGGTGTGGTACGGGACGGGCACGAGCGTGGCTGGGTGCGGGAAGCGGTACTGCGCGTGTATTGCTGCGCCCCCCTCTGCGTCGGCAGCGTCGGCGGGCGGGGGAAGGATTGGGAGCTCGGAGAGACGCGTGTCGCGCCACCAGAACCGGAAGGGCGTCTCGCACTCGGTGATGTCCTGCTCCTTCCACTTGAGCACGTCGAGGACGTGCAGGACGCCGTTCTCCCGCCAGTGCTCGTCCAGGATGCAGTCGAGCACGGTGTGCGGCGGCAAGGGCGAGGGGAACGCTTTCATGAGCGGCTTGCCGAGAACGCGCGAGCGGAGCGTCAGGTTCGGCACTGGGCGTGGCGGCAGTGAGGCTACAGCGACGTACGCGGGCAGCGGAGTGCTCACCTACGCCGGGTATGCCGGATGTCTGGTGTGTAACCGCAAGGCAGCGCTTGCCTACAGGAACGGGGGCCACGGCCACCCACCCCGTCTCGATGTCGTGCGGGATGCCGTCGGCTACGATGTCCGGCCCATGGTCCTCCGACATCTCGAGCAGCTCTGCGTACATGCACTTGTCCGCCCATCGATTGGGTTTGCGCTTCGACGGCTTAGACTGTCCGGACGACGAAGGTGCGGTCCTTGGCTTGCGCTTGTTCTTCCCGCGCTTCTTTCCGGACGTTGACATCTCGGCCGTCTGACGATCAGGTACTGCAGACTCACTGGTGATAGCAGGGGGCGCGGTGCTGCCACTGGTACTGGCGATCTCTTGCGCTGTGGGGAGCATCCCCGCGAACTGGGCCAGGCCCTGGTGGACTATCTCCGGGCCCTCTTGTCTCTCATCCTCGTCTGCCTCGTCATCCGAAGGTCCAAGGGTGAGGTCGGCGAAGAAGTCTAGTTGACGGCTAGAGTCGAACCTTTCGGCTCGCCGCTGACGAGGAAGTCAGCGGACGCGGTATGCCTGTCTGAAAGCACTCACGCGCTTTTGCTCTTCCAATGCCTGCGATGCTTCAGCCGTCAACATCAACTTGATCGAGAGACGGAATCAGGATACGTACCTTATTGCGCCGATGCTCTTGCGATGTTAGCGCGTCTCGGACGGCGGCAGGTGGTACCTTGTAAGACGATCTTCGGTCACTCTGCATTCTGTATGACCAGTTTTTATATCATTAAACTAGCAGGTCTGGTTGCGAAATAGCAAAAGCTTACTTGGGGGTGGTGGTCGAGTAGCAATGTGGAGGACGACTCGAGGAAGAAACGAATAGGCGCCTATCGCACGCGGCGCGCAACGCGAGCGCGTACCGCGCGTCGCGACACGTGTCTACGTACCACCGTGACGACAGGTAAGTCAAATATTGCTGGAAGGTGTAGTGTATCAAACAGACGTTTCTGTCGATGTTATCAGTGCAAAAGCGGTACAAAGAACACTGCGTGAGTGTCGGAGACTCCAGTCCTGGCCCTATAGCTAACAACATCAAGTTCTGGCAGTAAAACATGGCCTCAACGGACCTTCTGGCATCGCTCGAAAGTTACGACGACGTAGTATCCTGGATCAATGATGCGCTAGACCCTAATCAGCTGGGAAACGGGGCACCTATGGAGTTGACAGAACTCGATCGCCGAGTCTCCAGCCTCGTCGGCGCACTCGAAATTGCCAGCGAAGATACGTCCGCAAACGTCGAGCGACTCATCGACGACATATCCCGGAGTGCCACCAGATTGACATATGACCTGCACTTCATGCGTGATGGCGCCTTGTCGCTCCAAGCGATCCTTCAGAACGTAGAGTCCAAGTCCAGGGCGTCCGTAGCTGCAGAAACGAACGCCGCGCTCGAACGGCTCCACTACCTAGACACAGTCAAACGCAACATGGAGGCCGCCCGGGAGGTCCTACGTGAAGCAGAGAGCTGGGGCACTCTCGAGAGCGATGTGACGTCGCTCTTGGGCGAGAAGAACTACGAAAAGGCAGCAGAGCGGCTCTCTGAAGCTAACAACAGTATGGCCGTCTTCGAGAACACGCCCGAATACGAAAGCCGCCGCGCGTTGATGGTCAGCCTTCAGAACCAATTGGAGGCGGCTCTAAGTTCTGCTTTGGTGGCTGCGGTGGGCTCGCAGGACGTGGCCGTCTGCCGGAACTACTTCGGAATATTCAGCAATATCCAGCGGGAAGCCGAGTTTCGCAACTATTACTACGGCTCCCGACGATCTTCATTGCTGGAGATGTGGCAGAACGCAAGCCTCAAAGACTGCGAAGCGCCCCCAGACTCTGCCTCAACTACACGGAAGTTCTCTGCATTCCTTACGACATTCTACGCATCGTTCCTCTCCATACTGCAGAGCGAGCGCACGTCGATCCCGGCTATTTTCCCGGACCCCCAGCAGACCCTCTCAACACTCATTTCCTCGACTCTCGCAGCTTTGCAACCGACATTCTCCCAACGCCTAGAAGAAGTCTGCGATTTCCATGGACCCCGCGCGCTGCGCGAACTGATCGCGGCGTACCGTGCCACTGAGGAATTCGCCCTCTCAGTAGACAAATTATTCGAGAAGATGGGCTTCTCCTCGTTGATCACGTCTGCAGCGCCTCCTACCAGTACAGAAGGGGCCCGACCCCACGCCCGCCGTCGCTCGACATCACGGATGTCGATGTCGATGTCACGCCGGATGCCACCTCACCGCACTTCTGAAGGAGCCGGGACGTTTCCGACGCTACCGATCCTTGAATGGGACTCGGACCTGTTTGGGTCCTTCACCGACTTTCAGGCCGACTATGCCTCGCTGGAGCGTCGCCTTTTGGACGATGCTCTGGCAGCTGCCCTCAAGAGCACGCCCCGGCCTACAATGGGGACTGACTATGCGCGAGTACTCCGAGAACGGGCCGTGGATATCTTTGGCGCTGTTGAGGATGCCGTCGTGCGCTGCAATGCGTTCACCCATGGCTACGGTGCTGCCGGTCTAGTTCAATCTGTAGACCACTTCATCTCTGCATTTGCAGAGGCGTCACGCTCGGAGATCGTTTCCAGGAAAACTCCGGGAGCAAATGCTTCAGGGACTGCAGCACCGGGTTCGGAGGCGGAGCTCGCAGACCTAGACTACACTGCGGAAGACTGGGCAGAGATCCAAGCGCTGCTCCACCTGCTCGAAGCCGTGCGGGCACTGCTCGACCGGATGCTCGCCTTCGAGGGGAAGCTGCGCGGGAGCCTCGTCCAAATGTCCATGTACCTGCGCGCCGCGCGGCAGGATTCCGGCGCGTTCGGCGCCCACGACACCGGGACGACGCGCGGCGCCCTGCAGGTGCTCATGCAGTCGACGCTCAACTCCGCCGAGCTGCACGCGTTGCTAGAGAGCATCGATCCTGAGCCGCCTGCCCCGTCCGTGCCTGCACCCAGCGTGCCGCCCTCGCCCGACGCACGGCGCATGTCGTTCATGGGGTCTAGCCCGCTGTCGCCTCTCATCGCGATGCCGGCCCCGACGACGCCACTGCTCACCGAGGCGCGTAGCGCCATCTCGGTGCTTGCACAGGCCTGCCAGGTAGCCCTGCAGGACACAATCCTCAGCCCCCTCTACGCACACCTCTCCGCATACCCCACGCTCGCTCTCTGGACTGCGCCCGATCCGTCCGCGAAAGGGTCTGGCACGGGGGGCGCCACGAGCGCCGTGCACGTGCCGACCTTCTCGCTCAGCCCGAGCAGCACGATGGCGCGAGTGGCGGAGGGGCTGCTGAGCCTCCCGCGGCTCTTCGAGGTTTACGCCGACGACGACGCGCTCGCAGTCTCGCTCGAGACCCTGCCCTTCCTCACCAAGCGCTTCCTCCGCGCCATCGCCGAGCCCGTGCAGCCCCCCCAACCAGCTCCGCCCGAAGCGCGCTCGCGCAGGACGACCTCGATCGCCCTCCACCCCGGGCAGCAGGTGCAGGCGCCTGCGCAGCCACCGGCGATCCAGGACATGCACTTCTCGCCCGAGGCCGTTACGGCGGCGTGGCTTGCGTCTCTTACGCGCACGTTGTTGGCGCGCTTCACGCGTGGCGTGCTGCCCAAGATATCCCGCTTGACGCCTGCGGGCGCTGCGCAGCTCTCTGCAGACCTCAGCTGGCTCGCGAACATCGTGGAGGCGTTGAACGCCGACTGGGCGCCGCTGCGTCGGTGGCGGAAGTGGATCGACGTGGCAGACGTGGACGGGAAGAAGATGCTTGCGGAGGGGAACGCTTCTGGAGAGGGGTCGGACGGAGACAAGGAGAGCGAGGAGGATGGGGAAGACCCTGAGGATGACGCCGTCGAGGAGGGGGACAGCGAGGCGCGGATTGTCCGAACAGTGACGAAACTACGGGGCTGGTCGACTTGAGGATAGACAAAGCGCACCGTTCGGTACGCTCCCTTTGATTCGAGCAGGATGCTCATGCTGAGCGTGCAATCCGAGCGCGTCCTTGTTTGTTGCCGAGGTGTTACTCTCCACGCAGTTCTGCAATTTGGATGTGGCATGTACCCCAGTCTACTTGAGTCAAGGAGCGCGCTGCATGACTGACGTCGTGCCGTGCTATTCGAATAATCTGTTGCCTTATATTATCCGAGGTACAGACTTGGTCATCATAATACTCCGTGCACCTGCGGCTCGTCTATAGCCTAAGGTGCACAATATAGGTGTTGGATACGTAGGAATAAGGTACGAGTCGCGTTACAATACGGCCCCTTGTCAACAGCTAGCTAGGTTCACTTCCGTTCCTTCCTTGCAGCCCTCTCCTTGTTGACCCATTGGGGTGCGTCGTCCACAGCCTCGCGCGGCCGACTCTTGTACATCATCAAATAGCCCTGCAGGCTCGCCATCGAGAGTTCGCGTTCCGGGATAGCTTCAGCGAATCGAGCTGCCAGCGCGACAACTTCGTTGCGCGGAAGGCCATGCCTCTGAGACGGCGGCTTGTGGTAGGCTGGCTCCAACGACGGCATCGAAATATCATCATCACGCGATTCACACTGAGGGGGGCGGGCAGCCGACCGGAGAAGAGGCGTGCGTTCCGTCGATCCTGCACGCTCTGTAGCACAACCCTTCTCATCAACCTCCACAATACGGCCCCCCTCAGCACAGTCCTCGGGCATATAGAAGCACTTGTAGAGGCTGTCCGCCTGGTACCGGCTCGCAAGCTTGAACTCGACATGCTCGTCCATGCGGCCGGGCCTGCACAGCGCAGGGTCGAGCACGCCGTAGTTGTTCGTCGNCCATGAGCGCGATGCAGCGGTGGGGCAGGCTCGAGATGAGCTCGCTCAGCTGGCTGTCGTCCAGCCCCGCGCGGCTGAGTGTCACGATGTAGACGTTGAGCCCGAGCTCCCCGGCGATGCTCTGGATGACGGAGGTCTTGCCTGTGCCAGGCGGGCCGTACTGCGTGTACATGGTGAGTGGCGGGATGAAACGTTCGAGCATGGTAAGGCGTACCAGAAGGTATCCGCGGCGGAAGGGGATTCCCC
The DNA here is from genome assembly GCA_001931775.1 of Fomitopsis pinicola. Lineage (NCBI taxonomy): Eukaryota > Fungi > Basidiomycota > Agaricomycetes > Polyporales > Fomitopsidaceae > Fomitopsis > Fomitopsis pinicola. The sequence goes on along the minus strand of MPVS01000078.1, from coordinate 109,892 downwards.
TATCGGCGTACCACCTCTTGCTGGTCAGGAAGTCGCGCGCGTCGCTCAGGAGCCGCTCTTTAACGCCTGGGTCGAGGATGATGGAACTGAGGGGGCGCTTGGCGCGCGAAGTTGAATACCTCCAGGTGCCGCCACTGGACAGACCCATTGATCAGGTTCTTTTCAGCCACACATCGGGATCAACACATACGTGTCTGCTGTCCATATCGAGATGGCCTTCTTCTCGGCATCGAGGTATGCTTGGCGTGCTTCTTCGAGCAATGTCTCAAGAATGTGACGATTGAAAGACAGGATGCTGCGAGTACGGGCGCGTTAGTGAACCGAGCCACGGGTCTACGAGAAACTATCACCTTATTCTCAATGTCTCCTTCGTGTTCCAACGCCCGTTGTCCATTTCTGCCCGCCGCACGGTCATGTAGTGCCCCTTGTACCACAGCGAGTAGGTCTCATCGAGGCTGGGGATGTACGATATGTGGTATGAGTTGCTGCCGGGGCCGTGGGCACCGCTGTCATCCTCAGCCTCAGCTGGGCTCTCTATCCCGAAGCTTCGCGCGGTCACTTCGATGGAGCGGGCCTCCCTCCAGACTGGGTGTCGCGACAGCCAAAAGAGAACCCAAGCTGTTCAGATCATGTGGCGTTAGTGTCAGGTACTAGAATCGGGCGCATTAGAGAAACTTACCGTAGCTATAGTCGTTGGCGTCGAACATTGCGGTTATCCAGAAGCGATTCATGATGATGTCGCGCCAGTGGAACAGGTGGCGGCGGCATGTTTCGAGTATCCAGCCGAAAACGAGGATTTTGGCCCAATCACCAGAGGCGGTGAACGTCAGGAACGTCGAGGCTAGAGACTGGAGGTCTCCTGTAGTCTGTAGCCCGGTATCCACTGGGATGAGTGGCGGAGCATATGTGGCGTTGGCCATGACTTCGAGCCCGGGAGTGCCACTGAAGCAGCAGGATATCGAGCAGCGGAATGCCGTGCTCAGCCCTGCTTTATAGTGAATGAGCGACGCTCAACAAGAGATCTGAGATGTGAAGGCGAAACTACGCACAATACCGGTGTGGTTGGCCCTTATACTCCGTGGTGTTTCGCCTTGAAGGGCGCACACTGAGAGGGCCCACCCGCACTGAACAGAATGCATGAGCGGACCATTTGTGGTGCGGACCAGCCATCCTAGGGTCGACCGCACTCGATCTTGTGGCAAGCCCGCTTCGACGCGTACGAACCACGCCAGGCAAGAGGTCACAGTCGATCCCCCCTTTCAGGTAGAGCGCCTTGTACCACCTTCACTCCGCTGTATACGCTGGTTGACAAATTCCCGTCCTGGTTGTGATGCGTGAGGCGCGCAAACTCCGACTGACAATATGAATGGCGCTCTTGCCACTTCAGGCTGTAAGAGGTCTGTCTCAAAGGGCTCCATGACATCGGCTTGCAATACATCATTATGTGCGGATGTCAACTCACTGAGACATGTTCAGGGCCACATCACTTGTCAAGAAGTACTGAGCTCGTGTCACTGGGCAGGACCTTGTGGCACCGGGGCACCACCGTACGCCACATGTCGTGTAACTTGCATATCGGTCTTGGTACTCGGCACTCAACTAATACCATGAGGGTCACTGTGTGGCTGTTTGGTAAGCTGCTGGTGGGCGAATCATAGAGCAGTACTCACCGTCGTGACGGCGTCAAACGCCACACAAGCAGTCGCATCCGTGTAGCAACCGGGGGGCTGGGGGCGTCGATTGTAAACGATAAGAAGAGGTAACCACAGACCACGAGAAGGCCTGGATGATACGAATGCGTTTTGATAGCTGCTGGGAGTCGGTGCTACAGCCTCGTCGACGCAACGCCACTGCAAGTTGACATCAGCTGTAGGCTTCCCTGTCGGTACTCAAAAGCCTCGTCGTCTTAATTAAGGGTGGAAGCGAATGTTCGGTCTGCCTGCAGCGTGTTTGTGGTGCGTAAGAACTTCATATCCGGACCAGCTGAGGCAAATGAAGTGAAATGGGTCCAACTCTGTGTTCCCGGACATGGCAGCCAACACAGTCACGTACCTGAGCGAGGCCGCCGTAACAGCGCCCGCCACCCCATCAACGCGGTCATGTGACCATTCCGCGCCTCTGAAGAGGGCCTCGGCAACTCCCGAGTCACGGCACTGACTATGGCACTGAGCGCTGAGCTGGCACTGACACTGACACTGACAACATACACTCACTGCTTCTCAAGCCCTGATTACTGTACTTCTTATCACTGGCCACAACAACCAGGCGCAATAATCGAGCAACACAATGGCCCAGCCCGGTGGTCAACTACACTGCAGCGCTGAACGGGAACATTTACGCTCAGCAGCTGCCGAGCACTGGCGAAATCAAGCAATCATGTCAGTGTACGTTGTAACGTCCACACTGATTCGATTTGTTACTGATCGTCCGAGTGCTAAAGTGAAGCAAACTGTTCATGGTTTTTATATACAGATGATTCTCAATGGCACAAAGTCTATGCTACAGTGTCCACCGACGCCGCCACCAAATCCAAGATACGCCAGCGTTTCAGGGTGTGGAGATCGTTCTTTTCCTTTCTCTGGCTTATTCAACAGCGTGGACGTCCAGACGCTCCAGGATACTGAGCTCTGCCCCCTTTGGCGCGTCCGTTAAGGATCGTAGCGCCTTATCCACTTCCTGCACGAGGTCGGAAGGGTCGGTAGGGGCATGGCAATCGTCAGGCGGTGTAGCAGGGACACTGTCGCTGTCTTCGGTAGACACCGTCCCTGGATCGGAGGCGTCCGTGGTCGAGAGGCAGATAGCGTCGTTGCTGCATGGGCTGGACGAGGCAGAGTCTGCAGGATGACCGGCCACCTCTATCTCCTCTACTACTATCTCCTCTGCTTTGGGTGCGTGCGTAGCGTCGGTCTCCGTGGGGAGGGGTGCCCTCGGACCGAAGGTAGCGCCTGCCGGCAGCAGCGGGAAGAAAGATTCGACAGCGAGGATGCTCTCTCGTAGCTGCTCTAGACGGGGTCGCAACCGTGGGCGGGTCTGGAATACCTGCTTCAAGATCCGGACTACACCCCGTGAGACAGGGAGATTGCGCTCCAAGTAGGTGTCGTCACGCAGGTACTCGCGAAAGCGGCGATCCCGGCTCGAAGCCTTCGCCCATGGACAGAGGCCGGTGACCATGTTCACGAGGATTACCCCCAACGCCCAGATGTCTGAGCGCTTCGTCGAGTATGCTTGAATCTTGGAATCATCGCCAGTGCTCTCTAATGGCTTTGGTAAGCCCTTATCGTTAATCCGGATCGTGTATTGCAAGGCTTACCGGGACTAAGATAGGGCAGGCTACCGCAGCTGAGGGTGGTGCTCCACGTGTTTGCAGTCGCGAGCCCAAAGTCGGCTACGTAGGCCTCGGTCCCCTCCGCATTGCAGAGGATGTTCTCGGGCTTCAAGTCACGGTGGTATATATCCCTCTGGTGGCACCCGTTTACCGCATCCAGGATCTGCAGGAACACGGTGCGGACCAGCTCGTCGTTCCCCCAGTACGCTCGGCGCTCGAAGATGGACCTGTACAGGTCGCTCTCGCAGTACTCCAAGGACATGTAGAGGTACTCGTCGTCGTCCCAGGCATCATGCAGCGGGAGGACGTGGGGGATGTCGGAGACGAGGTGGTGGATGGCGATCTCGCGCACCTGGTATTCGAGTGCCGGCTCCGCGAGCTTGCGAACGATCTTGATCGCGCATTGTGCGGGGGACGCGTCCGAAGAGGAGGTCGGGGCGTGATGATCGGTGGCGAGGTACACGACTCCGCCGCCGCCAGCGCCGAGGAGTCGTACCAGCTCGAAGCGACCATCGTCGATCACCTTGCCGGTGAAGTCAGGCATTTGGCTAGCAACAGACTGGAGAGCTTTCATGTCGAATGTGGCTCGGATGGGCAGTTGTCAAGGAAGATAATGAACGGCAATGTCCACATCGTCCTTCTTATAAATGTTTCGCGGGGTGCGGCGGCGGATGCAGGGAAAGCATCCTACGAAGCCATCCGACAGTATCCCGCGTCGCGCGCGGAGGCAGGACGTCTAGAGCATCTGTGGAGCGAAGGGCAGTCAAGATCGCAACGGATGAGAACATTGGGAAGTAAGTGGAGCGTTTCATCGTCGCCGTTGCCACTTGAACTTTCGAATAGCAAAGTTACATACCCCGTTGAGTAACACCCGGAAAGGGGTCAGACCACGCGTTTTCAATAGCCATAAACGGGTGTCGATACACATGTGCGGAAGCATGCCAGAACACGTTGCAGTACTTGTTCACGATGTCATTCGCACTTACGCCGAAGCGTGTAGCCACATAGGCACCAATTGTTTTTATGATGTGCGTTGTTCATTTGTTTCTATTCCTACATGGCAGTATAGCAATCGACGCAATGATATAGTACATCGTGGGTACGCAGACTACGCAGCAGTAAGCATACGACCAACGTTATCGAGCATTCCGCTGAGGACACGGAACTGTGGCCCCGTGAGACTCCGCCGCGTCTTCTCGAACGGCTGGAGCTCGAATTTGACCGCCTGCTCGCCCAAGCCCACTTCGCCAGACATCTCCGGGATGACGACCTCCGGGTCTTGCGCATGTGTCTCGGGCGTGATCGGCGCGTCGCTCTCCTCTGCTGATGAGAACTCGGTGTTCTCGGACGAGGACGATGAGGACGAGGATCCTGACGTGCCAAGGGAGAACGCGTGCTCGGGTACAGCGGGGACGTCGAAGGGTGGGGGAACAGGAGAGTGTATGTCGACGAGGGCCGGCATCTCCGACACGTCGCCGAGAGCCGGCATTTCCGATTCGTTGACGAAAGAGCTGAATGGGCCGTCCGTGTCGACGACGGGTCGAACGACAACGTTCGCCTCGAGCTCGTCGGAGTATGTCGAACGTGATGTCTCCTCCCCGGATGCGGAGAGATAATCGGAGGAGGACAACTCTTCGGCCAGCGTAGTGTCGCCCATGCCCTGCATGCGGGGTTGGTAATCCTCGTATATCGACCTTGCGGACGAGCTCGCGGCGCCGAGTTCCTCGTCTGACATGTAGAATGTCTTGACGTTGACGAGACGCTGGCGGAGCGTGAGTAGGTCGATGCACCTCGACTCTCGGAGGATGAAGATGCTCCGGATGATATCGTCCGCCTCCTCTGAGATTGGCAAGACGGTCCGGAGGTAGCCTGTGTTACTGACGTAGGCTGCGAAGTTTCCGTCCTTCAAGGATGCGCGTGTCCAGGGGCAACGTCCGCAGATCATGCAGATGGCAATCATGCCAATCGCCCAGATATCGTTGCGCCGGAGGTCGTAATCGTCCCAAGTTCTAATGTTGTAGCATTCTGCACGGGTGCATGTTAGTCAAAGCAACGTACGACACGAGAAAATGTACTGACCGGGACTCATATAGTTAGCAGTGCCAACTCGGAACATGTTGCTCCTGCCTCCTGGGCTCATGCTCGATAGACCGAAATCGCCCAGGAATGCACTGCTCAGGTCGCTGCTCACGAGGACGTTCTCCGGCTTCAAGTCGCGATGGTAGATACGGTTCTGGTGACAGGCGTACACCCCATCGACCAACTGGATGAGAAGCGACTTGATGAGCTCGTCGTTCCGTGCCAAGCGATGTTTGAAAATGTGACTGAGGAGGTCTCCGCCTGGCACGTAATCGAGGACGAGGTAGACGTAGTCGGAGTCGTACGTCATGCGGTGAAGCTTGACGATGTTCGGGTGCCCAGAGACGAATTGGTGGTGAATGTATTCGCGCTCGATGAGCTTTCCCCGTTCTGAGCGAATATCGTCAATCCGCGGCATGACTTTAACTGCGCGGAAGGTGGGCGAGCCGTAGCACTCGCGGTCGTGGGCGCGATAGACAGTCCCGAAGCCACCTACGCCGAGGATCTCGAGGAGCTGAAGTCGACCCTTGTCGATGATCTTCATCGAGAGGTCGGGAATGATGGTGTGGTGCGGCATAGCGCGGACGTAAGGGTGGGCGTCGAGTGAGTTGAGTGAATGAATAAGGGCAACCAGTGCCTGGATGGATGAAGTTCAGAGTGTTGCATCTGCGTAGAGCACGCCTTATATTTATACTGCTTCGTCGACAGCTATCCGCGTCCCTAGTCCAGGAGCCTAGATCGAGGGCCTTCCCCCTTCCGCCTCCCGTATCCGTGCATCCTATGCAGGTGAGCCTATGGTTCATATCGCAACGGATATGCAATGACTCACAGTGACGTTGTGGATCGATCACCTGTCGCGGTGGTCGGCCACACAGTACATAAACTGAATTAGTTGATTACTTTTTGTGAGCGTTGTACAAGGATCGAGCATGACAACTTACATTCTGTACTACGTACTAAATTCTGGGTGCGTTGGGCCTTGCCGCCTTAGCATCCTCCAACGCGTTCTGGACCCCCTGCGTCCAAGCGCCCAGTTCGTTTTCCAACCGCACGATCGCCTCCCTTAGCTCCCGCCCCACCAACCCACCCCCATGATTGGTTCCGAACCCAATCATGAGCTCCCCCCGCGCGCGCACCAGCGTCTCACGTGCGAGCCTCAGGCGCGCGGAACCAGATGGTGGAAAGCGGTCTAGGCTCGCGGAAGGATCGGTGGGTGGAGCGGGCTCGTCGACCGCGAGCAACTTGCCGAGCTCCGCGAGGGCGACGCCGCGGACGGGGTGGCCTGTCGGGAGGATCGCTGAGAGACCGGCGACATATTTCGCCGAGGTGCGGATCGCCTCATCGAGCGTTTCCTGCGTCGGCGATTCGGAGAGGGAGGCGAAGAGGAGCTCTTGGTGGAGGCGAGTCACTGCGAGCAGGGGGTGGCACGACGGGGTCAGCCCCGCCCGTGTCATGACGTCGATGACGTTTGAAGCGAGTCTCTTGGCTCTCTGTGGGTCTATGTGGGCGTTAGCTTGGGCCACTGATGGAGCAGGAACGGAAGCTACCAGACTGTTGTATCGTTGCTGCCTTCGCTAACAACTCCTGGCCCACGTTGAACGCGTCCAGCTCGCCTTCAAGGTTCCCTGTGACCGCTTTACACCTCATGCATGGCGGCGGGGTGCTACCTAACATATCGTCAGCCGAGAGCAGAGATGCCTCTGAAGGACACTATGCTGCCCACCGTTTATTGGGGCAGGCCGTAGGCCACCGCACCGCTTCGGGCAGTACATCGCCGTTCGCGGATCATCGTATTGTACTGTCGAACACAGCGTACACTTGCACTCGAAGTTGTACGTCTCCTTGAGCTCTTCTTGGCGGAGCTCGCGAGGTAGTGTGGTGTCGACGTACGAAATGGTCACCTACATGCCGTTCAGCGGTTTCGTCTAGGATAGCCGCACAGGCAAGAGCTACCTCTTCTCCAGAATGAATCTTCTTGATGGCCACCAGGCTCATTTGGGGTTCCTCCGTGCTCTGCTTATCGGAAACGCGAGGAAAGACAATTACCGCGTTAGGATCACATGAGTGATTGACGAACGCTGCATCAGGCGACACGGCAACTCCAATCGGGTTGAGCGTGTAGGAAGTTAAGGTGAACGCGTTTGTTGTGAACTGTCATAGCAGTCAAGGACAAAAAAACCTTGGTTTGAGGGTACACTCACTCTTGAAATAACGTCAACAAGGTCCCCTGTGGACTTGACGCCATAAGGCTCGAGTTCAAGAGGCGACTCCACACCAAGGTAACGAATTAATGAATGCGCAAGATGGGTGTATGGCTCGAAAGCGGAAGGCGGTAGGGACGTTCGATCTGCCTGAAGTCAGAGGCTAACGCGGGGAGTGAGTACATGCCGCTCACGGGACTGCAGCTGCGTCATGGATTTTGTCTGCATCGACTCAACGTCAGCGTGCATGACGAAGATTGTTACACGAACGCACCCATTCGCTGTCCAACCCATGTTGCTTGAAGCCCCAGAGGATCCGTCCAAGGGATCGAAGAGCGTCACTCGGTGTCTTCGCATCGTCCGGTGCTGATTCTGCCCATCTCTGTAGGGCTTTGCACTCGTACTTGTGGATGTCCCAGTCGAGCGTTTGACATTGCTGCGTACCATGGACGTTAGTTACATCGGGCCAAGCTGTCAAGTACGTTATGAAGGTACTCACGTCTGAGCAGTACCACACAACTCGGCATCGAGTGCACCTCTTCAACTTGGCGTCCTGCTTCGGAGGGCTACTGCAATTCGTACAGAACGTCGATAGATACGGCGTCGACAACACACTGATGTAAGGTTTCACTGCATTGATCACGCTACCTAATATTTGGTTAGAGTCAATCGTGAAGTTGATCGCGACCAAGTGACACACCTGGTTTGTGAGCTGCTTTCGCGAAAGTGCCTCGTCCGGCTATGCTAGATTCACGGACTTGCAGGGCTGCGATACGTGCCTGTTCCGAGACATGCGACGACGTTGCCATTGATGTGTCTGCCAGGTCAGCTTGTTCAGCTCCGCAGTGCCCCGCTATCACAACTGACTGTTCCGGTAAGTTTTCGTCCGCCTTCGAGGTGACCGCGTCTTTCACGAAGGATCGTGCTTCTTTCGCCTTCCTCGAAGAGCGCAAAGTTGCGAAAGACATTGAACTAGTCTTGATAGTGGCTGCGATTGAGTGTATTCCTTATTGGAAGAACAGCGCGTATAGAGTTGAGGGATTGGCATAGGAAGCAGATGACGTTGCCGTACTCATGAATGGTTGTTTGCTCTTATTGTGCAAGACCTTGCGTTTCTAACACACGCAAACAACCTGATCCACCCAGCCCGGCGACTTCTCCAACTGGTTTTGTTATGTCTAACCTGCGTACTACTAGGTAAACGCACAAGCACACGACCCTGATTTTGGTTCTATCTACAACCTTGTCCAATCAATTAATTACTAGCCAAGTACAAGCAAGCTGTGCTCCAGGCCACCGTCTCACCCCCCCGTCGTACCGCTCCGTTTGCTCTCCACTCACAGCGCAGCGAGCGTACCCTGACGTCTGGATTGAGCTTCTTGGCGAAGTGTCGGACTACGTCGCTTTCAGGAGGTGATGTCTTTGTCCGGTTTTATGTTCCTCCCATCTAGCATTCGCCACCACTCCTTGAATATTGTGTTGTGTTCATGTGTTCAGGAGCCGTATGTATATGGCTGCCTTGATACTCCTCGCAAGTGCCAGCATTTCGGTCTCGAAGTTTGTGGCCTTTCCCGCACCAAATTGACCATGACCCTTGTGAGTCTCCCCACGCATGGTTAATCAACTGCATACAGATTTGACCCCCTCTTCCTTGGCCATAGACTCGTCCGTGAATACGAACCGATTGTCTCGCGGCCGAACGAAGCGGCGAAATTTGCCCGTCCAGGTCCCCCTTAACCATCGCTTCAAATCCGGCACTTTCTCCAACTTCAATGCTTGGGCAACGGATTCACCAATATGTGTATGCGTATTCTAGTCGCCCGTCTGTGCCGTATCCGCGTCTATTCCCCGCACATGCCTGCAAACAAAATAGTCTTCCCGAGTATTGATTCACAAGTGCTCTCGGCTTAGTCTGCACACTGGCTTCTTCTTCTCACCTGGTCTTGTGACAGAAAGAGTACCCCTTATCGGGTACGATATCATGAGTACTATCTTCGGCGTTAGCAGAAGTACTCATGAACTCGCTCAGTGCGCTCGTGATGCCGCTGAATGTCGAAGGCGCGCCGTGGGAGTGCTTAAGTATCCGTCTTCTCTGTCTTGTGTCATGCTCCCTGGAGTGCAATTGCTCCTCCCGCGAGCCTGAGTACTATAGCGGCTGCAGAGTCGCTGTCATGTTCTCCTATCTGGCCCACCGCAAGGCTTGGTGAGTCCCCCAGTTCTGTTGTCGCATTGGCGTGCCCTTGACATAGTGCTTCTAGTGCCGCGAAGCAACGGGAGCGCAGGGAGCGCATCGAGAGCCTCCCACCGGTGTACCACGCCCCGCTGACCCCGGCGGACAAGACTATCCTCGCCCAGCCCGTCTCCCAGATCGTCGCAAGTGTCCAAGGCGGCTCGCTCAGCCCGTCTGATGTCCTTGTGGCATACGCCAAGAAAGCGCTCAAGGCGCACGCCGCGACGAACTGCCTCACGGAAATCCTGATACCCAGGGCGGAGGAATGGGCGAAGGCGTGCGACACGCAGGGCCCGCTCGTGGGTATGCCTGTCAGCCTGAAGGACACGTCCGCCATCCCTGGGTTCGACTCGTGCATTGGCTACTCGGCGTGGGCGGGCAAGCCCATGCAGAAGGAGTCCGCGCTGGTGCGGCTGCTGCGCGATGCGGGCGCGGTGCCGTTCGTGAAGACGAACGTGCCGATCACGCTGCTGTCGCTGGAGTGCTCGAATGATGTGTTCGGGACGACGACGAATGTGTGGAACAAGAAGTATACCCCGGGAGGATCGACCGGTGGCGAAGGCACTCTGCTCGCGTATGGGGGATCGCGTCTTGGGATTGGCACGGACGTGGCGGGCTCTGTGCGGGCACCAGCGTAGGCCAGCTAGCACATAGGGCGTTCGTATTCATGCTCACCGTGGACCAGGCATTATTCGGGCATATACACTATCAAAGCGTCGATGCATCGGTTCCTGAAGACGGGGAACCCCACGAGTATGCCGGGGCAGGAAGGCATTCCGGCAGTTTACTCTCCCATGACGCGTACCCTGGAAGACTTGGAGACGTTCTGGCGCGCAATAATGAGCATGAAGCCCTGGGAATACGATCATTCAGTGCGACCTCATACGCAAACGGAGGAACATCACTTACATGTATTGTGTCTATAGGTACTCTCGATCCCTTGGCGGGAAGTGAATCTTTCAGAGTCGAAGCCTCTCCGTTGGGGTGTGTTATGGGACGACGGTAGCTACCCCGATCCGTGACACCCACCAGCCACTCATTGCATGGCCCAGGTGTGGTAACGCCTTCTCCTGCTTGTCGGCGGGCACTGCAAGAGGTAGTATCCGCCCTTGAAGCCAACGGACACGAAGTGTTCAACATGTACGTGCTCGGTACCTTCCCTGTTCCAAACTAGCTCAGTGCACAAATCGTAGCAATAATCCACCGAGCCCATACGAAGGCCTCAAGATTGCAGGACAGCTCCTAATGGCCGACGGAGGTGAGCACCCGCCGTCCCCTTAATGACCTCCGGGCCACTCACGCCCCCCCCCAGCAAAGACCTGCATGAAGCCGATGCGCGTCGGCGAGTCGAACGATCCCGGCGTGCGTGAAGCCGCCGCGATGTTCCGCACGCCCTACTTCGTCAAGAAGCTCTACGCCTGGTACCTGCGCTACGTCAAGCGCGACGAGGCGTATGCCGGGCTCGTGGAGGGCTGGTACGAGAAGAACGTGCCGGAGTACCTCGCGCTGATCTCAAGGCGGGAGGGCTATCGCGAGCGGTGGTTCGAGTTCATGCGCGCGAACGCGATCGACTTCGTGCTGACCGTGCCGAACTCGCTCCCTGCGCCACCGGTGGGCGGGATGAAGGCGGGGTGGAAGGCGTGCGGGTACACGTTCCTTTGGAACATAGTAAGCCTGGCTTTATTGACTCAGGTCTTGTGGTACTGATGCAAATGTACTGCAGCTTGACTACTCGGCGGGTGTGCTCCCTGTCACGCACGTCGACGCTGCCCTAGACGCGCTCGGGTCGTTCAAGGCGAAGAACGCGATCGAGGCCCAGCAGTATCGGATGTACGACGCACAGCAGATGCACGGCTTGCCAGTGGGTGTGCAGGTGGTAGGCAAGCGTCTCGAGGAGGAGAAAGTCCTCGAGGGTATGAAGATTATTGAAGGGTTGCTCAGGAAAGAGGGCAAGGTTTATGTTCAGTATGAATCTGATGACACGCCCATATAAAATACGATTCGGAACCGTATACATACTCTGTGTCCTTCTGCAACGTTATGTTGATGTGCAGGACCTATGTTAAATGTATATTGAGTGGTACAACTTGGTAACATACGTACAGTAGTTCAGCGAAAGCAGCGGGCCGGGAATTTGACACCCGAATCGATCTCCGTCGATGACGAAGTGGCTGGTACATCGACTCGGCACCATCACCACTGCTACTTCACCTCTCTCTTCTACGACTACTCGGCTTGGCGAGCTCCTACCAAGTCAGAAGCGAACGCTAGCGCAGCAGAGCTACAGCTGTGAATTCGTGGTGCGTAGCAATCCCCCTACGGATGCTGTGCGCGCGCAGCTGACCGCGCGTTATGTATATCAGGCAGCGCGCACGAACACTGAGCACACTCCTCCTTACTACCCGTCTCCTCACCCCCCTCATCCCCCTCCGCCATGGAAGCCCTGCGATTGCGCAAGAAATTCCCGGAAGTCTCCCAAGATGAGATGTTTGACCTTATCAACCGCTTCAAGTACGTCTTAGAACCATCGCTTGCCGCACACCCGATCTCACAAGCCCGGTAGCTCGATCAACACCGATACACCGGGCCGCGTAGACAAAACACAGGCACTGCAAGCACTTCAATCCGCGGGGAAGTCGTATGACGCAGCGAGAGAGACGTTGAAGCATGTGCAGGTAGACGCGAGCGGGAAACTCGAGCTTGAAGACTGGGTGGAGGTGCGTCGCGTCCACTCTTTCGCCTCCGCTGTGATGCTGATATACTGGTTGCTTGTGCAGTTGAATGCGAAGTTGAAGACGCAAGCTCCTGCGTCGTTTCTGCCCTCGCACAAAGGCAAGGTCACTGTGCAAGGCTCAAACGCGAACGTTAGCCACACTATCAACGAGGATGAGCGAGCGGAGTTCACCAATCATCTAAACTCGGTATGTTATGGAGTGCTCCTGCGAAATACGTGATGCTGGACAATGAGTTTGCAGGTTCTCGAAAACGATTCTGACGTTGGTGATCGTTTACCGATCCCCACCGATACCATGCAACTCTTCGACGAGTGTCGCGACGGTCTCATTCTCTCCAAGCTCATCAACGACTCTGTACCTGACACGATTGATCCTCGTGTGCTAAACAAGCCCACCCCCCGCAAGCCCCTGAACAACTTCCAGATGACTGAGAACAACAACATCGTCATCTTGTCCGCAAAAGCTATCGGGTGCTCTGTGGTCAATATCGGACCCACTGACATTGCCGAAGGCAGGGAACACTTGATTCTCGGTCTTATCTGGCAGATCATTCGGAGAGGTCTGTTGGCACAGGTGGACATCAAGCTTCACCCAGAGCTGTACCGTCTGTGCGAGGAGGGCGAGACCATCGACGACTTGCTTCGCTTGACCCCTGATCAAATACTGTTGCGGTGGTTCAACTACCACCTGAAGGCTGCTGGCTGGCACCGGAGGTTCGTTTCATCTCCCCCTTATGGTGCCTGTCCTGACAGTCGGGTTCGCAGAGTGAACAACTTCAGCCGCGACGTGTCCGACGGCGAGAACTACACGGTCCTCTTGAACCAGCTTAAGCCAGACGAGTGCTCCCGTGCGCCGCTGCAGACGCGCGACCTGCGCCAGCGCGCGGAGGAGGTGTTGCAGAATGCCGACAGGATCGGGTGCCGGAAATACCTCACGGCGTCGTCGATGGTATCCGGTAACCCCCGGTTGAACCTTGCGTTCGTCGCGAACTTGTTCAACAACCACCCGGGGCTCGACCCGCTCGACGAGCAGGAGGCGAAGGACTACGGCGCAGTCGAGGACTTCGACGCTGAGGGCGAGCGTGAGGCCCGCGTGTTCACGCTCTGGCTGAACTCGCTCGGGGTCGACCCCGGCGTTTTCAACCTGTTCCAGGACCTGAAGGACGGGCTGGTCATCCTGCAAGCGTTCGATAAGATTCTGCCGGGGAGCGTGGTGTGGCGCCGGGTGAGCAAGCCGAAAGGTGGCGCGGCGCCGAGCTACCAGCAGACGATGGATGGCGAAGAGGAAGAGGACATCGGCGTGACACCGAACCAGTCGAAGCTCTCGCGGTTCAAGCAAGTCGAGAACTGCAACTATGCGGTGGACCTGGCGAAGCAGAACGGGATGCACATGGTTGGCATTCAGGGCGCGGACATCGTCGATGGCTCGAAGACGCTTGTGCTCGGGCTCGTGTGGCAGCTCATGCGGTCAGTGATTCTCTTATCACGTCCCTGAACTTATTGTCTGACACCTGTCTGTAGGATGAACATTACCAAGACCTTGAGCTCGCTGTCTGGCAAGGGACGTCCCATTACTGACACTGAGATCCTCAAATGGGCGAACACCACTGCCCAGAAGGGAAAGCCTGGCTCCAGGCCTATCAGGTCTTTCAAGGACCCATCTCTCTCGACCGGTATCTTCTTCCTCGACTTGCTAGAAGCACTGCGCCCTGGCATCGTTGACCCTAACTTGGTCATCCAAGTCAGCGAGTCAGGGCCGTATGAGGATCGCCGTCAGAACGGTGCGTACAGATGATCAATGCCTTTGTTCACTTGACTGATCAGTCCGACTGTTCGTTCAGCGAAACTTGCTATCTCCATTGCGCGTAAGATGAACGCCCTGATCTTCCTGGTGCCTGAGGATATCGTCGACATCCGCCCACGCCTCGTGAGTCTTCTCACTTGCTGTCGCGCATGCTGCAAGCTAACGCCGCTGTAGATCATGACGTTCGTTGGCAGTCTCATGGCCATCGGCAGTCAGTGAGGCCAATACCGTCAACAATCTAGGCTATGTTCCTACTATCCTCCGGTTCGGCGACTGCTAGTGTATCGGACAGCTATGTGGTGTATCGCACTTAACGTCATGTTGTAATGTCTCACGGATCACGAAGAACGAAGAAGAGCTGCGAAAGAATGTAGTACGATACAGAAATGACAGGCCCGTTTGTAATCCTCCCATGGGCAATGCCCGCGCGAGAGACGAGTGCGGCCTGTGATGCTCCCAGCGCTTAGGAAGAAACCACTCCGGCCTCACGGGTATGTTCACAACTCCCATCAGACGCCTGCCGTGTTTACTGTGCTTTTCTTTGTTCTGCAGGATGGTTATTGCAGATTTCCCGCCTGGTAACCAGGTCGCGAACAATGAATGCCTCTCGTCGGGTCGATGAACGCATAGCACATGTGACCGTGGTGACGTATGACGCGGACGGCACCGTCGCACTTGAGCAAGTATAAAGTATACTCACTGTGCTTATTGTTCTCTCGCATTCTTCGCCAAATTTTCACGCACCATGTCCACCGAAGTCGATTCGTGGAAATCCTACCACTTGCAGTGCACGGGCGCCGCGAAAGAAACCGCGGATGCCCACAGCCTTCCCAGAGACATCACGTTGTTCGGGAGTTGCTTCTGTCCGTTTGTCCAACGGGCGTGGGTCGCACTGCAATACCTCGGGATTGAGTACATGGTGAGCAATCAATGATGGCAGTGTGAAGATCTGGCTGGGGGCGACGCTGACGGTACGCCCATCAGTACTGTACGCCACTATTGCCACCGTGGGCAACTACCTCTGTCCTTCTGAGTGAACGTCTTCCACAGATGAGGTCGATCCGTACAAGAAGCCGGCCGATCTCCTTGAGGTATCACCCAAGGGCCTCGTTCCAGCTCTGCGGCTGGAGAATAACAGCCCACCACGAGCTGTGAACGAGAGCACGGTCATACTAGACTTCCTTGAAGAGTGGGAAGCCTGTTCAGGCTTCGTGTCCAATCCAACACAAGTGTTGCTTACTCTTGTGGTGCTCCCTCCACCACAGTATCGCGACTACCACGACCAAACGGAGCCTGCTGCCTCCGGTCACTGATCCATGTACGACTCTTCAAAAGCCCTGATCACACGCAACTCACTGACAGCACCGTCAGATGCACGGGCACTCGTCCGCCTGCAGGCTGACCACGTCAATCGTACGCTTGTCCCCGCGTTCTATCGATACATCCAAGCTCAGGGTGACGGTGAGCAATGATATACCCGCATCTCATAGAGCAGTAGTGCTTACGGTAGTGCTGACGTAGAAAAGCAAATACAAAGCGGGAAGGAGTTCGTCGAAGCCATCAACGGCTTGCTAAAGCTCTTCCAGCGGGCCGAGAACGAGAGTAAAACCAATGTCGGACTATGGCAGGAAGGCGGGACACTGAGTCTGGCCGATGTCATGGCAGGACCATGTGAGGAGCATTCCTTCTGTCCATAGATGCACTCAGGCTGGCGGTTCTGAACTCGCACCTCGCAGGGTTGTTCCGCTCGACCAACGTGCTAGTGCATTACCGCGGATTCGCCGTCCCAGAAGGGCCGCGCTTCCGGGCCTACCTCGACCGCCTGTTCAACGACCCTGCCTTCAAGGCAACATGCAGCACGGATGGCCTGTACATCGACAGTTATGAGCGGTAAGCACCGTGTGGGCGGCGATGATAATCGTGCTCACGAGCTCACCTCCAGATACGCATACAACCGCCCGAACACGAGCCAGGTAGCCAACGCTATCAATGCCGGCACTGCACTGCCATGAACGACGTATGGGTCCCGTGGCAGCTATGAAATGTTGTGTAGGATAGCCCCAGTTAGCTTCATTGTTATTGTTCGCCGGGCCAGGAGCTGCCTACTGGGAAGCAGATGCTCACTAGCCCCAACTGTGAGGCGGCTCGGAGTTCTCGTCCGTCCTGTAAACCACCCGGGCCTCTAACGATGCGCGCAATCGTGAACTCGACGTACGGAGGTTGAGCGGGGTTGATCTATGTGACGACGTCATCAGCAAAGGGGTACAGGATGCATACCATGCTAGAAGGCAGAACATAGCCTCTCGTCGAGTGAGCGCAGCATAGAAGTAAGTATGCCGGACGCCATAGCCATTGGCCACCAGCGCGCAGTGAATGATCGACAACGAGAACAAGCCGCGCGATATACGACCTCGAGGCATTGAGGTCACCATTGGGGCTCCTTGGTCTAGTGCGGGCATTTGCAGCGCGATCCTGTCAAGGCGCTCCCTCGTGAAAGTTGAGGCTAGTGGAGCCACCGGCGACGAAGCTCAGGCTTCCGAGCAGTCGTACATCTGGGGGTGTTTCGCAGCAGAAAAACAGAAAGCACAGCCTCGAGCTCTTCGCACCCAGTGGTCGTGAGTTTTATGCATAGCGAGCGAGCGACATCGTAGTTATAGTAGTCCTTGGCACGCTGGTATATACACCGTCGCTTACTGATGCAGCTACGTCGGAGGTAGAGCGGGACGGCGGGCCCGGAGTAGCGTCGACGGGGCGCGCGTCTCCGCGATCATGTACACACATCCTGGCCACCGACAAGACGCAGAGGCAGCGCACTCGCCAACCGAGAAAAGGCGCACGATGCTTGGCGATCGATTACCGTGTATTCCTGCCGACCGCAAGGAGAATTCAGTAGGGAGCAGGGATAGCTACGTATACGACTGCAGACCAGACGAGCCCGGCACCATCGCGCTCCGTAGGCGAGCTCGAAAGCCGGCTCGTTAAGGCAGCCTCTGCGGAATCAGCGTATGGCACTGTATCGACACTTTGCCGATCTGTGCAGCCCTGTCAGTGGCGTCGTGCATACGGACATAAGCAACATAACTCTACTTCCGAAGGCGTGTTGCTGTGGGATCTGCGCGTGGGACACAATGTCCACTTGCACTGACATGTGCCCCCACACCAAGAAATCGGTGACAGGTGAGCATATCAATTGCAGCATGACATAGCCATTATGACAGACTACGTATGCTTTGATGTGGGCGACGCAAGATGCACCGGCGGCGGCATTGACCACCGGAACCTACGATGATCAACGTACTGGAAATAACAGATACAATCACCGATCTTTGAGAGAATACATCTGTGCATCACAGTATGCGGAGAGTCATCGCCCAGTGGTCCCTATGAACCTATAGGACGCCGCGCGTAAGGACAATCTCAGGTATCGTCAGCACATTAGCACTGACTTGGTCTCGGTCATTATGGATGGCCTTACCAGAAGCGCGATACTTCGGTGAAGAATCTTGGGTTCCATCGAGCCACCTTGCTGGGTAAGGTAATGGAAGCGTATGCACACCTGCGAGGGCATCAGGATCGAAGCACTGTACGAGCACGTCAATGGTCAGAAGGCGGAAGCCATTTACAGCAGCGTGCGAGCAGTCGACTGATGAAGAAAGCACACCTGAACCTACGCTTGAGGCTCTACATGAGGATCACCTCGAGCGGGTAACATTTTGCGACATTGTAATGTAGCTCCAGGAACGGAACACACGGCCTGACATTTGGTTGGGAGACGTGGCCTGAACTCCAATCCTATTCAGGGGCAAGGTTTGGCAGTATGCCTTTCTTGCGGCGCGATCATGACCGTGTTCATTCGCTTGGTAATTTCGGGAGCCCATGACGCCGGAATTATGATCAGGGTTTCGCCTACGCAAAGCTCACCTTCGTTCTAAGAGCACCAGGCCTGGTGCTCTCGTTGACATGGCGTCGACCGGGATGAGTAGGTATGAGTATACCCCAGCTCAACTGGTCGTCCGACGTACTACGTCTCCGCAGACGTCAGCACGCGGGCAAAATACTCACGGGGAGCGCTCCGTCAAACCTACATGCCCATCATTATGATACTCACCATAACAAGACTATGCTGACAGGACGTACCGGTGTGTGGCCCGGTTATACAGCAAGACGAGGTGTGGCCCCGTACCACACGTCCGGCGTAGCTGACAGTTACTGACCTATAGTCGATCTGTGGGCCGTCAAGGGACGTACCTATCGACGCCGCGTCGTTCCGAGAGGAGAAGTAGGCTGGGGCTCCGTTCCCCGCTGCCCTCGCCCCAATGAACACACTCTAAGACTGTTCCGCAAAGCGAAGACGAATGGGCTGCGCACCATGTGAACCCGAACGATTCCCCGGGCCATGTCTACGTTCTGTGCCTCGAAGGCGGAGGCAGACGCACCGGAAGAGTGCGCTTCCCCTCCGATACGAGGAGCATACACCGTCCAGAGTTCATGGAACGCCGCCGCGCTCTGTGCGCACACGCGGTCGCCCGCGGCGGCACGGCCAACCGGGGCTCACGCCACGATCACGATCGGCATGGAAGAGGAACGGTGCGGGCGAGCTGTCGCTGTCACTGTCCCCGCGAACCACGAAGCCACTGGCCCTGCTTCCCTGGGCCGCACGCATGCAATTGAACGCTATAGATTATTCACTATGCAGGCCACAGGCATTCAACGCGGCTGCCAGCGCGCAGGTTATGCGGTCACCGAGTGCCCGCCATCGTTCCCCGCGAGGGCTGCCGCTAGGCGCTAGCAGGTCGACGTCAGGACTGGCGAGGTAGCGGAGCCGAACAAAGAGCAACTCGGGCTAGCACCGGGGCTTGCCATTGAATATTGTTGAACATGGGCGGGCGAGCGATGCAGCCCTGAGCTTGCCTCGCAGGCTGCCGGGCGCCGCACGATCCACCCCCAACTCGCGATTGTGGTACACTTGACAGTGAGTGGCAAAACGCGAGATCCGCCGGTTTGCCGAAGTGGGAGTGCGCGCTGTACTCACAGCCCGTGGCTTGACGGTGGGCGTCGAGCAGGGGACCGACGCTCGGTACGCGAAGTGAGGTCCAGGATGGGCCCGACTGCGAGATCTGGCAGCTCGTGCCCGGCGTTCTAAGCATCAGGCACCTCAGGGTGATTCTACTGAGAACGCGACGCGGATAAGCGTAGGCCGTGCACCTTTCCGAGTGGCCAAGACCCACAAGTTGCCGACCCGTCAGGTTGCACCGCGAATGGGCAAGACGAGCACCTGTGTGTGCACGGATTCGCGCAGGACGCTCTGTGGCGCGCGAGGAGTGTGATGACCGGCGGAGCCCGTTTGGCAGGTGCAGGACCCGAGGACAAGGCTCACAGGCGAAGTCCGCGCTCGGTAAGCAGCGACGCCATACGAACGCACCAGGACCGAGCGACGTGGCGAAGGCGGGGGACGTAGACGGCGAGGCAGCACCCAAGCTCCAATGCGGGGGGTAACGTCCGCCTCATGTCTGTAGGGCGGCGATCAATGAAGTGCTTTGAATGGCAGTCCCTTTGAGTGGTGCGACTCGGCGCATGGGGCTACAGGCCCCGAGCGAAGCGACCTACCAGTGACAGGCAGATGCCAGTATACACACCGTTGCTGGAGGTGAGACTGCCGCCATTGCGCGACTTTCCAGGGTACGACAGTCTGTGGAGCGTTGACTTTGGCATCCGCGGATACTTATGGGTTATGCATTTGGAGTCTACTGGTGTCTTCAACTTTCCAACCGACGACGACTGTTGCTGCTCGCGCTCGTAAGTCGGCGAGTTGTGACCGAGACAGGACACTGGAAGATGTCCACTATCGTGGGATCTTCCAGTGACTGTCAACTAGCGTTACCGCAATACGCCCTGTATGAGGTCCGAATAACCGGAAGTAAAGGATACATGGCGCCTTGCGCAAGTCATTTCCGCAACAGGTCACTCGAGGCCGCAGCGGCCAGTGGGCCTATGAGCAGCCTCTCTACTCACTCGTGACCGGCTTCTGCCTGGGAGGCTGCGTCAATGGCCCGGCGAAAGAGGCGTCACGCCCAGGGTTTGCGGGGAGCCGGGTGACAATCGTAAGAAATGCCGTTAGACCTTCTGTGCCGTCCGCGATGTTCGCAGCAAGCAGCGGATGGTACGAAGGCAGCGGTGTCGATCTCAGGCGGTTCCGGGGCCCAGTTTCAGTTTCCCGTTGTTTGCTGCCCAGACAGAGGATTGAAGGAGATGTATAGCTATAGAAGTGGAGATGGGATTGGAAGTGTCCCAGCCAAGTCCCAGCGGACCGCGTGGGCGGAAAGAGGACGAGATGGGATCGCGCCAGACGCCCGCGGTCGGAGTGTCCGATTGGAGGAAAGTT
Source organism: Fomitopsis pinicola (assembly GCA_001931775.1). Classification (NCBI taxonomy): domain Eukaryota; kingdom Fungi; phylum Basidiomycota; class Agaricomycetes; order Polyporales; family Fomitopsidaceae; genus Fomitopsis; species Fomitopsis pinicola. The sequence goes on along the minus strand of MPVS01000078.1, from coordinate 89,137 downwards.
TAACTTTGAGGTAATGCTTACCTAAGCTGATGGTGTCGAAGAGCTTTGCCCAATTTGGGGAGTGCGAAATCCACATATCCAGGGCCTGTTCTGGAATTGATGAGCCTTCGAGATGGACGCGAGAGAAGCGAAGCAACGCTCAGCCTGCCCAGTTCAAATAAGCAGTCCCTCCGCTCGTCCGCCCGGTAAACTCTCTGATCCTCCCTCCCCCGTCAGCTCCCCGACGCGACATCTGCCACGCTCCGAACACTCTTCCCCGTACCTTCGCGTCGTGCTCGCGTGCTCGTCCCTTCCCCCCCAGCCGCACGCGTTTTCGCATATAGCCGACCTCCGGCACGCGCCAGTTTACGTCGCGTCCCTCCCGCATACAGCCGACGCGTTTTACCTCCTCCGACACCCACCACCATGCAGCGTACAGCCGCAAAGCGAAGCATGGAGAGCAACTACGACGAACTGGACGCGAAGCTCGAGCTGCTGCAACAGCTATGCCTCCAGGATGTGGGCGACGTGCAAGCGCCCGATAACCCGCATCACAGGAGCAAGATTGCGTTCGTGGACGAGCGGTGGATCCAGGCAGAGTATGGGTGGGCCATGGAGTCTGCAGCCACATCCACGATCAGCTTCCTCGACGACGGTGAGTATACGCGTTCCAAATACGCTCAGTGCACTCATGTGCTGATGCACCCACGCAGAAGAAGAGGACATGGATGCGTGTATGCCGCATCTCTACGATCCTACGCTCTTCTCCGATCCGCGCGTGTCCTCGCTCTCTCCCACCACCCCGAGAGTGAACCACCGCACGTACAGCGAGAAGGACAAAGTGAGTCACTTACGTTTGGCGTCGAGCACTGCTCGTTCGACCTAGCCTCTTCTCCCCGAGCACCCCGCTTTCTTCGATCGCGAGGCTTCGACCAGCGATGTCGTTTGTGGCCCGGAAAAACGGAAGCGCGTTGGCAGCCTGATGGCGGCAAATTGGTTCAGACATGTACGCCGACGAGCAGCGTCGGGATCTTCCCATGCCGAGGGTTCTCCTACCCCATCTGGCATAGTGCGCTGTCGTCCACATGGGAGGGTGTGGATTGTTGAATCACACTCGTTGGCGTCGTGGGGGTCGGTAATCAACCTGCTTTTCGCGGTCGCGACCATCCGACTGAACCTTCTTTGCGTTACTCGTCACGCTGTCACACCTTGTCACAGACCGCTTCAACGCAGGGCGTAGTCACGGCGGTGGAATGGGCACTGCGTCGGTCGCCTCTTCATTCTCTTCTGCAGTCTGCGCGCACCGATGCGAAAGCCTGCAGACGTGTGAGAGTGTCCGACACATGTTTCGGTCGTGTTCAGCGTCCGAAGAACTATTTCCGCATCTGGGCCGAGGCTTCCTCGTATGCTTTCCGGACTGTGCTGACTTGCTTCTAGCCATTGCCCGCTCTTCCCCGCCCGTCGCTCGTACGTCGAGGCGTCCCAGATGCCCCTCCGCCATCGCCCAGCTCGTCCTACAGCCCTCTCCGGCAGGCACATTCGAGCTCGCCGCCGCGGTCACCACTCAAGACGTCCTTCTCAGCATCATCCCTTCGCACGCAGACTTCCTCGACAAGCCTCCGAAACACCCCCCTTACGTCCCCGCGGATTCCCTCCTCTCCGTCTAGGTCTTCCAAGTCCAAGTCGAGCACATTTCCGCGCGGACCACAGCCGACTGGCACAGACGCCGGTGCCGGTGCCTCTTCCACACGCTCGTCCGCTACTGCGCAAAGACATGCGACGTTCCCTTCAATCACATCGACTCTGGAGCTCTTGGAAGAGCGAGCTTCACCGGTCGAGAAACGCATGGGCGTGCTTGTTACCGATACATCGGTGATGACCAACAACAACCGCAACCGCAGCGCGAGCAGTAGCATTGGTCGCAGCAGCGGAGATACCTTGAGATCTGTACTGACCGGCGGCAGCTCAGCCCCGAAAAGGCCCCAACGGCCTGTGCTCCCGGCCCTGACCCTGACAACCTCCATATCAACACCTCATTTACGCTCCACGCCAGTGCTGAGCTCGCCGGCCTCGTCCTCATCTGGTAGTTCGCTGGCATCTCATACGACAGTGAGCGCTGCTCGGGCATCGGCGAAACAGGCTGCGACGCACAGAAGCGATCAGTTGTGCTCGCGCGCGGGCTGCGAGGAACACCCGCTGGACGCTTCGCAGCCAGCTTCGCGGTGGTCGATAGACTCGGTAGCGTCTCGCCCGCCGGCTGCGTCTTTCCACCCGATGAGGGACACCCCGGCGACGGTGCCGGGGACACCTCAGACTCCCACATCAGGCAGGAAGCGGGACCGACTGATGAGCTTCATCACGCGCGGCCGATCGGGCTCGCTTGGCAAGGGCCTCCCGCCCATACCGAATTCGGTCAACGCCGGCCAGGATAACACGGTGCCCCTCCCGCGATCATCGGTTTCAAGGGAGCCATCGTTTGTCACACTCTCCCCCCGCCCGTCCCTCAGCGCACCAGCAGCCCCGTCCATGCCGTCTTACGCTCCCTCCATGGCCACACCCATCGCGACAACGCTCTCTACGTCTTCGTCAGACTCGTCGACCATCTCCTCCGCGTCGAGCCTCCAGACGCCGGTCTCTCTCGACATGCATCGTCACGCGCCGCCGAACAAGCACGCCGACCTCTACGCGCCAGAGTCGCCTGCAATGCAGGGCGCAGGCGAGGCGTTGCTGCCGCCGTTCGAGTACCACCAGGACGCGTATGAGCACCACACGCCACCGCCCTCACCGCCTCCGGAACCGACTCTGCCCCTGCCATCGCCGGGGACACCCACCGCATCATTCCTGGTATCGCCACAACAACGGTCACAGTCGTTCTTCGCGCTGCCCTTCATGAAGGGTTCGAAGCGGCGTGACAAGAAGCTGGTGATTACGGGTGTGCCTTTGGAGGATGCGGACGACGGCCGGGAGACGGACTGGAAGGCGACTGAGAAGCGGAGGCGGTATGAGAACGTCGTGAGGTGGTGCGAGGGCTTTGGCGAGGTGAGGAAGATCGAGCGCAAGCCGGACGGCACTCTACATGTGTTCTGGCGGGACTGGGAGTCTGCCGACATGGTACGTCGCTCCCCTCACTTTCCCAGTCTCTTCCTCCCATTGATGAGTATGCCACCCAGGTGTGCCGCGTACATGCGCAGGTGTACATCAAGGACGTCGGCCGTGTAAGCCTCGCCTGGCAGTACATCAGCTGAGTGCTCGCCGTCCGAAAACGTCGACGACAACACTTCCTTCCCCTACCACTTGCGCACTGCCTTCATCGGGTCGCCGACTCCCACCGGCCGCTGCTCAGACCAGCGCCCACATTCCTTTAACGTCATGATGTCCATCACCCGCTCGTCACGGTCCCACCCTCGCTGTCATGTACAACACACAGATCGCATATCACACTCATTGCTGTTCTCGTTCTGCTCCACTCGATCCCGATGCCCATCGCGCGCGCCAGTGCCTTACCGTTGTCGTCACCGCGGAACGCCTGCAGGTCAGCTGCAGCTGCCCCGCCGTGCCCGCCCAGCCTACATACACTTTCCCTCCTGCTCTGTTGTCGGGCCTTACCGATTTGTATCACTCCCTCTGTCTTCTTCATCGCGCTGTCCAATCTCTGCACGCTTCATTTCACCATCTGTTTTCTAGACACTAACTACACCCGCCTGCACGGCTGGGACAGTCTCGAGCCAGGAGAATCTGAACTCTGGTGTCGCGCAGTAGTACAAAGTATCATAGGACATTGTAACATTAGTCTGTCTAATACAGCCTAGAGACTGCTGCATTATTCCTTGGGCATCCGTTGAGGGGGACAGACGCGGTCTCGTACGATTTGGGCGCACGGCGTCCGGAGGTAAGTATGCATGAGATGGATCAGAAGCCGAGGTCGTGGTAGGCATCTGTCTCAGTGTCTGCCCCGTGTCTCCATTTACGAGAGGCCTAGGCGGAGCTCACGTAACGTGCTCCATCCAGCTTCTGAGCCCAAGTCGGAGACCGCCGTCTTCGAGTCTCCGGTATTCAGCAGGGTCTGTATGCAGCCCTAAGTTACGGACATAAACCTGTCTCATTACATCCAGGGCTGCCAATTCATAAGTACTCGTACTTAGTGTCCGTGTCACGGAACTGAGCGCAGGAATTTGACTGTCTAGTAAGCCTTGTAATACAGTAGTTGAGGTACTCACTCTGGTCGGCAAATTTAGAGGCGCGGTCATTGAATCCTATTTGACCACATTCTCAGCGTTGCGTTACATAGGCGCGTGTATTAGAAGAAGCAGGGTATTAGTACGCCCTATACTACTTATACGTGAACTCGCCGGCCAAGACCTCCTAAAAGTGGTTTTATGACGGGCCCTAGACGTCAGACATGAGCGTCAGTACCCCGCGGAGGGCGAGCGGACACTGACGAAAGGCTAACCGCTTGCAGAGAGAGAAGCACCCTCGCCCGCTCACTCCGCCTTCTCTCGACTCTTCTGCGACTCCATCCACCACTATCCCGATATCGACGTCACATCAGTATCTCATCGGGACGAGCGCCCATGCCCACTCACCTTGACCGACCTGCGGATCCCCTCGTCCAGGCTGTACAGCGGCTCGTAGTCGAGCGCATCGCGCGCCTTCGAGATGTCGCAGTACCGCGTCGTCGTGACCATCGCGACGCGGAAGCGCGTCAGCGGCGCGGTCCCGCCCGAGAGCCACGCCCACGCCTCCATGAGCCACGCGAGGACGAGCGCAACGAGCTTCGGGAGGACGGTCACCCGCGCGGGGACGTGGCCCGCCTCGCGCCAGAGCGCGCNGTGCTGCGGGTGCGCCGGCGCGAGGCGGTCCGCGGCGAGGAGGTGGGCGTGCGCGGCGTTGGGGATGTAGGTGAAGTCGAACTTGTTCGTGTTGTCCCCGATCTGGGTGCCCGTCCGCCCGGCCTGCATCACCGCCATCATGCTCGGCACCGTCAGACGGTCGCCCTCGCTACAATCAGCAATCGGTGAGCGTTCTGTGCGGGGTGGTCGCGGGAGGAAGGCGGGCGGACGCACCCGAACAGACCGGCGACGCGCAGGGAACATGTCTTCAGCCCGGAGTCGCCTTCTTCGTTCGCGCCGAGGACGAGGCGCTCGGCTTCGGCCTTGCTCGCGTTGTAATCGTCGAAAGGAACCTCAGGGTAAGGTGTGGATTCGTCGACGCCGGCCTGGTCACGCCCGTCGAAGACGACGCTCGCGCTGCTTGTAAAGACGAGTTTCTGAACCCACTCCACACGGGCTGCTTCGATCACGCGCTGGGTCCCCTCGACGTTGACACGGAACATCTTGTCTTTCGGCGCGCCCGCGATTAGTGCCGCGGTGTGGATGATGCATGATGGGTTGCTCTGCGAACAGTAGGAAGATGCGTAAGTATTAGACAAACGTATGAATCAGAGGGGAGCCACAAAGAAGATGAGGAAAAGGCACTGGATTTCTACGAGGCTCATCCTCGCACGTGAGGGTATATTTGAATGCGGGTGCATTCTTGACCTCATCCTCAGGAAAATGAGGAAGTATGCCCCGTGGGGGTTGAGAGAAGGCCAAAAGGCAGCACAGTCGTCACAATGGGACGATGGATTACGGTTCAGTTCGAGGGCGTATGTGCTACTGAATGCTCTTTCCTGCACGTATGCGATCCCATCGCACAACCCTGCCACCAGCGAAGCGCTCGGAGTAGAACTTTGAGTGCGACTGCGCAACCCCAACTTCGCTGACCCAGGGCGGACCCAAGCCCCTAAAGACGTCGTATGGGAGGCACCGCACAGCAAGGTTCTAGGGACGCACTAACTTGGATACGGCATGGTTCAAAGACCTTCCGCACGCGCTATCTCTCATTCGCCACCAAGAGGCATGGAGACACACTGAAACTGCAATCCATCAAAACTGCGACTCACTTCTCTCACTGCCCGCACGATATCCCCCCTGTTCGTGATGTCTCCCAAGAATTCTCTGACGCGGGGGTCAGGGTCTGCTGCCGGTGCGATGTCGAAAACAGCTACGGCGGTCTCACCCCGTTCAAGGAGTTGGCGGACGATATGGCTGCCCAAGAGACCATTTCCACCAGTAATCAAGTATGATTCCGGCATAGTGTGCGAGGATTCAGGGTTGTACCAGGATTGTGATTCGTGAAGCCCAGGGTTGCGAGTCGTGGAGAACAAATAGAAAAGCCTAGTACTAGTAGTTCTCAGTGTAGAGAAGTCGAAGTCGGTTGCAACGGTACCCCGCTGCCACGAGGAAGGTGGAGGATGCCACCGCTGCCCCTGCCAGCGATGACGGACCTCGGTATGAGCGCGTCCATCTTCACGTGGTCGCGTAACAATTTAGTTCACAGACGCGAGCCCGCCCGACGGCGCTAAGCTCAAGACACCTCCCACCGCCAGTGAGCTCATGCTACTTACCGGCAACAAGACGTATGTTCCATAGTCTCTTTGTCGCATGATTGACATCGGCGAACACCCGCAGGTACGAAGGCTCACAGTTTCGTGCTCCACGACGTGACATTGGAATCAATATCAGTTCATGAATTCTAAGTTGCAGATGTTCAGCGCACTCTTCGCGCATGCCAGTAGCGATCCCCTGACGATATCGGGGTGAAGAAGGTCGAGACCTGGTGCCACTGAGGACTTGGTCACTCTAGCAAATAGGCAAAACGCATACCACTGCTCTGCGTCTGTGCCTCGGTAAGTTATGCTCAATCAGTGGTACGGCACTAAACTGTTCAATCCCGATCACCATAGTTTGGACTCCTGATTCCTTCCGCTCGAACGTTCTGATACTTCAGCTTCAGGACACCAGCTGTCGCGGAATTGCGGCGTGGAGGGTACCCCATAAGAGCCAAGTCGCTGATCCCCACTGCTCGCGGCCCAAGTTTGTTTATCGCCTGCAGGCTACAGTAATTCTTCTTCTGTAACGGCGTTCGCTTCCCTAGTGCGTGCTTGTTCCTTAACCATACTCGCCCTGACTGCTCTAACTGACACCTCAGTTCAGTAAATGCCAAACGACCTGTGGGAGCTACTAAACGTAGGATTCTCCGGCTATCAAGATCAAGCTCATCGGGCTCCACCACACTTCTCAAGTCGGATCCGCTATGCAATGGCACTCGCATTCCTGACTTCGTACGCAGTACGGCTGTAAGTGAGCCCTTAGGCGCGGTCAGACTGTCGGGATAGACCGCTCGCGTATTGCACAATCTCAGATCATTCATGCTTCAGGCTTCGAACCATCGAACGTCAGGACCTGAAGAATAGAGGTGTACACGCACCATCTGGGCTCAGTGCCTCGCAAACGATAGGAGAAGCATCGTGGATGACATGCACCTCATATCCCTTGGCGAACCAGCCTCCTGAACGTCGGACCACTGATCGACACCCCACAAAAGCTCACAGCTCCTCGGACACGATATCCGGTGAGCTCTCAGCGCTGACTTGCCCTTGAGCTTCGGGAGATTATTGACCGGCATGTTGCATTTCCGGCGAGCCTTAGGGACAGTCTCTCCAAATCGAGTCTCCCCCGTCGAACTGTAAGCCGCCACCAGCCACCTGTTCGGCTCCCCCATCGATGCGCCACATTCAAATATTGACTTATCGTTCAGTCGTCTCCGACTTCCTGAGCGGGTGCTGTGTGTCCTGTGGGACGTGCTGGGACCGTGGGCGGGGTCGCCTAGCCCCCGCTCAACGTTCGCTGCGGCCGCGGCTCGATGTCGCCGGGTCGCGCTGCGCTTGCATTCGAGTTCGTATTGGTATTTGGGTGTCTCGAGTCTATGTAAGGTGCTTCGAACTGTCGGTGGCGGCGGGCGCTGGCCACTGGGCCTCCGCCCCATTTGTGTATGTGTGTCTCGCGGAAGCTCGGCTTCGCTGTGAGTGACCCCTCGCATTCCTCTTCCATGCCGATCGTGATCGTGGCGTTTGCCGTGACCGTCTACCTGCGCTCAGGGGGTTGCTTGGCTGCTGCGGTCATTTTGTGTCTGAGGCCCCGAGGTGGGTCGGGACGCTCGGGGGGATTGCCGTATCCCGTACTCATGTCGCAATGTTCTAGGTGTTCAGCGCAAGAGCTCGCATGCCATGGTGCGCTACTTACTCTGGATGCCCTCGCACGACGTGCATAGGCCCCAATGACAGACTGGGAGGTAGCTGCGGTCCGCCGTCAGGTGTCGACACAAGTGAATGATTGGGTACACGTTAAGCATGGTCAGGGCATATAGCTGTTCTTTTTGCTATGTCGCTGACTGACATTCACGCCCGTGCTATACGTCAGATACCTGCATCTACAGTTCGTTGTCCTTCCTCCCCACCTGCGAGAGGTGCGTCACCGGTTGACACTAACAGTGTTACTCGACTTGGGTGATCACCAGAATTAACGGGCGCTCGTATCGTGGCGTCAGTCAAAGTCTCCTTGCTCGCAATTGATGCGCCGCAAGCGCTAGTTCCCCCGCCTGTAAGCATGTGCATCTGTTCCTATTCATACGCTGCTACGTGAATATCCCACAGATTACCGGGGTGGTATTGATCGCAACACTGAATATTCTACTGGGTCCGTGTGTTCGGCGCAGTCCAGTGACGGATGATTCTAGCGGCCACCGTTGCATGCGCGAGGGTTCAAGAATGAGATATGTGTCCAAGAGGATCAACGGGCGAGAACCGTATCACCGCCACTGAAACATTCCAGTGAGTGATGGCTTGAACACCTGCGGAGCCAAGCTGAGGGCCTCATGGATGTGGCGCTGGCTACTGGCTAGGACACCAGGTGGGCACTCATCATGCATGATCACAATGCTTCTATACCCGTGGTTCGAGCGCCACTGCTGGCTCCAGTTGAACACTCACTATCTTGAAGTCTGTCACAGTCGCTCAGATGATCTCTGCTGCGATATTCAGATGTCCATAGTGCGTTCCTGGAGTCCCTCATATATAGGTACATGCGCTACTGACTATTTTTGCATTGATACTCTTTTCAGGTACGGAGCATCCTCGTTCCGCGACCGAGCCCATAATGCCAGTTGTTTTGTGAATAATTCTGAGTGTCGTAACCTGCGGGATTTATGGTACGAGAAGTCAGCAGTGACTCTCAGACTAGTATTCGTGATAATGCACATCTTCTATGCATGGGCTCCTCGCGTTTCCAGGCGCATGATAACCGCGTAGCTAGATGTTTGACCATACAAAGTCCCAAGTACAGGCCTAGAGTTTATATTGTAGCAAGTACAGCCTGAGCCACGGTCTGCTCCCTATCTCACTACCTTCTATTTACGGCAAGTGGTATATACTCTACACGGTTGCCACTCCGCCTTGGACACAAAGTTCGTCTGCAGCCACCACATCCTCACGAACGATGCCTGAAAACTACCAACAATCACCTCATCTATTACTCTACGAAACAAAGTAAGAGGTGATAGAACGTGCCTCCCTCGGTCCGGAGGTTCCACTCTGTTGACTCAGAGAAAGACGCTGTCCGGAACCTCTCACCCCGGTCGTTTTCCAGTGACATAAACAACGCACCCACTCAAGGCTAATACATTAGCAAGATGTCGCACCGTATATCCGACCGCACATACTTAAGTTGCACTGACTCAGACTACCAGGGTGATGGATCGTCTCACCTAGGTCTCAAGGCCCTGCCGTCAACGTTGCGCCGGCGCCGGCGGCCACTGCCACGCGGACAGACAGACTATATGCGTAGGAAAACGACGTCTCTAGGTACAGAAAGTTCGAACCTCAGACCAGCTACCGTTTTTCCATGACACGGGCTACTCACATTCTCTGCTTTTTTTTGACAAGGATACTCGGTGCTGGAAGTTGAATACCACTGGGTGGCACCTCCAGCGCATCTCATTGAAGCAACAAAACCTGGGACCCGGCAATTCATCGCTCACCGTGATCCGCGGACACTCACCGTGGTGCCGTCACTAGTGTCATGGAGCAAAAAAGCATACAGCTGCAACAGTCCCATCAGTCTGCACGGTTACATTGAGTGGTGAGTACATCTTCTACTTTACAATGGTCAAGGTTACTGTTACTCGAGTGCGGCCTCGCTTCGCCTACTACAGGACGCAGAAATACATATGACGCTAGCGGTTGTGTGATGAATAGTTTACAATGCATGGTGGGTATCGAAGTACAATTGTATGTGGAGCTGTTCGCGGCAAGGTCAGCCAACAGCGACGCGGGGTATTGGTAGGCACCTACTCCTTCAATCACGTCGCAAAGTCGGGCAGAGACGACTGTCGAGTCAACAGTTCGTTCAAATTCCGAGCAACCACTCCGGCGCCCTCCTTCACCTTCTCCCGATCGTCCTCGCGCACCTTCGGCAGGTATCTGGTCTCAAATCGGTCGGGATGCCATCGCTTGATGTAGTCCTTGATGACATCCTTGGCCGACTTCTTCCTCTCGTTGGGATGATGCGGTGACAAGACGTATGCGCGTATCGCCTGCACGGTGAGATCCTCCGGATCTTTCGCCGGCTGCAGCACCGGCCAGGGGAATGCATGCCAGGCTAACACGTCCAGATTCGGCAGGCGCGCCCAACGGTGTTCATGTTCTTCGAAAAGCTTCACCAACTCTTCCCGCGAAAGCTGCTTGCTCGACCGTGAATATCGCTCCTGCTCTGCCTGCTCTTGCATGCGCTGGAACTTCTCGGCTTGCTGGCGCGCATGCTCTCGCTGGCGACGCTTCCACTCCTCCTCCTCTTGTGGCGTCGGGGGCGGGAGGGACGATGCCGCTGCGAACTGCGACTGAGCAGTGGTTGCGCTGGTTGGAGGCGCACCGGCTGGCTTCCAACCGCCACGCGTCTGCTTGACGCTCGGAGTGGGAGTGCTCGACGGGGTCACGGTGGAAGCCTGCGAATAGGTGGAGGCCTGGGTGTAGGTAGACGTGCCAGAATGGCCCGAGGAGAACGAGAATCCTGAAGAGCTCTGGTAACTGGATGAAGACGCGGTGCTGCTACGGTCGGCGGCTGGAGCACCAGCGGACGAACTAGCACGACCCGGAATATTGCGAGGTGCGGACTGTGATGCAGACACGAACGCGGTGGAACGAGGCGACCCATCGGACGACATGCTATCGTTGCGGTTGCGCGCGTACTGCTTGAGCAGGGCCTCTTGCTGACGGATGAGCTCGGGCGAGACATTCTCGGCATCAAAGACTAGATCCTCGTCCACTGGAGAAGGAGCGTCGTGTTGGTTTCCATTCGGTTGCTCGGCGGACGCTCGTCTTGTGGCCTCTGCGACACGTCGCGCATCGGCCTCCACAGCTTGTCGCTGTGCGGCTTCACGCCGTCTGTTCTCCTCGAGTACTTGCTCCTCTTGCCGCTTTATTTCCTCACGCTGCAGTGCTTGTCGCCGCCGGTCTTCCTCGCGCCGCTTTCTCTCCTCTTCCTTCTCCCTCCTATCCTCCGCAAGCCGCCGAGCCTCCTGCTCTTCTCTTCGTGCCCTCTGCTCGGCCTGCACCCGCTCCGCCCGTTGTGCCTCCTCCGCTCGTTGTCTCCGCTCGTCCTCTGCCCGCTGTGCCTCCTCCGCTCGCTGTCTCCGCTCGTCCTCCTCTTGTTGCTTCTCGGCCTGTACGCGACGTCTCTCATCCAGCAATGCTTGTTCCTGCTGTTCTTGCTCATGGAGTAGTGCTTCACGAGCCTGGAGCTGTTCCTCGAGTGTGCGCAGCATAAACTCCTTCGTCTTGAGTTCATCGTCGCGATGTTGGAGTCCATACTCTTGACGAGCGATAACTGCTTCCCTCTGGGACAGGTCCGTCTCAACCACGCTCAGCGCTATCTCCCGCTGCTTCGCGTCCTCCTCCCTGCCCTGGAGCGTAGTCACTTGTGCGCTCAGTGCCTCTTCCTTCGCCCTGAGGGCATCATCCCTCGCTGCCACTTGCTCTTCCTTGCGTCGCACAGTCTGTTCTCGACGGGCAACCTCGTCCCATCTCTTCTGTGCTTCGCGGACCTTCGTTCGCATCTCGTCCTCCTTCCGTAGGACCTCGTCTTCTTTCGCCCGTATCTTGACCTCTCTCTGCCGTACCTCGTCTTCCTTGCCCCGCACCTCGCCTTCTCGCTGCCTCACCGCCTCCTCGAGTTTCCTCGCGGAAGTTTCCAGTTTCCGGGCATCCTCCATCATATCCCTCGCCTCTTTATCTCGCTGTCTCGCCTCCTCGTCTCGCCTCCTGGCCTCGCTGTCTCGCTTCTCTGCGTCAGCCATCTTCCTCTCTGCATCGGCTGCCTGCCTCTCGGAAGCCTCGATCTTCCGCCTGACGTCCTCCTCACGCGCGTTGAGCTCCCGGAGCGTCTCATCGCGACGGTGTAGTCTCTCGAGGTTGCCGACGCCGTACCCCGCGGCACCCCAATCGTCCGAGTCGCTAGCAGACCCGTCGGAAAGTACAGGCGGGAGCATTTGGCCGTCCGCTCGGGTGAGGAGGTCTGATCTCGAGCGCTGCGAACGAACGGAGTGCGACCCGGTGGAGTCTCGCCTGCCCTTCGAACCGTGCCACATTCGCGTCACAGGGCTCGTTTGTGGAAGCCGAGCGTCGTCGTCGCCGGTGAACGATGGCTTGTGTGCTAATGGCCTGCTGGCCCCCGTAGCCAGACCGCTCTGCAGGCTTTGGGGTCCGAAGAGTCCAGCGGACCCGGGGCTCGAATCGTACCCCCAGGAGTTCTTGTTCGCCGTCCTCGCCTGCCGCAGGCTCTCCGGTGAGCCACGACGTCCCGACGATGCGCGCGAGGTGCCCTGGCTCTTGATCGGGATGCCTTTCCTCTCGGTTGGTGGTGGATATTCCATACCGCTGCCCGTCTGAGCGAACGGGTAATGGCTGTCTGTCGTGAACTGCGACCATGCCGGAGAGGGCGCGGGCGGGCGGTCGTCATTGCGCCGGTTGGCGATATCTGAGGGCAACCGCGGCCGAACCAGCTGCGGCTGGGCTTCCCGCTGCTTCTCTCGCGCCCTGGCTGACTGTGGCGCGGGCTCCTCTGGTACGTTCCTCCCTCTCGGGATATACGCAGACGAGGGGACTTCAGAGTCTACCTGCACGTAGCCGGATTGTATGCTCCCCGACCTCGATACACGCCCGGTGCTGCTCGCGAAGCTGTCGCGCCGCGCTGAAGGCGGCGGCACCGGCGAGTCCGCCACAGCATATGCGAGCGCGCGGGATGTCGGCCCCGCCCCTTCAGGTGTAGTGGGAGGTAGCCATATCTCCTGTTCCGAGAGTAGCGACGCCTTACTGGCGCGGCGGCTCAGGCCGTTGCGCGCAGGTTCAGGTAAGTCCACGTCCGTAGGCACACCATGCATCGAACCGCTGAGCATTGCGGATATACCGGACATCGGCTGACCACCTCTGAGGGAACCGTTCGGCGTAACAGGCGGTCGCCCGTATGAGTTCCGCGAGCGGTCGGGCAGACGCTCTCCTTCGTCTGCACATCATATCCATGAGCACCGCGAACGGTATTCGGGTGATGGCTCACTCACCTAGGCGCGTATATCTCGTACTCGACTCTCCGCGCTGGCTCCCCGTGATGCTGGAGGCGTCGGATGAGCTGCGCGCGCGCGGAAGTTGTAACTGGCCACCCTGTTCGCGTCGGAGCGCCTCGAGGATAGCCTCCTGTTCTTCAAGCAGAGTTGCAGGTGCCGGCCTACCCTCCACCCAGTTGCTCGCTTCTCTCACGTGTGCCATGATCTGGACGAACTGCTCGCCCGCAATGCGCCGGATGGAGGTCATGGAGCTGTTGTAGTTCTCGATGATCACAGACTTTTCGCTCTCGTCGTGCCCGCGCTCCTCCAGTTTGCTCTCCTTCTCCGCCTTCGCCTCCTCCACCAAATGCATGAGGCCCTCCTGGATCTTCGCCCGGAGGGCCCTCTCGAAGTCGGATTCCGGTTCCTTACTTGCAGCGAGGGGAGACGAGCCTCCTTGCTCGTCGATGCTCGGTAGGTGCGTAGGTATCGCCAGAGTAGCCATCGGGTGGTACTGGTGGAGAGCGTTGGCAGAGAGGGTGGCGGGAGGTGATGGATGAAGTCAAGGTAGACAGAGAGCGCAGGTGCGAGAGGAGGTAGGTGGCGTCAGAAACTAGGCTGCATGCCAGAGCGATGGGGAGGGGTTGTTGATACAAGACCTGGCGGTGGGCGATCGCGCCTCATGGTTAGCACACGTTGTGGAAGAAGCAGGTGGGTGGTCGCCTACCTGGTCGACCCGCGCCGCAGGTCAAGGTGGCCAGTTTAGAGTTGCGCAGAGAGGCAAGGTCGCAGATCGGTCGCGAGGCCTTCGAGGACGCTGTCCCCGATAGCGATGGCTGATCTTATATGTATCGTCCAGGTCTGCGTGACGCGTCGCTAGAACGCTTTCCTGTCCTCTCCACGCGTTCTATGGGCGCTTCCTTGCCACCGTGCATCGGACCCCATATCCGGCAACTCCCACTGTCGTTCTAGACCTCTCCTTTGCCAATCCGTCGTCTACGAACTCGCCTCTCGCGATACAGTTACACACTCGTTTGCAACAATGGGAGACTGTCATCTTCGAAGGCCGGGATTCAGGGGCGATGGAATGCATACACTGCTCACGACAGGCGTTCATTTCATTTCTGACTGACACTTGAAGTCGCTCCAGGTCCACGTACGAACACCGAACGAAAACAAGATTGTACGTAGAGAAAAGGCAGGCTGTGCTATCGCTTCGTGGCGCAGCCGTACGCTCGGCCTCGGTCGTAGCAGTACACCAGACTCATAAACTGGAAGCTTTGGTCCATTGCTAGAGTGCCGGGCATAACGGCGTCCGAGGCCTATATCAAAATCGCAGGCGTTCATGGAGAATCCGAAGCCAGGTACGAGTCTCCCGCATCGCAACTGGCAAAATGCGGTGCGTCCTTTTTGCGATCGCTGGTTCTAGGCCGTTGACAGCGTGGCGCACGATGCAAATTCTTATATATCGAGGTATACATTATGTCATAGGACGAGAGTGCATGACGCTTATGTCCATCAGGAGTACGCATTCACCTGCATCATCATGTCTCACATAGCGCCTTCGCTCTTCGAGATGATGTACCTATATTGTGCGGGTATAAAAGTCAACATTTGGACGCCACCAGCGATTTGCGACGCACCAAGCATGAAGTACGCCCGGAATCCACCCGAGTATCGAAAGACAAACGTTGATCCAGAAATCTAGAGGAGGCCGACATATCAGTTCGTCTCGTATCGGAGGTCTGGTGCAACCCACCAGCGAGCAGACCCCGCTCTACAGGTGAAGCGATAAGGTTAGCTCGTGAGACGTTCCGTGTTCGATCAGGCACTCACTGAAGAATACTGCGAGTGGGGGGAGGATCCTGTGAGGGTCAAACACAGTAAGCGCGGTGTCCTACAAGGGAATGAGAGTAGTGCTTGCTGCGTACAATGCCAGAAAATACAAGCAGATATCATGTGTCGGCGAGACTCGTCGCCGCGGAGCGACGGCTGGCGCGGTGGTAGCTCCATAACCTTGGGCTGTAGCCATGACGCTCGTGTGTGACAGGCTCTCAAGGGATATACGGCGGATATAACTGTGGGAGGTCGTGGCGGTCGTGAGGAGGATGAGGATGCGAGTGACGACGAGGTACCGAACCTTTTGTAGCCTTTGGTGGCACTGGCGCCGACTCGGAGGCTCCGCGGGAGGCACTCCTCAGGATATGACGTCGGCCAGCGGCATTATGCCCTACTCGGCAGTACGTACGCCTCGAAGTGCCACCCCAACGATGGCGGTGCAAACCTTGCTCGCCTTGCGCATGTCCATTATATGGTTGTGAATTGGAGGTGATGTACGTAGATCATTGTATGGTTACTTAATAATGGTAATACTGTACATAGTATACGTACTTGAGTTGAATGGTATTATGAGTACAGTATATGACACGTAGGACTCGAGGAGAAGCTAGTTGCAGTGTCTATCTGAGCATGCGCAACCTTCTTCGTATAGTGCGTTTCTTCGCAGCCACGAGTCCCTAAAACGTCTTCCCGGGATGAAGGGTAGTTCGTTGTTTCGTGGTGTGTATGATATCTATAGCGAAGTGTTATACTAGTAGCACCAGTCCAATTAGAACACCAGTCCGAATTTACAGACGTCGTGTCCCTGTGAATACCCCAATGAGCGAAGTAGATGAAGCCAAATTTATGGGTTGAGCGAAGGTTTGTGAGTGTGCTCGCTCGGGGAGCGTGATAGGCCGTGAACACGGACGACACCTAAGCTTTGACGCAGACTCGCAGCCCATGTAGGGTCGTACACAGGTGGCTGGATGACAGGGCCTGCGTCTCGCTCGTGTAGCCTCGACCCGATGGTCACGTAGTCGTTGCCGTCACGGTGACTCTGTGGCTGGAGTGCTGGAGCATAGTAGGTCGGTGGACGTGACGTAAACCCTGACAGCAGCGGATCGCTTGAGCTTGAGGTCTGCCCGCTGGTGGCACTCGGGCTTTGATGGTAGACCTGTCCGGTTGGACTTCCCTTATGACGAACTTGTGGAGGCTCGATTTGTCGCGACGGTGGGTCGGAGGGCACCTCATTAAGGATGACTGGCAAAGAAAATGGGATGTCAGATTATACAGCGTGACGGGCTGAACAGAGCTCACAGGGTTGAGTGGCCATGGCCATGTTCGGCGATTGTCGTCGACGCTTCGAACGTAGTCTCCATACAGCGAATAGTGCTACCAACGCTACAAAGGCACATGCGGCCTGCCAGTGCACAAACGTAACGATCAGTCTTGTACCCGCGCGACGACACCATCAACCTACCACAACTGAGCCAATTATTGTCTGAGTCTTGCTATTAGAGTGTGTTGTCCCCGACGAGGTGGTAGTGGCGCCGCTTGACGGACTGGGAAGGTTGCTGCTTCTGATGATACCCGAAGATGTAGCACCGGCGGGGGCAGTAACGGCAGATGTCATTGTTGATGCTGTGCTAGATAGGATGTAATGGAGGTCCAAGGTAGACAGGTCGGTAGGCACATGTGAGCGGAATCAGCTGGGCGCGATACCGAAGCTCACCTGGACAGAGCAGCATAGACGAGAACAGACGCCATGTTGAAATTGGCTCCCAGGTTCGTGATCTCGACGTTATACGAAGCCGAGCGATCCAGACCTGCAGCGAGGTACTTAGGGACGTTTACTTGCGTCCAGAGCGCCCTCGGGCTGTACTGTATCGTGTTGTTGGTAATGGAATTGGCTGCACCGATATCGTCGCTTGTGACAGATACGGTGAAGAGGCCTTGTTGCCAATCATCGCTCCCATAGATAATGAAGCCTACGGCTTCGCTGACGGTGAAACTGAGCGTTGCGTCTATTAAGTCGGTGGTCATGCAGGGATAGCCGGCTGTCTGATTTGTATAGAGTTCGTCGATTGACCAGGACTGGCTATTTTGAACGAAAGTCGAGGAAGAGGCCGCGGACATGTTGCGGGTCTGAAGGGTGGTGCTAGAGAGCCTGTTCAAAGTGCTGATCTGCTACGCAAGGTGACTGGACTCACCCTGGTTCACCCATTCCCACTGTGATTATGGCGCCACTGATAGAAACTTCGCCCCCAGTGACCGTGAGATTGACCGTGTGCAGCCCATACGTTGGGCCCGTCTGGCTAAACAGGAGGCCCCCGACGTCTCCTTCGCCCTGGACTGTGGCGCCCTGGACTGTGGCGCCCTGGTCGATTGCCACATCATAGGAGCCTTTTGAACCGCTTCCATATATCCAAACGGCGGTTCCGGCCCAGTCGATGAGAATATATGCGCCTATTAAGGTTGTTCTGTGCGAGCTAACCTACAGAGAGAAAAATACGGTGAGCCGTCCAAAGTAAGGATGCATAAGATATATATGGCTCACCCCTTTCCCAAATGTATTGTCATAAGACCACTCCGCAAACGAGCTCTCGGAGTAGGTCGTGTTCCAATTATCGTCCACGGCACCATCTCTATGAGGGAAGAAACGGATAATGGCGGATTGATCCGTCAGGGAGACATTGTAGGGCAGGGGGTCGGCGCTGCTAATAGACATCGTGTGCTAAGGCCGAGTGAGGGACGGAAGGAAGAAAGGAGAGGCTATACTGGCCGACAGGCTATAGGGTCATACGCAGCTCTACTGTAGTGCGCAGTAGAGCTCAGAGCGTCCTCGTATTGCGCTGAGGCGGTGCTGCAACGTGACTGCTTGATGTTTAGCTTCTTGCCGTCCGAGTGATTCTCAATGATTGAGTTTCGGCATGGAAGACACCGTGTCAGCTGTAAAGTAAATTTTACGCAACGGTTCTCAGTACTCTGAAGAGAAAGTGAAGCGTGGCTCTTTGAAAAAGCGTGCAAGGATGTCTGCGGGTCACGCAGAGAGGTTCAGCCGATAATGAGTCGTTTTGCGCATTCGTGACTCCGGTGAGGGGATCATACCTTGAACTGTAACGGTAGCTTGTGCAACATCTTGATGATCTGTGCGGTGCGGTGTGAATAACCTGACGATGCGTCTACTGCGCACTAGGAAATCTCCGTACGGTCTTGTTGGACCGGCGTTCCGTGAGCCCTAATCCCCGGAGCTGCAGCAGCATGGTCGGTTGATTGACGGGACGTAACTCCCAAGTAGTTGGATTTGCAATTCCAGGGAGCCACTATTGTATCTAGTCAGCTACACGAGGCCTAGGTAATGTACTGACCCTGTTCATATCCTGTTCCGGTTGTTCTCGATTCGAGGATGTACAGGCGTGGTTATGTTGACAAGAATGTCTCGGTCAAGACGCGTACTGCCACGCGTGTACTCGGCCAGAAAGCCCTGGAATGCTAACCTTAGCATTTGTGCACTGTGCCATACCTAAAACTGACCTTGACATTTGCAATGCAGCAGCAGAAGACCGTACACTAGAGCGGTTTGGGATAGGGCTGCCTGATCGGATGGACGCTCGCGAGGATACGAAATTGTGCATAACGGGAGGCGTACTTGTTCCCATCCAGCTCGAACCAGATGGCCAGATAGCCGCCGCATTGTCCGAGGCGTGGCACGGAAAGATGGAGGTACTCACTAAGCTGGCATGGGGCGGCTTGTCGAAATCAGAAACCCGCTTCGAGATAGGGTTGTCGGTTGAGGACGGCGAGGAGATATTCCTAATGAGCACCATGTCTATTGGAACTGGCGTCATCGTCGTGGTAACCTATAAAGCGGACAGACAGCGGTCATGTTGGTCGGCTTTGCTTGCTCGTCTCGGAAAATACCGTATATCGATAGAGTAGTGCGGGTACACTGCACACGTGGCCTCGTGCCGAGATCCTTTCGCTAGGTGAGGGATTCGAGTTGACCCAAACTCGCCATTAAACATTATGGATGTGACATTCGGGACACGATAGCGGGGCTGCGTGATGAAAGGCAGTGATAGAGGTTATCAACGACAGCAGCTGGAAGGAGATCAGTCCTGATGCGATCTAGGAGATATGCGCACTCACCACTCTTGGATAAGACATACTTTGTCAACGTATCCGTACGTACTGTCCGACAAGATTCATAGGGTACATCTTGCTTGATAGGTTGCGGGACATGCTACCGTCGCACAAACGCCTTATTGACGGGCAGGCGCAAACACTATTGACCTAAGGTTCGGCAGGGAGTCAACAAGGACTGAAGGAGAGAACGCATAGAGATACTCCAATAACGACTAAACCGCGGTGATTAGTAGTACAACATAGAAAAGCAATGAACAGATTGATATATGGATGAGAGCGCATCGTGAAGAGATCCAAACGCACGACGAACAGCTCAGGCTCACTCAACCTTTTTCGGCTCGGCGACTGGTGCGTCAAGCGGCTTGCGTCGCTCGAGCACCTGGACGAACTTCTTCGGGAACCATCCCTCCCGCCCCTCACGTGTCCGGCCCTTCCACCACTCACTGTTCTCCACCTGCCACGAAGGTCACCGTCAAGTCCATGCTATTGTATGCAGAAGCTTACCTCAATCCGTGGATCAACCTCCGCGCCCGAGACCGGGTCAAGCTTGCCCATGATGGCTACGATCTCATTCTCGCGCAACGCAAGCTCCGCGGGCGATGCCGTCTCGAAGGGATAGAGGGCCCGAGCGAACGTCAGCTGGGAGGGGTCGAGCGGCGGTAGGGCTGCGCCCTGCTGTTCCGCGAGGGCCTGCTGGCGCGCGACGAGGCTGCGCACCAGTCGGTGCATCAGATAGGGTACGCCGAGGACAGCCAGGAGGAAGATGATGAGCGGCTTCTTGCTCGCGCGCGGTGCGGGTGCGCCCTGAGGCTGGACGGGCCGTCCCGCGACGAAGTCCTTGAACTCGCTGTGGAGCGGGTCGCGCGTGCGCCCGGTGAGCTTGTCGCGGAGCCAGCGCAGGAGCCCGAAGAGGCCGAGCACGCTGCCCAGCGCGGCGCGGAGCTGCCCGATCTGGTCGACGACGCCGACCATGGCGAAGAAGCTCGAGTGCGTCGCCATGAAGGTCGACTCGAGCATCTGCGCGACGCCCCCGAATGTCTGCACGATGCTGTGCAGGAGCGCGAATGTGTGCTGCGTCGCGCCCTCGAGCGTCTGCGTGAGCGACGGGTTGTTGGGGTCCGCGCCGGGGAGGGGCTGGCCATACATCCCGCCGTAGCCGCCGTAGCCACCGCCCATGCCGTAGGGTGAGTATCCTCCTCCATATCCCATTCCACCCATTCCGCCCATTCCACTCATCCCATATCCCATGCCTCCGTACATGCTGCTCATCCCGCCGCCGTATGGTGAGTAGGACGACCCGAGGCGATTGTAGGGACTATAGGAAGAGTAGGGGGACGCGCCATACGATGTTGGGTTTGCGAGGGTAGTCGAGGCATTAGCAAGGGTTGCTAGTCGTGCAGGAACACTTGGGGCAGAAGCGGACGACGTCAAGGAGGTGCTAGCCGGAGGTACAGGTGCGGGGCTTGGTGCGGACGTAACGGCGGTGGTTGCACTGGCTCCTCCTGCACGCTCCCAGGGCTTGGGTGGTGAAGGCATAGTAGAAAACCCTCGAAGGTATCAGCGTCAAAGGTGTATATAGACCTAGACAGGATGGAGAACTCAATACTAGCGACGTCAATACCTGGCGGTTGGCTTACCGCCGAAGGTCGGACGGACACCTCTGCGGCGGCGGTGTCAATCCTTGATTCGGTAAATATCCAAGCAGACCAATATGCACGAGGGACTTAGAAGAATCTGGGCAGAGCGTGGCCTGAAGGGAGTAGGTCAGAGGTAGGTCGTGGTCTGGTCGTGGTTTGGTCAGGAGGAAGAAGGAGCCCTCCTCCTCCGTGCGAATCTTCGGGGCGCTAAGTACCAAAGAGGCCGTCTGTCTTGAGCGGCGTCGACGTCCATATGTATTATGTATGTGTTTCCAACGTTCTATCTCCCTGATTCTTAGCAATTGAATCTATGTGTGTGAATCACTATGAGAAAACCGATCGCACAATCCTTTAGGTCTAGGCAAAGATATGTCGCGCAGGCCAAACAACGGCATACAAAGCAGGCCACCTCGTCCGACGGACTCGGGGGAGATGGGCGTTTGAACTATTACCCAACGGCCAGTGTCTCATGATACCAGCGGGAGTCGAACCCTATCCCCTCCTCCTCCTCCTCGACACGAGTTTCGATTCTCCGACTCCCTCTCAGACGCGTTTTCTATGATGAAAACGCGACGAAGCAACAGTACTATGCCCGTAGCGCTGCATTTAGATTGCCTCCGCCGACTCGAGTTCTCCGAGTCAACCACTTATTATTACTCAAAGTATGGTCAGTCGGGTGTGGTCGCAACTACAAAGCGTGACTGATGCAGGAGATGGTGAGTGCTAGTATCGCAGATCACGATCGGTCGCTTCGTTTTATTGATCACTCGGAGCCATGACTATAGTCACAGCCAGAGCACCAGAAGTCCATAGTGACGTTCCATGGCTGCACGACATCACAAAACGCACTGTTCTGGACCAAGCAAAGCTGAAAAACCAATTGCGCAGGTTCATGACCCCGTATCCAAGGCACTACACAGAGGAATTCCTCGATCCTGCGGCGCACGGTGAGAGGTCAATCGCCTGGCTTCTATGCGCTGGTCACGGTGCTGAAGATTGGGGACTCCGAGTTGAGGGTGTCATACACGGCTGAAGTGTGCCAGAGGCTACTACGAAGGACTTGTTTCATGCTACTGACACCATCATGCCTGGCGTGCGTGGTTGTGTACATCTGTCATCAGCTGCTTAGTGGCACTCCTCGCCAATATTTTGCTTTGCCTCCTGGATGTAGGCAGGATAACAGCTAGCCGTGGTGACGGTGACGCAAATGTTAGGCCCTCCGTCAAAAGACTTCACCGAGTACGAAGGACCGGTAGCCTTCCCGACGTTTGCGTCGTGGAACAGAGACCACGCAATTGCATCAGTGCAGATCTGCGTTACGGTCGCCTTCGTGTATTTCCCGTTGAACTTCGCTTTCGGGGCCTTCTTTCCCTTTGACGCCTCCTCAGGAATGTCGTTGTCGACCCAAAGTGTTTTCAGTGGCGTCTGGAAGGCTGTGTCAGTGTCTTTGAGTACATTTGAAACTACATGTCTTACAGAGAGCGATGCCAGAGAAGTCTTACTGTCAATGACAAGCTTTTGTGCATCGCTGGCATGGTTACTGAGCCAGGCTGATGTCAAATGTCTTCCAGAACTACTCTTCGCTTCGCCCTCCAGTACATGGGACGATATCGCCCGGAACTTCATGGCAGCCTGCGCTTTCTGACTTGCTGTCGGTTGGCCTGGCTGCCGAAAATTTGGACGTCAAATGAAGTCGTGCAAGTTAGTAAGTCTAGATACCTCTTCTGGAGCGGTTATGCCTTGACATTTCTTAGGTTCATTGGTCAGGCTACCACCCTTGCCATGCGACACACATTGATTGGTCGCTAGATCGAACGAACAAAGTCCGTTCTTCACCACTGGTCCGCCCGGGTGAGTTGTCGTTGACATGGACTTCGTCCAGAACGCTTACCGCAATCTGAACATGTCCTGATACCACTGCAGATCTCCGGGTTGCGGCGAGTCAGAGGAGCCGCTGTTGACATGAGCGCGGGAACTATCGCGAGCCATAGCAAGAATATCGGCTGAATGAACATGACTAGCAGTAGGCAAATGAAAGCAGAGAACGAGGGTGTATAAGAGAGAAGGTAAAAAGCGTCAAGCTTCGGTGGGATGAGACCAGCTCAAGGAAACCGGTATTCCCTTTCTCGCCTTTATAGTACTTGAGCGGTCGTCTTTGACGTGGGCTGATAAGTACATATAGATGGTTCGGGTCTCGCGGTGCGTTTCTTGTTGAATATAGCGGTGCAGAAGTGGCCATGTCTCTGGATGTTCCGACGTTTGCGGTGCGTTTCTTGTTGAAGGCAGCAGTGCGGAAATGACAGGCGTACATAACAACAGATGATCATTCGACGCCGACTCACGGCTATGGAGGGACCCCTGAGGCCTGAGGACTCGGTATCACGCCATGACCGCGCGCTGTAGACTCCTTACACTTCTTCAAACCTTCGTTCTGCACGGATCTTTGATAGGGATGCAGCATGGGCGCCTCCGTGCCACTCCCACCAGACGTTTCTATCAGCGTCTGCCTTCAGCATGAAGAGGCGCGAACATGAATGCGGTGCCGTTGGGATAGATCGTTCACACAGCCACTCACGGAATGCGCATAGAAAAGTACTGTCTCTGCGTGGCACTCGCCTGCAACTTGCTCCTGTGTCGCCTCCGCATCCTGGGCACCATACACCACTCCGTACTCAGCATTTCAAGTTACAAGGTACGTGCATATGTGTCTGACTGCGATATCATGTGACTAATTGCATGCCTTCGGTCGCCGTTCCTAGCGCTTGCCAGTCCGCCTTCTACCATGGCTGTCACACTGTCCAGTCCGGTCCTTCTGCCTTGTGACGCCCAGCAGATCCAGGTCTACCATCCGTATATCATCACCTATAACGATTATTGTGTCGATATATGGCACTCGCCCGGTCCCGACGGACATATGCTGCATGCCGTTCGTCTGCAGTATCCAGTGCCGTACCCTGGTCGCAAAGACCCCTCTTTCACCGGAAGCCTGAACACCATTGTTGACGCCGACCGTCAACTTGTCATTGTCCCGATCAAGGGTTCGGACGACTTTCCTGCGGCTCTCTGGATCTTCAACCTCCGCGACGGAAAGCTTCTCCGCAAAATCGAGCTCCTCGGCACCCTCCCTAACGAGCCGCTGACTTATCGCGACGGGAGGGTGCTCGTGATGGTGGCAGACGAGAAGAGCGACGCATCTCGTGTCCGAATGTCCGTCTTCATCTGCGACGCACAGAGTGGCTCGCTGCAGGGTGGCATCCGTATCCCCGATCACTTGGCCGAACGGGAGCGCAAGCGTGTCGCTGAGGCGTCCATCATCTGGCCTGCGTTCATCACGCCCGAGTTCGACATCATCGCGACGTCCTCAGAGGCATGGGAGAGCACTATGGAGGTTCTACGCTACCCTACCTCACGCGATATAGACTACCCGCAGCCTGACGCGAGCTTTCAGCTTGAGGAGTCCATCGCAGACGGCGACGAGATATCACCGATGTGCAGCACTGGTTTGGACGCTGAGACGTTTGTCCTCGCCGTGTACGAGGGCACCGGAAATCTCCCGCAGGGCAACCAGTGCCAAAACGCGTTCCACGCAATCGACTCGCAGTCCATGACTGTACGCTGGAGCGCGCCGACCGTTTGGGGACAGATCGATAGGATCTGGTATGTACCCTCCGTAGAAGCCATCATCGCAATCGGCAAACACAACACGGGTGAGAAGTGGGGAGGGGACGGCTCTCCGTGGACGACCACAGTTATTGCCTTAGATCCAACTACGGGTACCCAGCGTCGGCTGGAGACCATACATCATGGCGCACAAGGGACCCCCGTCAAGCATTGCGCGGTGACGCCAGGAGCGCACGATCCGACGCTTGTGGTTGTCTTCGAGGATGGGACAATCTGCGCTGTCAGCGTCGATAGCTTCGTCAAGGCCGGCTTGCCTAGAGAGGGGCATCGACTAGAGACGCAAAAGTTGGTGGACGAATCGTGCACTGTTGAATGGGCGCTGTTGGCCGAGAAGGCCGTATTCGTGTCGGTTGCGAGGGTAGATGGAGGTGGTCGAAGCATCAGGTATATCAGTTGGTGATATAACCATACAGACGAATATGAAGTCTGTATTCCCTACTAATTTACTCATGGGCTCATCAGCCTGAAGCTGCTGCCACCACCTCGTTGGTACTAATACTAGTAGTAAGGCTGCCAACTTGAATTGGCGAGCGAGACTTTCATCAGACTCGACGTACTCGCGGCGCCCGTAGAGTTCTGAAGCGACGTGTATGGAGCAGCGTCATAGTAGTATCGTCGTAAGTGCTACATAAGTTACTTGACAACGAGGTGCTGCTATGCGACGCGGCTTTTGCCAAATGTTATCAAGAACAAACAATGCCATACAGTCGCTGTTTAGCTCATTCAAGTTCGACCCCCGGGCCTCTGTGTTCGACAACTAAGCCGCTTCTCAACGTGAACTCTTTTCCCCCTACCATCTCTCCTCTCAATCTTGTGTGGCTTGTCTACAGCCGCTGTCTGAGACCCCGGTCATCGCCGTCCCTCCCCTCTCTCTGAAGTGGGTCTGCCTACGGGAGACTAGGTCATCGCAGGTGGCCTCAACTCGCGATCCTCAGCGCGTCAACCTTGTGGTGCCTTACATATCGTTTGCCAAACGTACTCAACATCCGAAATAC
This sequence comes from Fomitopsis pinicola, assembly GCA_001931775.1. Classification (NCBI taxonomy): domain Eukaryota; kingdom Fungi; phylum Basidiomycota; class Agaricomycetes; order Polyporales; family Fomitopsidaceae; genus Fomitopsis; species Fomitopsis pinicola. The sequence continues at coordinate 63,408 of MPVS01000078.1, read as the reverse complement.
ACATACCTCTGCGCTTGCATCAGAGGAGTACTCGGACTGTGGAAAGATTCCATGCCGCTAGCAACCTCACTATTAGTAGGCTTAGCTTCGCATCTATGATGACGAAAGTGATGGCAAAAATCCGAATGAAGCTACTATCAGTAGAAAGAAGACGCCAGCCCGTGCATGCTAGTGAGCTGTTGAATTATATCTCGAATTGACTACAATATCAGTGAAGACTGACATAGCGTATATGCCGAGATCTACCGGTCGCCTCTTCGTTCACGAGCATGACAACTGTCCATCCAACCACGTCTGCTTGCAAGACCCTCCACCCCTCCTTTAATGGCTCCGTCACCGCCATGTCTCCGTGCCCGTGAGGGAGGCCATCCTTCAGAAACTACCTCAGGTTGGTCGCGTACACCAGCCCATCGCGGAATACGACAACGATGGTGAGTCGGTCGCCTTTGTTGCAGAGCCCGCAGTATAGCACTCGAGCATTTCTCGCTAGGACGGGATCACGTGTGGTCTCCAGAATGGGGTGCCGAAAGTCCTCCAGCTGGCGCTGTGCACCGGTCGTAGGGTCGAGGACAAGTACGTATGCAAAGGGATCGTTCCCCTCGCCGTCTGCGCTATCGTGCTGACCGAATGCGACAATCGCGTCCAGCGCAGTGATGTTATGAATACTGTGCAGCTGTCCTCCCACAGGCTCTGCGCGCCATCGTATCTTCATGGCCCCCGCGTCGACAGCATAGATCGACGATTGGCACCCTTGCTGGACCTGTTGGACGCCGCAATCTGCCTCATAGACGGCCATGAGGAAGCCACGTTTGTCAAGAGGTGTGGTGCACAATGGCTCTATGTCGTTGTAGCCTGAACTGACGGGTACGTGCAGTGTGAAACTTGCATCTGGTTCGGGGGTGCTGACGATGTTGGATCCTCTGTAACGCAGTACGTCCATTGTTTCTCCGTAAACCACGGATGATGTTGCGATGATGTCGCCGTTTGGCATCAGCGCCACGGGAAGCAGGACACCGCCGGGCGCGTTCAGCCGCTTTTCGTCACGGCTGGCCAGACAAGGAGGGAGTGTTAGGCCGCCGACTATGCCGTCGGTTCCGGCAGCGTCGCACAAAAGAGCAGTGGTACGACCGTAGGGTGGCGCACGCTCCTCGTCTTCTTCGACAACGATGAGAACTTTGCCGTCGCGATGCTGCAACGGTCCCTTCGATACGCTTGGAAGGGCACCGAACAACTCCACTTCACGGATACGTTGTCCGTTGACGAGGCTGAAGACCAAGAGGCCCGCCGAATTGTGCTCTGGCCCTCGGTCTCCGATGATGATGATGTCGCGTTCTGCGTCGATGATAGGATAGGGTCTCTGGGCTTGGGATTCTGGAGCGGGATGAAGGCGTGCTATATGGTGAAAACCTTCGGCCGGACGTCCGGCTCGCCAGATGGACACCCTGGTCTTGCCGAAGGTGAGTAGGTATGGCTGTTGAGCATAGAACCAGTCTATGCTGCTCGTGATGCTGAGGCGGTGGAGGCTCGGCAGTGCCATCACAAAGCTCTACAGAATATGTACTAGCGGTATGAATATATTACGCTCTGGGTTTCCTGGGATGATCACAAAAACTTACTTGTTACCACAGAGGCGGCTAAGGCATAGAGATACTGGACGTTGGGGTTTTTATGCGTACGTAGACTGTCCCCACCAGAACCCGCACACATATGACATAGCCTCAGACATGAAGCGCAGCGCTCAATCCACATCAAGTAGTGGGGATACTAGTAGCACTGTGAACCTATCTTTCACGGGTTACTCGGTGCGTTGAAACAGGATGTCATCCCGTGTTCGGTCAACGCCAACTCGACAAAGCCTAGGGCTCGAGCGCTCAAGGGTTTTATGCATATGTTTATGACTCGATATGCATTTGGCCGATTTGCGGAACACGTGAGCTCCCCGGAGACACTGCTATTGGGTGCGGTTCAGTCGGTGATCCCAGTCTGAAGGGTATCTGACACTCTTTGCCATTGCTGCATGCACCCACAGTACTACAATGGACCCGGAAGTCACCAAACGACGATTAGAGGGTAAGTTGGAAATCATTCGAAACAGGCCGGACCTCACACTTTTCTTCGTTCGTAGCTCCGGCTCGCGCACACCGTCCAGTGCACCCGTCGCTTCAGTGTCGTTGCATCGATACTCTACCTTGCAGACGACACAGGTTGGGGACATGCTGCGATCCAAGATTCGCAACTTCTATTTCGTCAAGCATGGTGGTGCTCTGCGGTACTAGAGGTACAATCTACCTCTGTTAGCCACAGTATGATACAGCGCTGCCGAGGGCTATTCTCTAGCGAAGGTCATGCAGGACTGTAATTGCATGGCGGTCTAGTGGCTGTATTTGATCGACCAAGTATAGTTGATGCAGGTCACTTGGGAGGAAAGGCAACAATTGGTGATATTCAATTTTGATTGATCTCGTGACGGATTCCCTCACACTACGGAATATCGAATCTCTGACGGCCCCCCATCGCTAGTACCTACGGAGAAGACCACTATGCGCTCGGATACCCCTGCAGCTTTGACGAGGCTGTCACCCTGCAGTGGCTCCGAACTCTCCAGAAGCTGGCCATCCCTCGGAAACCCGGCGTGTTCCAAGAACTGCTCTAGGTCAACGGCGCATATTGATCCATCTTCGAGGACTGCAATGACTATGAAGTTGTCATCGCTATGGGTGAGCCCACAATATTTGATCGAGGCGTCCTGTATACGATGGCTGACTCTATCCGTGAACTGTTCTGTGCCCGTTGTAGGGTCCAGGACTAGGACATATTCGAAGACATCGGGACGCCTCGGAGCCCCCGTGTCATGCGTTCCGAAGGCCAAGACTACGTTTTGTTCAGCCACGAAGTGGAGGTCGTGGATGATTCCTCCCACATATGCAGAGCGCCACCGGACAGACATGGTCTCCGCATCAATGGCATATACCGCTGTCTGGTAAGCGTCGCCTTGGGGAAGCTGGTCGATGTCCGCCTCGTGTACGGCGACGAGAAAGGATTGTGCGTCCAACAGCGCACTGCATGTAGGGTGTATGCAGTAAAAGTACTCGTGGGATGTCACAAGCGAGATGCTTGCGTCTGGCTCCGAGACGTCTGCGTCTGTCTGCGAGATGCTCGTGGTGCCGTTGTAGCGCAGCACTTCCATCGTGGAATGGTAAGCACAGGAGGACGTTGCGATGATGTCGCCATTCGGCATAAACAAGATAGGCAATAACACGCCGCCCCTTGTCGCCAGTCGACCTTCCTCTCGTTCTCTGAGACGAGCTGGAAGAGTAAAGCCGTATAGGAGCCCGCCACTCCCTGTAGCATCGTAGAGTAGGGCTCTCGTGAGGCCACAAGTGGGCCCATAGAAGCTCCCGTCCCTGGTTACGACGAGGACTTTGCCGCCGCCCCACAAGAGTGGGCGCTCTGCTAGGTGACCCGTGAGCTTGAATTCACGGATGAGTTGGCCATCAATGAGGCTGAAGATAAGAAGGAGAGGTGAGCTGATTAGTCGATGGTAGTTGGGATCGCTTATGACGATGATTTCGCGATCGGTGTCGATGACAGGACCGGGCCCGTCAGACGGAGGCTTTACGCAGCGAGCAAGAGGCGATACATGCCCAAAGTGCCGTAAACCGTCGAAGCGCCAGATGTTGGTGCTGGCTTTGCCAAACGTTAGGAGATATGGTGGGTGGATATGGAATTCTTCTGCTCCGTCGCTAAATGGTAGAACCTTTGGTACCATGACAGGTCTAACCGTGGTAAGTAGCTTGCTGGCTTCTTGCATTCGTCAGACACTGACTCAAAGCTGGCAGTACGAACGACTTACAGTACGACGTGGAGCCTGGCGATGGAGGAGTCCGAGCAGGAGCTGCGAGCTGTTTAAAATGCGTGAGTCGGACGAAACTGTCGCCCTGCCTGTGAACATAATCAACGTGCCATCTATGCGGAAATGATGGCTGCCCATCCAATGATGCATGTGTTATTCGGACCCTTGTCGTGAGTATGTGTTCAGCCTGTGTTCATGATACGATCTCTGTGCTAACACAACTCATTGCGGCCGGCTCGGAGAAGACTCTGACGACTAGTCTCACTTGGCCACTTATACATACAAGGCTGTCGGACATACAAGGAGGTACGTACACTGTGCATCACCAGTTTATCGCCCGCTCGGTCCACTCGGGTATCGCGGAGAGTGTGCACTCGCCCAGGATAGCATGAACCCCGAGTGCCCTGGTCTGACCCTAGTAGTACCCTCCATCTTTTGACATATATCTGCTTCGTGCCGTCGTGGAATGCAGTACATGCGTGGGAAGCATCAGTATCTGCGGATCGCTGACCACCTACATACATGGAAGATAAAAGGTGCTCCACGACACAAGTTATGGACCAGGCTGGTCCTCATATATTGCGCCACGTCTTCATTTGTACGTTCCCCTAATATTCGCTTCGACATGCGTCTTGTCGCTGTTAATTTTCTTCCCCTTTTATTTCTTCTTTGCGACATCGTCACAGTGAAGGCAATCCCGTCCGGGTCAGCGGCCTCACAATACTGGCAGGCTACACTCCATGCAGAATCAACCGGTCAGGCGTCATCTGTATCTCAGTATTCTTAGTATCTGAGGCCGAAGTACCTACTCACAGGACTGCCTGACAGTCACATTGGCACCACAATGACCAGCGACCGTGGAGACTACACTGCGATTCGGACGAAAGACAGTCGTGCCAGTGCATGGACTCACTCCCCACGAGGCGACGGGGTGAGAACTCTATTGATCATATGTTCCTTTGCGTAGTCATAGACTGATACAACACCTAGTTGCTCTTGTCCCGAGCGCCGGAATCTCTTGATATAGTGTTTGCAGCGGCCGCGGCCTGGGATCGCATGAAGACACACGTATTGGAAGGTCGCCCGGACGATCCGAAATCGGGTAGACATCTTACTTCCACTTGGTTTGCACGGCCAACCAACAGCAACACAATCAAAACTATGACGGTCAATCGCCAGACGTCCATCGCTGAAGTTTCTTATCGAGTCGGAGTAGGCAACACCCTCATCTGGCTTGTTTTGCAAGCGTCAATCAAACTGACATCTGAACCGCTCTTGCAGAGGCAGGCCATGAGAAAGACACTCTTTGTTGACCAACCAGTGGCAGGCCAACCAAGTACCGTCAGCTTGAGGAAGTACACCAAGGGGAACGTGGGCGCAATTTGTAGGGCCGCAATTCGGGCGTCGATGAAGGAGGCCGGCAGAATGACGGGTGTGAGACACGGCGCGTTCTCAGTGAAGTCACCCATCGGGAAGAACATATGTGTTTGGATCACTGAATCTAGTTGCTACCCTAATGGTTCTTCACCCACGAGCGCTCCTCTAGGCTCTAGATGCTGATCATTAGCTCCCAAAACAAGATTCAGCCTCCGGACGCACTCGGGCCAGCAGATAATTTAGGTAGCTGCAATACTAGCATGTCTAGTGTTTGAAAGGGTTTCCATGTACGTGCGGTAGTTCTGGTCTCCTATATTCAGAGACACACCAAATGCAAACGTGGGTACATAAAACAAAAAACCCACGCGTGATCCTGAGTGGCATATGCTAAGCAAGGTGTATACACCCTTTCTATAGGATGCTCTTATGGATGAATCAGCTCAAACCCATACAGCAGTGGATACAAGGAACCTAGGGCGATGAGTGGTTTCTCAGCGCGAAGATGGTGTCCGACGATGTAGCGAATGCAATGCGTCAATCACCAATGCAAGTAATACAGGTGAGAGGGTCCCGTTCCCTTGGCAGCAGACAACAACACTGACCTGCAGCCCAACGCCACCCTGCGCTTCTCAACCTGCATTGTCCCCGGCAAAGGCCTCTCTGTACGAACGTGCTCTCCATTCCGCGGGAAACCGTGCTTCGCGAAGTCAGCCAACGGCACAACGCAGATCGACCCGTCTGTGAAAACGACGACGACTTCGGGGTTCTCGCGATCCTCGCTGAGACCCCAACGCTTCGGCGTGTTCTCTTGGGTGGTTTCGTCGATGACTTCCAGGAGGCGGCGCTCTCCTGTGGACGGATCGAGGATCGCGATGTAGAATTGCGACCACCCGCCCATCTCGCGCTCGCCCGCTGCAACGACCATGTCGTGCGATGCGACGTGCCAAACGTCGTACACGAAGCCCAACAATGGGTCCGACGCCCATCGGACGGACATCGTCGTCCAGTCGATGGCATAAAGGATCATTTGGCGATGGTAGCCGTCCGGGATCAAGCCTGCTACCTCCTCGGAGACGGCGAGGAGGAACGATGATGCATCGAGTGTCGTACTGCAGAACGGGTATGTTCTGTCACACCCTTCGAAGGTTGCTTTGAGCGTGACCGTTGTGTCTGGTTGCGGGAAGGTTGATAAATCTCCTGCACGCCAGCGGAGGACATCAAGCGTGTCTTCGTATGCTTCCGCCGACGTCCCGATAACATCTCCATTGGGTGCATAGTAAACGCAGCGCAGTACACCACCGCCCGTGATGTCTCGCTTGGCCTCGCGGGGCTGCAGGTGATTCGGCAGATGGACGCTTCCAATGACCCCTATTTCGCTGTTAGTGTCGCATACGACGATACGGGAGCGTCCTTCTGGCGGGACCTCGTCTTCGTTTTGATCCAACGTTGCGACGACTCTCCCTTTGCGATAATTGAGAAAGTAAGGTCGCCAGCAACCCTGCAGCTCCGTCTTGCGCAAAACATCCCCGGTGCCCAGGGAGAATACCCACAGAGTGGATGTCCGGTTCTCCGCAGGTTCGCAGGATTGGGCTATGATGACTACCCCGTTTTCGACGTCGATTACGGGGGCCATCTGATAGACCTCGTGAGGGTCCCCGTCAAACCCGGGGAAGGGTACGAATTGCGACAGCCGGACGTGTTTGCGGAGGGTGTTGGATGCCTCATCGATTCGCCATACATCGATTTGCTCCTTCCCGACAACGAGAAAGTATGGGTGAATGTGTTGCATATTCTGCGTCGAGGCAGACTCCGAAAGCAGTTGCTTCGAAACAACCATTGTTCTGTTGGGACTACGTAAGAATGATTCATCAATGTACCATTGCATTCTACGCACTTGTTTGTTTGTACAAACGTTTGTAACACAGGTACTATTCGCGCTGCTATCAAGTATGCCGGGCCCTTCACTGGCACGGTATGGCGCAGTGGACTGGGTGGATTGATGAGAGTGAGAGGCTGTGACCTGTGACTGAACTCGTGACAGTATATCAAGCCTCGGTCAACGAAGTCCGCGCTAGAGCTGGTCTCCTTCCAGGCTCCTAGAACCAGCCGGCCTATAGCGTTCACGTTCGCTCTCAGTTGAGAATCCCCTATGCAGAGTGTCGATACATATGACTTACTCGAAATGGCAACTCGTGATTATTTGTAAGAATGTTCGTACTTGCCTGATATGTCGAATCCTTCCATTTTGAGAGTTTGAACAAGGCGAAGTGAACGCTATAGGACGGCTGGCCAAACTGGCACGCCGAGGTCTCCCCGAGGGTGTCCCAGCGCTGGTCTCTCTGGCGGCAAATACGTTAGCGAGCAGCGCGCCCCTAGTGTAGGTCTTATTTTCTCTGTCGGAGCGATTTCTGGGCGCTCGCAAGCACCTACCTTCGGGGCTTACTATGGGGTGGCAGCAGGCCAGTAGCAACTGGAAATAATATGTTTCAACTGTATGCTACAATATATGTGGTTGTTGATGCAGCAGGGAGAAGTTGAGGCAGCTGCGAGAAAAAGGAAAAGAAAAATACCTGAGGGAATAGAACTCGCGCGACGGTTGGCCAAAAGGATGGCGAGTGTACCACTACGCCAAAAGTGCGTTGCTGGGGTACTCGACAGAAGCTTTATGACTGTCAAGCCTCGCTGGCCCGAGCACACGGGGCACCCGGCCAACATTGGTGCTCCATTTTGTACCGGCTAGTTCACAATGATTTCGAGCAGCAATGTGTGAAGCCACTCTTCCCTCAATCTATTGAACCCTCACTCGACCAGGGGCACCGAAGTTGGCCGGGTGCCCCGTGTGCTCGGGCCAGCGAGGTTTGACAGTCATAAAGCTTCTGTCGAGTACCCCAGCATCGCACTTTTGGCGTAGTGGTACGCTCGCCATCCTTTTGGCCAACCGTCGCGCGAGTTCTATTCCCTCAGGTATTTTTCTTTTCCTTTTTCTCGCAGCTGCCTCAACTTCTCCCTGCTGCATCAACAACCACATATATTGTAGCATACAGTTGAAACATATTATTTCCAGTTGCTACTGGCCTGCTGCCACCCCATAGTAAGCCCCGAAGGTAGGTGCTTGCGAGCGCCCAGAAATCGCTCCGACAGAGAAAATAAGACCTACACTAGGGGCGCGCTGCTCGCTAACGTATTTGCCGCCAGAGAGACCAGCGCTGGGACACCCTCGGGGAGACCTCGGCGTGCCAGTTTGGCCAGCCGTCCTATAGCGTTCACTTCGCCTTGTTCAAACTCTCAAAATGGAAGGATTCGACATATCAGGCAAGTACGAACATTCTTACAAATAATCACGAGTTGCCATTTCGAGTAAGTCATATGTATCGACACTCTGCATAGGGGATTCTCAACTGAGAGCGAACGTGAACGCTATAGGCCGGCTGGTTCTAGGAGCCTGGACCAGATGCAGCATCACGTTCTCGACGGTGAAGCCAAAGAGGGTAAAGATAGGAATGGAAGACATCTAGCGTCCACGTGGATCCCGAAACATCTAGCCAAGGGTGATCCACACTTGAAGATCAACCCCGAGACCTCTCTTGCCGTTGCAGAGTACCATGATGGGGTATGTGCGATTGCGGCCTATATATTCGAGGTGTGGGGGCTTACATGTCAAAGACGAGGATGCGATCCAAGACGCTCTGGATCGACGAACAGGTCCGGGGGGTGAAAGACAGGGAACACTCCGTCTCCGCCTTCCACGGCAAGTACAGCCGTAGCTCAGTGGCACGCATCTGCAAGGACGTCATCAGGACATCGTTGACCACTAGAAAAAGCCACAATTTGGAATACAAAACCGTCTGCTATTCGGTGCAGTCTTGGCATGGAGGGCCGAACATATGCATCGCTCTCACGCACGAGACATGTTATCCAGCTCCAACGATAGCCAAGACAGCTGTTCCAGCAGGGCATGTATGCCCTTGTTATGTTAAGCCATAGTCCATAGTCGGAGAGCTGTTCTCACTATACAGTGTGGCCACAAGGAGCCAAGGTGTAAGGCAGCCGCCGACCTGCGGAGAAATATCTGCATTGAACAAAGAAGGGGTATCAGCGAACATGGCATATTTTCGCGTGAGGAGCCGTTGTCCGAGTCATCCGATGTAGGATAGATCCTCAGACCTAGAGCTGCCTGTCCTCAGTCTCCTGTAACAGCTGTTCCGTGCGGATGAGCTCTCCATCACGAGGGAAGCCTGTCACCATGGAGTATCGTTACGGGATGGCGCAGATAGAACGAGTCGGCCGGGACGTTTGGCTCGTCGAGGTCTCCACTAGTACGGCTACGGTCCGCAGCCTAGGCGACTTCGTTCCTTTGAAGTCTCCTTCCATGGGTCGATCGTACAACTATTGGCCCCGGTGGACAAAGTAGAATCGGCTATGGTTGTGTGCTTGGTTGGGTCCACTGTCCGGTGCTCTCCGCTGTCTCAGTTTGCCATGAACTTGAAGACAGTACAGTAGGTCAAGGAGGGGAGAGGGGAATTGATGCCCTCCATCAGCACTGCTGGAGTACTGAACCCGAGCATGACGGCAACTCGTCGGCACGCATGAGGAATGATTGTGACTACATGAAGCTGGCTAGATCAATGACTTACTCGTGGCACGACTTTTGTCTAAGATCCACGGAAGTGATGTAGCATATTACGATACAATTTAACTTGCTGAACACCGGTTGGCTGACAGAACTTGGGGGGCGAGCTCATCCTCGGCAAGCAACGCCTCTGCTGCGTGAGATACAAGGTTCTAAATTATGTCGAGTGCCATGGTCATGGCCTCCGAGTCGCTTCAACCGGCTCTGTCGTTATGATGTGTCTGCATCCACTAGAAGATCCAGGGAAGAATTTTGTAGGGAACTTCGCTTGCCCAGTGCTCCCACTCTTGCTCGAACTCATCCCTCAACGCCTCATCCTCGACCCGCGTTCTCAGCAGCAAGCTCCCCACCGCATATAGGTTCACGCCATTCTGCGCCCAGAACCACGCTCTCCCAATGGGCGTCGCGAGCCACCCGCTCTCGCGGAGCCACGACCCGGGGCCGGCCGTCCACGGCGCGAACGCAGCGATGGTCAGGATGAGCCCGGAGTAGCTCGGATGCCGCACGACGGCGTACGGCCCCGCGGTGCAGAGCCGCTGGCCCTGTGCGCGCCGGAGTGCGAGCTGGAAGGTGAAGAAGCGACCGAGGGCGCAGTAGCAGCGCGTGCGGATGACCGCGCCGGTGACGGCGAGGGCGGTGCCGAGCAGGAGGGAAGGCGAGATGCGGGTGTTCGGGGAGGGTGGTAGGCCGAGATGCGTGAGGAGGCGGAGGATGTACTGGCTCGGAGGAAAAGAGGGGTAGTAGGATGCGAGGACGGCGGTGGCTTCGCCGGCGAAGATCACCCAGCCTATGTTCTGCGATACCAGGAGGCATGTGGTCAGTAGAACTGGAGATCGAGACGGGCATCTCGTACCTTCATGTATTTTGTAAGGTGTGGAACGATGCCGTTGAAGACCCTCTCCCAGGCGGAGGTGTGCCTCATGCGTTCCTTTCTGTTGGGCGGAGGGCCCGGGGGTGTGAATGCAATGCTGTTGGCCAAGGCAGCACAGTAGAGGACCGGGAGCCTGGCTAGAGACGGAAGGGGGTACATGAGAGCAATGCTAACAGAGGCGAAATCACGGAAGCACCTTTCCCTATACATGATATTGCCAACGACTGGGGTTGTTATATACGTCATATAGCGTGCCTTAGATGGGTCCGCACATCTGTGGCTCCCATGACCAACTGTGTCGGAGGCATATCAGGCATGATACTATCAGTCGTGAGGTTTATGTACACGTACTAGTCGTGTTGCGGTGCCAGTGGGCTGCTGAGTTACTGCTGGGGAATCTTCAAGACACCGACGTGTATACGTACGGTATACTGACGGTGCACTGGCAAGGTGGCAGCGGACACGATCTGGTAACAACAACAATGGGTCAAATGTCCTCTCCGGACCTGGGCCTGGACGGTGGCATATCGGTGCCAGTGGATACATCCGACCTAGGATGATAGATCATTCAAGTTGATATCATTCTGCGCGCAGCGCCCCTGCATTTGTCTCCCCTAGGCAGACTGGAAATACGACCTTTTTGGGAGGGAGGAGGGCGGTCGTATCCCCTGCATTATCCGCTCCTAGCGGTAAACTTGTCAGTCGGACATACAGGGATCTCGCCAATTGCATACCCGCAGAGTGAGCACTTGATCATGGGAGTTGCTTCCCGCCCTGAAGGTAACATATACGAGCATACGAGCGATGGCCATGCATGATTATGACAGAGCCCCGATGAAGGCGGATAGACAGGGATAGTAGACGCGTACTATGTAAAGGCCATTTATTCACTATCCCTCCCCGATCCTACCACCGACTCGTCCGCTGAAGCAATGAAGAGGAGTCGGTTTTCCAAGAACGTTGAACTACATAATAGTGCATACTTACGGCGACTGTTTATTTGACTGCAGCGATGTCACCTGCGCGCTTGTGACTCTGGACGCGTCTGGAGGACTCACTGCGGTCTTCACCGCATTCAACACACCCTCGTCTGCTTGCTATTTGCGACAGAGTTGAGCATCCGCGCTCACGCCTCGGCCATGACACAGGGCCCGCAAGCTCGCTGGTAGGCTGTACCATCCGACGAACACGCGAAATACACGAGGTCTGCAAGAATACCCCTTTGCTCGACGTCACCACATCACCCGACAGCATCGCTACTTCTCACTTCGACGACGACGCCGTACTTTCATCTCGAGCATGATGTTTGACGATAGCCAGCCCCCCTCGCCCGTGAATGCACTCGTAGCCCTCGCCCCATTCGACCCCGAATGGCGGCCCATCCTCCACCTCCCGAATCAAGTCGTGCTCTACAACCCCACCTCGCACGCGCTCTCCATCCGCAAGCACGCCGACGAGACCGCCGGGCTCGTGCGCCGCCACGCAGGTAACCACTGTCCGTTCTGTCACCACGCCCTACCCACCGAGACGCACCCGGAGCAGCGCGATGGCGAGAGCGACCTCGAGCTGGACGGGGACGAGTTCGTGCATACGCGCCCGCGGAGCAGGGCGGCGAACTACTTCCAGCTGCTCCAGACCGCCAACGAGACAGCGTCGCGACCGGTGAGCAGGCAGGCGAGAACGATTCCGGAGGGCACTGCTGGAGGCAGCTCGGGCGGCGGGGGCGGATCGAGAGCGGGGGCGTTCACCGCGGATAATATGGCAGAAGGGTACTTCAAGGCGTTCTTCAAGGAGGAGGGAAGGCTTGGGATGGGCGCGAATGGCTCAGTGTTCCTCTGCCAGGTGGGTCGTTGCCCTCTCCTGTTCGATGCATGATCAGGGCAAACCTAGGTCCGTCGCGCTCGCTCAACAGCACATGCTGGACGGAAACCCACTCGGCCATTTCGCTGTGAAGAAAATCGCCGTGGGCCAGTCTCATTCGTACCTCCTCACCATCCTGCGCGAGGTACGGGCATCCCGCTGTGTATTCTGCCAGTCGCTGACGTCACAAAGGTCCGGCTGCTAGAACGCCTGCATCATCCAAACATAATCACCTATCACCATGCGTGGCTAGAGATGTGCCAGTTCTCTTCCTTCGGTCCGCAGGTGCCCACGCTGCAGTAAGTTCAATCTCCCCCGCTCACGCGCAGGAATTCCGAGAACACCCCGCTCCGATAGCCACCCTCGGGCACAGTGATCTATCCTCGTCGAGGGTGCGGCGAGCGAGGTGCTCTCAAACTGTCTCACTATGAACGACTGACCACGTGCGCAGCGTCCTCATGCAGTGGGCCGAAGGCGGCAGCCTCGACGACCTCATCGACTCCCGCCTCGGCCGGCGTACGCACACGTTCGCCCACCCAGCTACCACGAGCAGGCCTTCTTCGCCCACTGGGTCACCGTCGCCCGCGCCAGAGGCGAACCCGAACTCGCGCTCGGCGCGCATCAAGGCGTTCCGCGCGCTGCATCGCGCGCCGCCCGCAGAGCGTGAGCGGCTCCGGCACGAGCTGGGGTTGGCGGCGGAGAACGTGCCTAGCGGGAGGAGCCAGGCGGATTGGAAGGCGGTGCATCTACTGAGTGCGGAGGAGGTGAAGAGTTTGTTCGAGGACGTCGTGTCCGGGTTGGCGTTCCTGGTAAGTCGTTCGGGTGAGGTTATCAGAGAATGTCTGCTCACTGGTAGTGCCTCTAGCATGAGAAGTCCATTCTGCACCTCGATTTGAAGCCGGGAAATGTGTTGCTGACCTGGGACGAGGGTCGATTGATGTATGTGACCTCGTTGCTGAGGCATCGTCATGACGCTGATTGCGGACAGCCCTCGTGCAATGCTCTCCGACTTCGGGACGTCGCAAGATATGCTCAAGTCGAGAGCCCGATCCGGCAACACTGGAACGTATGTTGTGCCCTCACATAGTCGCGTCATCATGTCTCACAAAAGGCGCGCATATAGTCTCGAGTATTCTTCCCCGGAGTCGCTCCCCTCGCCGACAGGACAGCTGCTCCAAGTCGACTCCAAGTCGGACATGTGGTCCGTCGGTATGGTCCTCCACAAGTTACTCTTCTTCAAGCTGCCCTATGCGAGCTCGTCGGACAACACCCGCGACGGACAAGAGGTTCCAGACGCTCTCGAGCGCGAAGTTCAGGCATATACTGGGTATATGATGCTCCATATTAGACTATATGCGCACGCTGACACTGGTATCGCCTAGCTTCAAGTCTTCATCGTCTCTCCAAACGCTCTTCGAGTCTCGCCGGCTGCCCAAGGCATATCTGTTCCTCCTCGAGGGTTTGCTCAATATCAATCCGTCCATCAGGCCCTCCTCCGAGCGTGTGCTCGGGGCCATCCGTGAAGGAAGAGTGAGTGCATTCTCAGCCTACTCCTTGGTGTGGGCACCAACAGTGACTCGCCGCAGCTCGACCCCCTCCGCCCGGACCAGGCAGACCCAGGCAGCCGGAGTACCTCGCTAGTGCCAGTTTCACTGTGCTCGTGCTGAGCGTGGCGGTGATGGATACGTGGTTCGATAGCTTGTCGCTGACGTTGATGCTCGCGGCGTTCCATGTCGTTGCGGTCAGGTTTGCGTGTTGGAGTGGGCGGTGTTGTGTGTAGGTGGTAGGTAAGGACGGTGAAGGCGGCGGTGAGATCACGTTTCCTTCGTCTATTCACCGCTCGGCGGACAGCCTGGTACAATTCGGTACAATCCATGCAGTTTTTCGAATCCATGAACATTTCCTTGCAACTCGCCATGTGTACATCTGATTTGCATATGTCCATTCTATCCCATAATCATTTGTAAAGTAGGTTGGTGGCAATCTGTGTTCGTTATGTGAGCGGGATGTGTCTAGCTTCTGCCGGGCTGCTCGCTCCAGGTAAGTTCACTAACGATACAGTCGGCTTGTGATACAGTAACATGTGCTACAAAAGCCCTAACAATAACGATGACGGAGGCCACGGATGATATGCCCAGGAAGTGTACAGTGGGAGCCACAGTAGGTTAGGCCTCGCGGAACAGGACACTCAGCTGACATGCTTCTCCATCGAAGAACGGTCGCTATCAACCGAACAGCTGTACGGTTCCCAGCAGCGCGAGCAAGCATCACCCGCGAACCCGCGAAGAGCTGCTATCTTGATGTATGCGAGTATACAGTCTCGCTGGGATCCTCTCATGCCGAACGGGTCATGGGGAAGGGAAGCTACTACCGTGACGAGAGGCCACGATAGAGCACGCGCTACTGGGCCCTGAGCATCTGCAAGCGGGGCAGGACCTCGCCGGCGTCGCGGGCCTCGTCCACGTCAACCCGCGTCTTCTTCGCCAGTGCGATCCTGAACCTTTTGTCTTCGCCTGCGTTCGCTATGGACCGCAGGGCAACGTCAGGCCCGGTGACAGTGGGAGCAGGCGGGGCACGCGATGGGACTCGGGGTCGGGCTGTCGTCGAAGGGGGCTGGGGTGTGGGCAGAGACGCGAGTGTGGAGGAGGACGATGAGAGTGCGAACCCGTCGGCGGATGGGCGGGAGACGAGCCGCTTGCGTGGGGCGCCGGTGATCTTTTGGAAGATGGTCGCGGGCGCGGGTGGGAGCTCGTCAGTGGCCTCCTGGCTAGAAGCATGAGGTTCCTTGACGGGCACGTCGCGCACAGTCGGGGTGCCGCTTCCCGCCAGCTTGGGGGCAGAGATGGACATGGTGTCGGCTTTCGTACTGGTGGGCGAGGAGGGCGGTGTAGGGGGCATGATATAGGGATTCGCTGTGGTGAGCACGAGCGGCGTCACGAAGTATGGGAAGGATATGTTCTCGCGCCGTTTTGGCTTGGCTTTGGGTGGCGGGCGGGGGAGCATGTCTGCGCTCTTAGAGGATGCCGCGACCGTCACCGGTGTCCCTGGTCTCTCGTGGCCGTGCAAGGAGTGGTACGAGAGGGAAAGGGAGAGCGTGGAGTGTGACGAGTCCGGATGGTTGAACTCGAGGAGGCTCTCTGCACTGCAGCTCGCGCGGACTTGCGGCATATCTGAAGCCGAAGAGGACAGATTCAGTGAGCGCGGTCGACTGGTGAGGTCGTTCTGTGACACGTTCAAGAGATATGCTGCCGTGGACGATCCATCGCGGCGTGCAGCGGCCTCGCTGAAGCTGCGCTCTCTAGAGCGGACGCTTGATGTCGCCCCGGCTGCAGAGTTGGTGGAGGCAGACGCGCCGTCGGTGACCGGTGAGTCTGTGAGTGTGGAGCGAGTCGTGTCGGGAGGAAGGGCAGGCGAACTGTCCTGAGATACCGCTGCCCGAAACGAGAACATGCGCTTCCATGCCATGTTGTCTACGCTGATCCTTGGTTTGAGGCTACCAGTGCGCGTGTAGATACTCCCTATAGGTTGGCCCTCAATGGAGGAGTTGAGTTCGGAGGGAGAGCAGCGCCACTTCTTGAGAGCATAGTAGATGTTATGGTTATGTTGGGAAAAGCTCGATGACCCGCGCCGAAGCTACGGGAATCTGTCGACGTTGCGGGATGGCAGTGGGAAAGGAAGAGTCAGGGACCGGGGGCGATCGTGCGTATATAGCCAGGGGCGCGAGGCAGAGATGCAGACCGGCCTCCGCGTAGAGAACGAACCTATGATGGAAGCGGTGGCGAGGGGTAGCTGCGACCCAAAATGAGGGTAAACGAGCCGGGACTAGGGAACTTGGGCTCTGATAAGCCCTCGAGGCGGGACGGAAGCACCATTGACCTTCCTTGGGCCTTCCACATTCTGATCGTGATTTTAATCGCTTCCTGCTTGAGGCAATCGAAAGGGTGTGACGACTCCGACATGTACGTCTGATCGAGATGCGGTGAGTACCGTACGACGACGCGACGTGCTCTCAACGCACCTGGAGGATGACCCGCACGTAGGTTGATTCGTTGCTCTCCTGTGGAAGTGGGATCCCTCCCTAGAGGTTATGTGGTAAGTAGCAGATGGGATGGCAAATGCTCAGCGCTCAGCTGTCAAACCGACACATTTTCGCATCAAATGGCGACTGCTGATGCCAACGTGCGACTGTCCACTGTAAGTCCACTTTAGCATGTGCCTCGACACGTTGCCTGCTGTGAATTCCGCCACGTCAGGAGCTTGCCACATTCACATCGTCAAACATCAAGAAAAAAACCGGGGACTCGCTAGTGGAGTTCGTGGTAAGGGGCTGCAAGCAATGCATATGCCAGTGTACTTCTAGATGAGATCATGGATCAACAACTCGGATTGCTCGCGAACGGCTGAGTATTTTGTGAAAGAAAAAATACCGATCGTCTCATCTGCATGGAAATCTATGACAAAGTACCTCCTTCCCTTGGATTTCGAGTGAGGACTGCTGCATCTATGAACTACTATAGTGGCAACAAGCTGCCAGTGGCCAACTCAGGTCAGTCTCAGCATGAATACAGTAAGAATACTGGATCTTACCGATCTGCCTGGGATCCCGTAAGAGAGTCAGTAACAGTGACTCGCTCAACAAAAGGGGGCGCCGAAGCAGCCCATCGTAGTACGAGGTGTGTACCGAAGGGGAACCTAGTCTAGTATAGTTATAAGTGCCAGCAAGACGATGACGTTTGCCACCAGACTGTCATTATGTGTCGGTACTTCCGATACTCCCACGCCACCGTTCTCTACGGTGACTTACCGATACACCTGCAAAGTTCAAACTCTCGTTCAACCTTGACGCACAACTAGGCCCTTCCGACTGGCAGACGCGATCAATATCTGCTGCATATATAATGCATCTTTGAGTAATCTTTGCTACCATCTGAACAATACTCTGAGCCTGAGCCTGCGGATATCGAGGCCACTACTACTTTGAAATAGCGATCGCGGGTGCCAGCCTTGACGAAGAGCGCATTTGCGCAGAGCTACTCTCAATACGCACAGGAAGGTTTAATGAGAGAGAGGGTAACAGGTAGATATCGAAAGTGATTATTGAATACTTGAACTCAACAGCATCGGTATGCCTGAAGGCTTGAGGTCTACCAAAGATCGTATTTGAGTCCTGTCGAAGCCTCTGACAAATTGAGTATCCGCCAAGATGACGAAGACGAGGTGCTAGCAATAACAGCTAGGTACGAGCAAAAATGCGGAGATATCATCGAAGTATTTTGCTCATTCAATAGTCCGAGTATCAACGAGTGCCGTAAAATAATGCAGTAATGAACGACTAGTGGCAGACTCCCCGATCTTTTTGACTCTATCTGCAACCGCTATTACCGGCGACATTTGGCGCACCCTTGCCATTGAAGATGCTCCCGGGGCCGAAGGAAGGCGATCCTCCTAGCGAGCCGAAGATATCCCCCACGTAGTTATGCGGCTGTACACCAGCCGCGAAAATGAAGTCCCACCCATCCAGGATAGCTTCCACGACCTTGATACCCGCGACGTACAGATTGCGCACCGCCGCATCATATCCGCCGCCGTTGTAGAACAGGTTGTCCGCCACGGAGGTGCCCGGCGGGGGCCTGTCGAAGTCGGAGCCCGTGCGCATGAGGATGACGCGGGAGAAGTCCGTCCGCCGCGCGAGCTGGCCACGCAGGAGCGCCTCGAGCACGGCGTTGTCCTCCTGCTGCGTCGTGCAGTACGTCGCGGAGCCGTTCGTGACGAGCGCCGTGAAATTCGCGAAGGCGTCCGCCAGGAGCGCGCCGCTGAACCAGTTGTCAGAGGTCGCCGTGTCACAGCCGATCACGACGGGTGGGCTGAATGCAGCGGTGAGAGCCGCGGAGGAGTTTGCGTACTGCGCTCGGTACTCCTGCGCGGACAGGGTGTCGTTCAGGTGCGCGGTGCTCGCGACGGCGATGGCGATCTGCCGCAGGGCGTCGTTGAGCTGGAAGACCTCGGTGCCGTAGATGTACTGGGGGTATTGGGTGACATCGGTTGCACCCTGCGGGATGTAGCCAGTAGTGGAATTCTCCGGCCTTTCGCGCGCGTCGATCTCGTATTGCAACGCGACTTGCACCGCGAACTGGGCGAAGGTGACGGAGCCGACTGTGGCGACCTCGGGATTGATGCCAGCGTCACCAGCGAGCAGGAAGTAGGTGTGGGTGAGGTCGAACTCCGGTGAAAGCGTGAGCGCAAATGTGCTCAGACCGGCGTTGATTTCGCCCTCGCCCGTGACGAGCTGACAGACGGAACCATCCCTTGTGCAGTGGACGTCCGGGTACTTCATGGAAAGCCCGGGCAGAGTTATGTTCCGCTCGAGAAGGTTGAATTCCGGGATGCCCAGCCACGCCTCGCCTTCATCGTCATACTGCGTTAGACGCATAGTGAGTAATCTAGATAGAGTCGACATCGCAAACGGTCTACATACAAAGTCGATGATAAACACTTTGGGCGAGATGATAGCCTCGACCACTGCCACTGCGCAGAGGGCTAACGCGAGCCGGAACACCTGTGCGTGCCGCATCGAAGAGAGTTGGAATGAGTGGATGGATGCGGAGAGAGGAGTATATGCTCATGTAAGCATATTAGCACTGGCGATCAAAACATTCATCGAAGGCGTCAGATGAATGAATGATGCGCCCCGGAGGACCTCCCGATACTACATAGTAGCATGCGGGTCGAGGGACTGATGGCGGTTTCCACCAGAATCCAGTGACTCGGACCAACATGGTCTCCTCGGGCTCACCGGGTTGTTGATGTTTGATCATATTTTCCGGCTAGACGGGTTCACTTACCTGTCACAAGCTGTCACTTGGCTGTCTGAGCGTCGATCCCCGCTTGATCGATAGTAGGAAATCATGCTGAAAATCATTCGGAAATACATACTTTTAAATACACAACTAATGTAGCGCACTGTTGGTAATGAAACAACACCTAGCAGAACATCAATGTATGTAGACAGCCTACAACTTCAACCCGCGAACAGAGGGGCGACCGGAGGCTCAAACGACAGCACCAGGGGCGAACCGCTTGTCCGGATTCTCCTTGAAATCCGGTGCTAGTCTTAGATCACTTGTACTCCCTGTTGCTTCGGAAACCGTTCCGATGGTACGTTTACGCGGCGGTTCAGCACAATCTAACGCGTCGAGCTCGACGGCGTGGGTCTGATGGATTTGGATGACCTTGGGGAACGAGGGCCGACTGCCCCAGTGTGACCGTGAGCTGCCGCTAGCGAAGTCGGATGGTGCAGCTGCGATGGTCGTGGTGTCTTCGATGTAGGACTTCTGGGAGTGCACGAGGATGACGACGACGACCGGATAGATGCCCTGTCAGAGAGATATTCTTGAGCAAGGCAAAGCGAAGGACGATAAGCTGCTGTGGAGGGACAGCATACCAGGATGTGACTTGTCATGTAGGTCCATATTTGACTGGCAAACGCCAGCTGTGGTGTCGAACTCTCCAGGTTACCAATATTACCGGTGTCCGTGATGACAGCTTCCAGCTGATAGGCGTTAGTGAGTGGCAAGAATAAGAAGGGGATCCAGGATACGCACGAAGAATAAGAAATAGATGACCCCGGACTCGATCAGGAGGGCAAGGATGCGTTCTACGCGCGTCTTCCTGTTGTTGATACGGTGCATTTGTCCACCGATGACATGGCGATACTCCCTGGATTGCCGTATGCTTGTGAGTGATCATAGATACTGGATAGGGGATGTTGTGTCTCGTACCATGTCTTATAGCATATCATCAACGTAGCGACGGCAGTAGTTGCCAGCGTAGTCACGTACGACGACAGCTGGACGTTCTTACAAAACGGTGGGTTGTCGAAGTCGCCCGCGCCGGGATCTTGGACCACTCGGGCCGCACAGAACGAGATCAGCCCTGAAGTGACTGCGGAAACCTCAATAACTGCGGACTACGGAGGCTGGCTGACGACGCACTGAGAGAACCGACCAAACACAAAGTGGGTAGAGCGAGCATCCAGCGCTCGCGACCATTCCGCCAGAACGCGTACGTGCGCCAGATGATGATGACGTCTCCCAGGTTTGACTGCACAGCCTACATTCAGCGCTGCGTCCACTCTATGTTGGCTGAAACACACCTCAAACGCATAGAGCGAACTCTGTACGGGCCACGGGAGGCTGTCTGTGAGCTCGTACCGGTCCGAGAGTGAAAGCGGGGAGTCTGATGTGAGGGTGAGGGTGATCTCTCGGATGGCGTTGTTCACGTCGATGATGGATGTCGCCGTGTCCAACAGGAACATGAGCACGATGATGATGAATATCCATATCGACGCGACTGAGCGCCGCTTCGGGCTCCTGTGCAGGTGACGTGAGTTCCTCCACGCAGTGCTCGTATGACAGTGACGAACAGTAGGATGAGCCCCGCCTTGAAGGTGAGCACGAAGTAGATCGCTTCGTGGCGTGTCAATCCGCTGATGTCAGTGGTAGGATCGACAGAAGAACTCACTCCATAGGATGGCTTCGACGACGAGCGAGACAATATTCTTCACCGTGTCTTCGCCGATCTGCTTGAGGGTCTCTACATCTGCGTCCGAGAGCGACGACATGAATGCTTAGGGGGAAGTGGGAACCAAGAGCGGAACCTTACCTTCTCCGAGAAGTTCGCCGTTAATACAGCCCCGAGCGTCTTTGCTCGGAGCTAGCGAGGACGTGTAGAGTTATAGAAGCGCGGTGCGTCACACGATAAGGTTAGGTGCGGTCTGCAACGCCACTATGCTGTTGATTACAACACGACGGGATCACGTTAGAGCATCGCATGCAGCCGGCGGCGGTTGCGTCCCGGGAGGCTCTCGGCATAATAATTGTCCGCTGAAGCACCATAATAAGAAAGCCAGTGAGAGCTCACCGACCACAAGGGTGGTCGCTGGTGGTCGTCATGGAAGGTGGTCGGGTGAGACTTGAACCAAGATCCTCGAGGACCAGACCGGCTACATCATCCTGATGATGTGGAATTGATCAACACAAGGGGCATCTGGCCCATCACGAAGTCGGCGCCACAGATCCCTCCTGTGGGACTAGCTCGTACCGCGCGCGCGATCGCCCGCGTCGCTGCCACACGAACAGTCCTGCACCGGAAATACCGAAACCCAGAACGAGGCCGAGCACGAGGTAGCCCAGCGGTCCGCTTCAGCCATATTCAGTTCTGCGTCGATCCAGTAACGGAGAAGCGGGGCCTACCTTCCGAGCATAGAGCCCTCCGACAACCTGGCGGGTTCCAGGACCGCCTCAGGCGGTATTCGCGCGCCCTTGCCCTTGAAGATGCTCCCGGGCCCGAAGGGCGGCTCGCCACCGAGCGAGCCCCATACATCGCCGACGTATCCCCGAGGCGGGACCCCGGCCGCGAAGGTCTCCTCCCACTCGTCCACAATGCCCTGCACCACCTTCACGCCCGCACGATACAGATTCTGCAGTGCGGATCCGTAGCCGCCCTGTGCATAGAACAGGTTGTGCGCCACGCTGATACCGTCGCCTGGCCGATCGAAGTCGGAGCCCGTCCGCATGGCGATCACGCGTGCAAAGTCGACGCGCCGCAGGACATGCCCGCGGAGGAGGGCCTCGAGGACCGCGCTGTCCTCCTGCTGCGTCGTGCAGTACGTCGCGGTGCCGTTGGTGAGCAGCGACGTGTAACCCGCGAAGGCGTCCCCGAGGAGCGCGCCGCTCCACCAGTTGTCCGACGTCGCGGTGTCACAGGCGATGACCGCCGGCTTGCCCAGTGCCGGGGCGAACTCGGGCACGTTGGCGTATTGTGCGCGGTAGGAGTCCGCGGCGGGGGAGTCTGCGAGAGTGGCGGTGCGTGCGAAGGAGAGAGCGCGCTCGCGCAGCGCGTCATTCAATTGGAAGACTTCCGTGCCGTAGATATAGCGCGGATATGCATCTGGTGATGTCGAGCCCTGAGGGATGTACCCACTCGCGAACTCGGCAGGCTTCTCTCGAGCATCGATCTCGTACTGCAGTGCGACCTGCACGGCGTATTGTGCAAAAGCAACAGAGCCGATGGTCGCGACCTTGGGGTTGATACCCGCGTCCCCGGCGAGGAGGAAATAAGTGTGGGTGAGGTTGAAGAGGGGTGAGGTGACGAGGGCGAATGTGCTTATTGCGGCGTTGATTTCACCCTCTCCGGCGACGAGCTGACAGATGGAGCCATCTAGCGTACAATGTACGTCGGGGAACTTCATGGAGATGCCGGGCAGCGTAACATTCTGCTCGAGGAGATCAAACTCGGGGACCCCGAGCCATGCGTTGCCTTCATCGCCGTACTACGCCACAAAGTCCTGGAGTGAGTGATTGGTCAGGACGGGAGGTCGCATACAACTCACGAATGCGATGATGAAGACTTTGGGTGTGATCACCGCTTGAACGGATGCTGCAACTAGCAGGGGCCAAAGGTAGCGGACGGCGCGGAATAGTCCCCGCATCTTGAGCACGTCGAGAGGGATAAGAGAGCTGTATCATCGCATGTCGCAGCTGACGGTCGGCACGTAGCCACTGTTCGCCGAGATGGGCAGCGTGTCAGAGCTTATCATCATCTTTCCCAGCGCCACTCCAACACTCTGTCTGAGATGAGCGCTGTTCCGCCGTCGCCGTCAGACGCGATGTCTAGACGTCTCAGACTGGGTCGCGAGGTTGACCTTCAAGGGGACGATGAGGTGCCGCTCAAGTGGGTCGGTTATGGACGAGGGTCCCGCGCCTGGAGGACCGGGCTACCTGCCAGGAATGTGGCGAGCTCAATTCCATCGTGCACATACTCTTCCACTGCCGCGCGGTGGGACAGCACATAATCCTTCAGCATCGGGAGGCCCCAGGCGGATTGCAAATCCCAAGGGAGGGGTGGAGGAGTTGATTCAGGCCCAGGGCCTGCAGTTCAAGGAAGGTTGGCTGCACCCAGGTGTCCGCCTTCTTGGCCCAAAGCCGCTCCGCTGCCTGCCAGACCACCTTGTCCGAGGCGGCCCACCTTGTCTGGCGCCTGCGATGTGAGCGGGTTATTGGCGATTCAGAAGAGCGGCGCTGGACGCACCAGCCGGCGAAAGTGCTCCGCGGTTTCGAATCCGCACTGCAAACTCTACAACGAAACTATCCTTTCCAAAGGGATTCCTGACTAGGTCGGAAAGGCATTCAAAATGGGGAATTTGCCCATATGAGCAAGGAAGGCCCTCGTTGGGAAAACAAGATACTGTAACTTCGTTGCAGTGAAAGGTGATTCGGAGGAGAAGTTGAAAGGAGCGGCGGCTGGCGTTGCGTGACAATAGTTGCGGCTCGACATATACGGGCGTCTGGCGCTTAAGTATTTGATCACCGTGACGAATATGGGTCGCTGATTGCCTTTCTCGGAAATCACAATTTTCCTCGTCTATTCACACTTGCTCTGCCCATTTTCCACGATCAATACGTTTGATATCTCCATCATGGCTGCCCCAAAACAAGAACCTCAAGAGACCACGCTCCCGCCCTCCAAACGACCCGCCGTGAACGAGAAAGCACGCAAAGAGGCCCTCAAGACGATCACGGCTGTGCGCCGTGTCTCTGCCTGGCAAATCCACCGTTGGCCACTTGAGAAGCGTGTAGTCAACGAGCGCACCCGGGTGCATCTTCCTCGGACGTATCTTGCGAAGGACGGCATCGATGTACGCGTTGTACGCCCGGGTCAGGACCTAAACCAGTTCGTGCACCGGTATTACTCGGAGCAGCTCGGGAAGCAGAAGGATGGGAAGGACGAGGAGGAGTGGAAGGGCTGGGTCAACTTCGTGACACCGGATGGCGTATTGAAGCGGAGGTGAGTAGCGTTCTGCCCTGGGACCGGTGTTGTTGTGTCGGACGTGTGCTTGCTTGCGTTCTCCGCGTTCTCGTCCCGCTATTTTGTAGACATGAATACCTGGGCCCGGACCCTCGTGTCACTGGGTATCGCATGGATGTTGAGGGCGATGTGCATATCAAGTGGTGGGACGCCTTCCTGCAAGACCAGTGGATGGACAAACAAAAGTGGGCCTTCGATGTACGGATGGAGGACGACGGTAGATGGGTGGAAATAGACGATTGAGTGGAGGGTCGAAGTGCGTATCTCATGCTAGAATACCTCATCTTTGGCTTACTTCTGCAGTGTTCTAGCACGTGCGATACGCAGTGCGGCAGCAGGCGTATTCAACTTGTGTATTCTATATTGGACTATATCAGCATGAGTTGCTTGGTCTGTTCCGCCGTGACGTCTCAGACATATCGTTGCTTTTATCGTGACACAGCCCGCAGAGCCTCTACGAGGGGAACATATTTCGGTGGAGCCATGTGCGTTTACGTCCTCCCTGGGGTGTCGTATGTGGTGCGTCAGGACGGCCTCAACATCTCGGAGCGCTTTCATGAACGCCTGCCAGTGAGAGGCTCCCCGATGCCCGGCGTGTAAAGGCTGTGGACTATAGGTCACGGTACGTTTATGTTTCCTATGATTCGTATGTTGGTCGGCGAAGTCGCGCCTGGATGACGCTGTCCTACGAAGTACTGTGCTGTGTAGTGAGCTGCCGACGTGCGTCGCTACCCATGAAATTCAGCGTGGTGCCTTCCTATTCTTGAGCTCGTACGGCGTGGAATTGACGAATCTTATCAGAACTGTTTGTGGCGTGTGGTACTGTGCGTCTGTGGCCGCATCAGTGGCCGGGACTGCCTAGCTGGACCCACACCATCAGGGTTCCCTGTGGGTCTGACTCTCAACTACAAGGATCTCAGCGTCAGCGGTCAAGTTGTAGGAGGTGGATCGTCCCACTGTGAGTGTCCGGAGAACCTTATCCTCGAGCCTCTGATACGCGCTCAGCTTCTTTGTTCAGAGTGCGACGCATTTCTGACGTCGTCAGTCAAGGGACCCTACAACAAGTAGTCGGCTTTCTTCAAGATGCTGCTCGATGCAATCTTCATATAAGAAGAGGACGAGCCACGCTTTCACACCTGATCGGTTCTAGCCACCCGTAGACTGTTTTGGCTTTTCTTAGTGTAAGGGTGCGTTCTCGCTGCTATAACTATATAAGTATTGGAGTCGCCTTCAATCCTTACAGCCTACGCCCTTGACACCCGCGGCGGACGTGTTATCATTCCCCTAGCTCCGTCGACTATAATGAATCCTATTGAGGAGCTACTCAACAACACCCTAGGTTGCCTATACCTCGTTGGAGTCTTTTCTGTCGTGTGCGTACACTTCCACAGCGAAGTTGCGCTCAGATTGACGCATATCCCGAACAGACTTTACGGCTGCACATGCGGCCAGGTCCTGTATTATGTCACGCACTACATTCCCGGTGATCGGGCACACATCACAGCCCTTGTACGTCCCGTCCAAGTTCCTAGGCTTAGATGTGCTGAAGGTCGCGCTCGTAGGTTGCTTTGCTTTGGTTGGTCACCGGCTGCTAGCACGTTTTGATGACACTACTGATACTGAAGGCAGGGTTTTGGACACAGCGAAGACGATGGTAGATCTCGGGGTATGTATCTGAATCTGGGACACGTGTGGGTTCCTAGTACTCACTTCGCGTCAGTGTGGCTGGGATCTCATTGTCCTCGAGCGCGGCAACGCTCTCTCCCTGTTATATAAAATCCCAGCGTGAGCTCAAGCGTACCTTCTCGTCGTTACGAGTATTCATCGGCATATGCATGTAGGACCTTACCGGTGAGTGGGACACGGGCTCGAGCCAGTTATACTTACTCCCATGTATGGCTATTTAGGGCGATTATGCGGCATCTGTGAGTGTCTGATGATCTCGCACCCGGGCCGTCTCGTGTGTCTGACATTATCTGTCAGTGCAGCGCTGTCTACCTAGTACAATGGTGGGTTCTGTGACCAGGAGATCGTTCCGAAATTGACAAGGCGCTCTGTGCCCACATCAGCTGTTACCTGCATACTATATGGAGATGTGAGGGTCCTCTGCAACAAGTTATCAGCCTAATCGTCATGCTGACAGCACTCAGTTATCGCACAGTCTGACCGGCGTCGCTACTGGCCTTTGTACATGCTTCTACCAGTATGCAGTTCCCCTGCTCGCGTGGCCCTACTACTGACCTCATTCGATAGGTCCTTCTGGCCACTGGATCATTCGGTGCGTCGCGCACAGCTTGATTGGGCGCGAGGCTGAGACTTACCGTCACGGTCTCCTGTAGTGACAGGCATTTGTGCGTAATTGTCTCTATAAGCCGTAATGCGCCTTGTCGAATGTTACCTTCGCTAGTGGCTGGCGTTCAAGTGTGAGCTGTACAGCTCTGTTACATGCGTGTCCCGTTCGGCTAACACGTCAAGGACCTTCGAAGCCAGAACGCAGGACGCATCTTGAATGCGCTTCCGAACTCTCATGTACGTCCACACCCAGGTATAGCCTCAGTCGTATATTCAAGCAATCTTCTGTATGCTTGTAGATAGCTGGCTCATTACGTCCAGCATGCTCTGCAGCAGTCGACATCTATATCACAGTTTGGCTATGCTACCATTTGCAAGACGCCAAAACGCCAGAGTACGTCCCTGGGAAGCGGCCACATTATCGTTGCGCTTTCGGGCTGACGGCCTTCATAGATCAAGGTACAGAGTCACGAAACTATTCAACTATGCAGTAACTCGTGGGATCGTAACATCGTGAGTCGACTTGCACCCGTCCGTATTTCGATTTGCTGATAAGCTACAATCAACCGAAAGCGTTGTACAGACCGCGGGCTTTGTTCTGGCGAGTAGAGTCGATTGACTCAATTGATGACACCGTTTGAACAATGCTCATTTTGCAGTTCCTCATTGACTATCATAACGAAACGCTCTGGTTCATGCTCTGCTACATATCTGCGAGTACAAGTGAGCACCCACAGCTTCACGCGTCCCAGTGGATCTGACCATCTCTATGTAGTCTACGTCAACTCATTGCTCGCTATGTACAAAAACAGTTCGTTCTTATCAAGTGAGAGCCATCTCATGCATGCATGGAACAGGTGGAATTCCCGACAACACGTCGCTAGCCTTCCTCGAACAAGTTCGAGCTCGAGAGTCAACACGGATGTTGAAATACCTCCAGAAGTCGATTAGTGATGATATGTCAAGTGTGGCGCGAATCGCGTCTCAATCAGTAGCACGCGTTGCGGCACAGCTGCCCAGAGCGCCAATTTCCGGAACCCATGCTTTGCAAGACTTCTAACTTACATATATCTCCTCATTTGCTTGTGACAATCCTGCTATGTACTCATAGCCTCTCAAAGCCTCGACCTTTGGTCTTGCCAAGCCGTGGCCTTGGGATTTCAGCTTAAGACCGCACGGGGAAGAAATGTGCCGGCGGTAGTCCCCGGAGCCTGAGCAAGCCCGACCGGTCTGCCAGTGAGAAACCCACCAGACTTACCAACTGCCGATTTGCGAAGGATGCCCACCATTGCGCGCAGTCATAGCATGGTACAGCCATACCACTATCCGGGTACAGGCGAGTACTCTTGCGCTTCCCCTCGCCGAGTCCTTTGGTCGAAGCATGAGATATTGATATGCGGCCGACGAACTACCCCTGGAAGGATGATTCCACACCACTCTTTAATGACATTGCGCAATGGTACCCACGACTTGCACTGCAATACCTTCCTAGTTTTTAGCTCATATGTTACTGAATGCGCCAACCTTATGAATAATCCCTGTCTCAGGCTGTGTCCCGATCTGCATTGCCGCTCCGTCGGTGGCCGCATTCGTGATCATCAGTTCTTCGACGGGTCCGCACAATGCCACACTTCCAGTCTGGCGAGCTCGTGCCTGTAGGGCGTGGTTTGCTCCACTGTATCAGTGTATGTGTCCGGATGGCACCCTATCTCCGAGGCTCGCAATAGGTACGCGCTTATTCCTGTGGCTCTGATTGCGACATTTCTGACCTCGTCACATAGAGAATACGTAGCAGCAGTCTTCTCTCGAAGCTGTCCTCTGTGATATTTTTGCCTAGGAACGATCCAAGCCGCTATATGTCCTCCGTATTACACACTGCCGGCAGACTTCCATGATGCCTACCATGTTAGGCTCTGACCACCCGCACTCTGCCTTCGATGCATATAGGACGTGTTGTTGCTTTCTTTCTGGAAATCACTCCAGTCTCGGTGCCCGCGTTGTTTGCACACGACACTCGCAGCCTTTCCCTTGACTTCCTCGACTAGGATGAGAAGTTTCGAGGAGCTACTCAACGATACTCTAGGCTGCCTGTTCCTTCTCGGGCTGTTTTCTGTCATGTGAGTGCACTTGATCATTGAACCTACGGCTTGCATTGACGCATTGCTCTGAGGATAGGTTGTATGGCTGCACGTGCGGTCAGGTCCTGTACTATGTCACGCACTACTACATCCCGGGTGATCAAGCATACATCGCAATTCTTGTAGGTTGCCCTCCTCTCGAGATTTAAGTTGTGCTGACCACAGAAATGGCGTCTTATCTGTAGGTTGCTTTGCTCTGGTTGGTACCTGGCTCTAACGCGTCTCGACGATGCTGCTAATACTGCAAGTAGGGCTTTGGACACAGGAAAGACAATGGTAGATCTTGTGGTATGTATACCTACGGAATATTCGTAGGGCATCACTCACGGAGTGCTAGTGCGGCTGGGATATCATCATTTCCAAGCACGGCAACGCTTTCTCCCTTCTGGATAAAATACCAGCGTGAGCATACTATCCTAGTTGTTCCTATTGACATCTACCAATGCATGACTGTAGGATATTACCGGCGAGTAGAGCACTCAGTTCGCGCTATGCGTACGCCTACTTATCTATGTTTAGGGTGAATTTGCAGCATCTGTGAGTGCCTGATAGTCTTGCACCGTCCCACAGGCTCTGACCTTTCCTCGCAGTGCAGCACAACTTATATCGTTCAATGGTGCGGTCCCAGATCTAGGCATATATCTCGATACTGACAAGGTGCCCTATCTCTATGTTCCGACCAGCTGTTATTTGCATACCATATGGAAATGTAAGGGTGCTTTGCACGGGTGACGAGTCCGCTCGTTCGTGACGCTTACAGTGTCACTTAGTCATGTCGAACCGACACCGCTACTGGCCTTTATACATGCTTGCACCGGTATGCCATTTCACTGCTCACATGGCACTACTACTGAGCTTCTTCAACAGGCCCTTTTGGCGACTGGATCATTCGGTGCGTCACATTCAGCGTGATGCCTCACGAGGGGGCCAGAACTTACCATCTTCCGTAGTGTCAGGCCTGAGTGCGTGGTTGTTTTTGTACCGAGCCACAACACACTTCTGAAACACTGCCTTCGCTAGTCGCAACCATTCAAGTGTGAGTTGTGCATATCTGGCGCATGTACGACCTGGCTAACACATCAAGGTCCTTCGTAGCCAGACAGCAGGAAGCATATTTGATGCGCTCCCGAACTCCCGTGTATGCACGCACTCGTGTCTGGCTTCCATGCATTACTTATGGCAATTCGTCGTGTTCGCAGATAGCTGGATCGTTCCGCCCAGCATGCTCAGCAGTAGTCGACATCTATATTACTGTCTGGCTATGCTATCATCTGCAAGACGAAAAAACGGGGCATCCGCAGTACGCTTTTGGATTGCTTCTACATCATGAGCATGCACCCGAGCCGATGGTCTACACAGATCGGACTACATGGTCGCGAAACTAGTCAACTATGCCATCACTCGCGGGATTGTGACTTCGTGAGTCAGCTTGCGTCTGTCTGGGTTAGGGATGCGGGCTGATTTGCATTCGCCCGAAAGCGTTGTGCAGGTCGCGGGCTTCGTTCTGGCGAGTAGAGCTGGCTTTTGATGACTAACACCGTTTGCTCAACCCCCACTGCGCAGTTCCTGATCGACTATCATAACGAAACGCTCTGGTTCATGCTCTGCTACATACCGGCGAGTACGAGTAAGTTCTGTGCTGGCTCGACGCATACTAGTGATTTCTGATCGTTGTTCTTACAGTATATGTGAACTCATTGCTCGCTATGTGGGTTATTCTCAGAGATCTGGGAAGAGCAGTCTAACACGTGCAAAACGCAGGTGGAATGCTCGAAATCACGTCATGGTATCTGGCCATTTGCAAACAACTCCAATCTCGCTGAGTACCTGGAGAGTCAATTCGCAAGTTCAAGTCCCTTCAGAAACCAGCTAATGGTGTTATGACAACGGCCAGTGTTATGACAATGCCGTCTAGTATACAGTGCATTATGGCCGCATTCATTGCTATATTACATTGAAGGCGAGCACATGACCTTTTGTACTGTTCAGTCGTACTACTTTCGTGACGAACATTGCGCAACGCTGAGGGCCGACAATCTGTAGGTAGCCTGATGGATGCAGGTGCCATCATGCGGCATAATATGTAGTTTTCGCGATTCATACGACTCTCGTATTGTTGCTCTCTACCGTCTGCTAAAATTTCGGATTGAGTACACTAGCGAAGTCACGAAGATGCCAGTGGGAGGCTCGGAGGTCAGTGCGTGAGATTCGAACGCGTGTTGTCACGAATGTGATGTGTGACAGTCGCGTCCAAGAACCCGCACTGCCATAAGCTGCTACATATGTACTCACTAGTGCCTTGAACATATAGCTCTTCCAGTAACAGCACGTGAAATACTAGCAATGGTCCTTGACAACGAGGCCCATGGATCATCTACACGTCTGCCATCTATCCATCTGGATGGGTGCAGGGTTGGCTCAGGCTGCGAGGACTCGGACGTCCTTCATACGATCAACATAGGGAGACCGGGAGGAGGAGTGGAAGGTGTGCTAGGAAGAGGTGTGTCACTCTCCCAGCTAGGGGAAGACCAGACCATTGACCTCCGTCTTCATGGACCCTGTGTCTTGTGCTCAATTGAACTATCACAAGATGGTATTGATGGTCGGTATCCCGTGCTCGCCTCGCATACACCACAACGTGGTGTGCTCGGACCCAGTGGACCAGCGGCCAGCTCGCACTCAAGCGCTGCCATGCGTAGTACAATCGCAACTTGTCTTCCGTTGTCGGAATCGACAACGTGTTTTGTATTGCCAGGTCAGAAGCCAAGTGGCCACGCCTCCGATACTGCGAGTGATGGTCCTGTCATACGTATGCCCTTGAGGCCTGAGCCATTGTTGTGTGGGCTGTGAGCCTCCGGTACACTCGACACTGACAGCGTTCTGTGGAGCCTGAGGTGTCCCGGACCTACGGCGTGTACTGGCTTTGTAGCTGAAAGATGTGTGAGGTGTTCTAATCACCTAGAAAGCGATGCCTCGCTGACGTTGAGGCATACATGTGTAGTGCTTCTCTGTGTTGCAGGTCAACCAGTGCGAGCCTATGCGCGGCCGGGCACACATCCGCGTCTCTCGGACTGTGAATCTGAGTATGCTGAAAGGTTTGCTGTTTTGCGCGTGTGCGTAAGACATTGAAACTCCCGGTAACGGGCTTTTGGATTTGTCCGTTCTCTTCCACTGAATTTGTCTCGGTTCACTGGCATGTGTCTGGCGGTTCTCCATCCCAGTGATGCATTGCTAATTCGCAGAGCTTCTATTCCTGTTAGACTCTGGCCACACAAAGCTTCCCGTGGTGCTCACTGATTGTATGCCTGATTCTCGTCCGGTACATGGACTACTAGTATCGGCTGCTCTGGCCACCAAGCGGCGTTACATTCATCCAGCCGCCTCCCCTCTCCCTCTCCTCATCTCGACCAGCTTTCTCGCTCATGACAGGCGTCGAGCAGTTACTCAACGGCACTCTGGGCTGCCTCTGCCTTGTTGGATTG
Source organism: Fomitopsis pinicola (assembly GCA_001931775.1). Classification (NCBI taxonomy): domain Eukaryota; kingdom Fungi; phylum Basidiomycota; class Agaricomycetes; order Polyporales; family Fomitopsidaceae; genus Fomitopsis; species Fomitopsis pinicola. The sequence goes on along the minus strand of MPVS01000078.1, from coordinate 31,040 downwards.
TTCTCTGTAGTGTGAGTTCGGTGTACCATTGTTAGAGCTTGTGCTGACACGGATGACAGGCTCTATGGCTTCACATGCGGCCAGGTGATGTATTATCTTACCAACTACTATATTCCGGGTGACCATACATACATCACAATCCTTGTACGTTGTACTCTCTTGTCGTACATGGATGTTGTCTGACGTCGGGGATTTGAGGTAATCCTCCTATGGTTGGTACGATTAGCTCGGCTCTGATCTGCCGTTCACATCGCACACAGGTTTCTGGACACGGGAAAGACAATGGTGGACTTGGCCGTATGTCCCTCATATCGAAAGTGAACTGGTTTTTGGCTGATCTCCATTGCGCCTCAGTGTGGTTGGGACATCATACTCCTCAATCACGGTGATGCATACTCGCTTCTAGACAGGATACCTGCGTAAGTCTCGACATTCACCATTCTGTCTGTGCGATCAGTTGATAGATCCATTTCCTGAGAATTCTACCAGTACGCTATGGCCCGTTCTCATACCGGACACATATTGACCGACAGTTCAACAGGGCGAGTTCGCGGCGTCTGTAAGGACTCAAAATTGTCGTGTAGAGACGTCACACCGAGTCACCCTTTTTTTTTACAGTGCAGCACCATCTATATCGTTCAATGGTACGCTTTGAGCTTTGGTAGAAGCTCTATACTAACATTGAGGCTGTGATTGCAACAGCTGCTACCTACACACCATATGGAAATGTAAGGTATTGAATCGCGTTCACTATATGTGTACTCACTCGCCTGTGAGTAGTCCTCAAGCAACCAAATCGAAGTCGCTACTGGCCACTCGCAATGCTTCCGCCGGTGAGTCTGGTCAGCTCGTCGTATTTCCCCGTTTGTAGTTGATTGAATGCCATCAGTTTCTTCTCGCATCAGGGTCATTCAGTGCGTCGCCTTCAGCGCCGTTACGTCATTCGACAGCTGATCTGATTGTTTCATGAAGCGGCAGGCTTAGGTATGTCATATTCTATCGTAATGAACGCGTCTATCATGATTACCACGAGTCCAGTCGCAACTATTCAAGTGTGAGTGGTATTCTCTTCGCGTGTGTCTACATTGTGACCAGATACTTGCTTTCCCCATCAAGCCAAACAGCCGAAAACATCTTTGATGCGTTCCCTAAAGCAAAGGTATGTGATGTGAATATGCCGTACATCTTCACGCATGTGCTATTTCCCCATTCTTCACTTTATTTAGATCGCTGGGACCCTCCGCCCAGCGTGCGCTGCAACTGTCGATATATACATCACTGTGTGGCTATGCTACCATCTGCAGGACGCGAAAACGGGACATGCTCAGTACGTATGATGATTATGATCATGGTCAGGTGGGTACGATGACAGCTTCTGCAGATCTGATAGCATGGTGACGAAGCTAGTCAACTATGCTATTACGCGCGGCATTGTGACGTCGTGAGTGTAGCTGGTCCTCGTATCGGGTACGAATGGCGGTTGACCCCATGACCTCCTTCAGTGTCGTGCAGGTTATGGCATTTGTACTCGTGAGTCTGTACTTCCGAGCCGTGGCTAGGGAACGATGCACTCCAAAGAGTGCTCAGTGACTGACCCCTCCACAGTTTCTAATTGACTACCACAACAAGACGCTTTGGTTCTTGCTCTGTTACATCCCGGCAAGTACACGTAAGCTCTAGCCTGGCTTTGTGCGCACGGCACAATGGCTAATCATCTCTCATGTAGTCTATGTCAACTCCATGCTCGCCATGTATGCTGTTTCTCTACTCATTACATGGAAGTCATCAAAGTATTGTATACAACAGGTGGAACGCTCGAAACCATATCACAATCTCTAGTGAACCGCAGACCAATGCCAGCATCCCGAGCACTTGGAGGGTCAATGTACAGACAGAGGTCGAGGTTCAGTCGGATACCTGCTGAAATCAGGTACGGTAGCCGCATGGCATCAGTCTGATTGTGTTGCCGACTGAGATTAGCCAGCAGACGACTCTCAGAACCCTTGCATGACGAATCGGATGCCAGTGTACCCTGCTGGCATCAAAAGCGCTCAGCAGTCCAGTATGTCTGTTGGTCGGCAGCGGGCCCACTCGTGATGTATTTCTTGGATGCACACAAGACCACTATCATTGATAACCGTGATCGAATCCACCTACAGTCGTTAATCGGTGGCCGTGCCTGAGCCCTATCCGGAATACTAGATGTGCGGACGAGCCGCAAGGCTATGCTTTATGACGTGAGGAAGCGAATATATATAGATGGATACTCTTCCGAGTGTCAACACGACAAGCTTCCGATGATAAATATCTGCTCGCATCTGAGCGTGACTGGCTGTATCACACGAGTAGTGTACACTGTCAATCCTTCTATCCACACTAGCTGACTTCTCTCAGCGGCTATGTGTCTTGGTGAGACGCCCTCTGACTTCGTTCTTTCTATATTTGTTTGTTCCTGCTCATACTATGGAGACCTCATAGGCATAAAAATGAATCCTTGTCACGCCTGGGGCGGGCTGCCAGCCTTCCCTCTTGTATCGCTGATTATGGGCGACGTCGAACAGCTGATCAGTGACACTCTGGGCTGTCTGGACATCGTCGGACTCTTCTCCGTTATGTGAGTATGCACGACATGGTAGCCCTTGGATTAATTGGTGACAAGCAATATATAGGTTGTACGGCTGCACCTGTGGCCAGGTTATGTATTATCTCACCCACTACTACGTCCCCGGAGATCAAGCATACATCACAGTCCTTGTAAGTCTACTTGCGCTAGATCTGGCTTGCTCAACGATACTACAATATAATCAGGTTGTTTTACTCTGGTTAGTTGACCTTCTCTAATCAATGGCGCGTTGTTGTCTACATTGCTTGCAGGTTATTGGACACCACGAAGACAATTGTTGACCTGATTGTACGCATCAAATTGTCGTGAGGCATGATTAGCACTTCCCACAAGCTAATCAGGATGTCTCGTCCTAGTGCGGATGGGATATAATCATCTTCAAGCACGGCGATGCATTTTCGTTACTAGACAAGATCCCAGCGTGAGCAGATCTACGTGACATTGCTTTACCTGGGTAATCGTTGACCGAGGCATATTGCAGGCTGTTGCCCGTAAGTGGTGTAATTGCGCGATGTCATGCAGCACACGACTGACCAATGCATAGGGTGAATTTGCGGCATCTGTATGGCTCGTGTCTGCCTTTCAGTCTCGAGTTCGATTCTGATTTTTGGTCCAAGTGTAGTACTATTTTCATCGTGCAATGGTGAGCAGCATCACAACCCACCATGATCTCCTCGCTGACAGCGGGTGTTTCACACGTCTCAGCTGTTATGTGCATACTATTTGGAAGTGTGAGAATATCAATTTCGAAGCAGTCCTCACTCGGGCGTGTCTCCAGTACTCATTGAGACATTCTCCACTGGCAGTTATCAAGCAATCAGATCGACGCAAGTCCTGGCCGTTATTCATGCTTCCGCCAGTAAGTCAGCAAGCTTCCTCTTTAAACATCGCACTGACCAACAATGCCCTCAGTTTATCTTGTCATTAGGCTCATTTGGTAAGCTGGAATCTACGTGATCTTCCGTGAAACTAACCTCTGAGATGATGTACAGTGACTGGTTTGAGTACGTCTTCGCAAACGATTACAGTGTGTACGCACTAATGGTCTACACCAGTCGCCACCATTCAAGTGTAATTAATTTGATGTGTAAACGCTCTACCCTACTCATGACATGCTTCGCGTAGTCAAACCGCAGGGACCATTTTCGAAGCCCTCCGGAAGTCTGAGGTACGTACGCTAGGATGGCGGTCACCTGTCGTATCAAGACACAATTTACCATCATCCAGATCGCTGGGTCACTCCGTCCGGCATGTTCCGCGGTGGTCGACGTCTACATTACCATATGGCTGTGCTATCATCTACAAGATGCGAAAACGGGGCATACACAGTAAGCTTTCACAAAATGTCGTATATGTTTGGCTTAGGGAGCCCCCACATGGCAGGTCAGACTATATGGTAACCAAGCTCGTCAACTATGCGATCACTCGTGGAATCGTCACGTCGTAAGTCAGACCTATGCCTGTGTGTTCCGGGCACTGAATTGAAAAACCTCTCAGAATTGTGCAAATAATAGGCTTCGTTCTCGTAAGTGAAGGCCACATGCGAGATCATGGTTATATCCTCATTATGTATTGTCTGTTCCACAGTTTCTGATCGATTCTCGGAACGGCACACTGTGGTTCATGCTTTGCTACATTCCGGCAAGTACCAGTGAGTCTATCCCCACTCCAAGTTTGAGCTATCACTAACCATGGGTGATAGTCTACATCAACTCACTACTCGCTATGTACGTACATCACTGCTCGGCGTACGGTATGCCCATGGCCCAACTGTGCATTGAACAGGTGGAATGCTCGGAATCATGTCAAGACATCCGGTGACGCTCAAGCAGATCAGAGCGGACTCAGTGCCTGGGAAGTCAATGTCAGCATTGAACAGGAGACGGGGCTCTCAGATGAGTTTGTATGATATGTGCCAGTTCGGTTAGGCAAACCCGCGGCCTTTCAGGCTTGAACACAGCATCCTACCCCTTGAGCTGCGTATCTGAAGCACTGGTGTAGGGGGTATAGCATAACATTGAGCCCAATCATTGAATTATATAGCAAGTTCTCCGAGTCGTTGGGCCCGGGCGGGGGACGCCTGCGCCTTGTTATATTGTTTACTTACATACTCGTTGGCCGAACCGACTCGCTGCTGGCACTCGTGGCTTCCAACGGCTACTGAACTGTACCCCCATTAAATCTCAGTCTGACACAAAATGAATCCGTGGATAGAATCAAGTGCGGGCATGCCTCAGATGATTGTAACACAAGCGGTCGGACTTGTGTGGCGAAAAATCTTGTTCTCACATGACTAGATGGAATCTACATAAGCTAGTTCGTCTTCGAGCTCACGAGCTGCAAATCTCTCGATGAAATGCTGAACAGGTTTGGATCGCCTGGGCCTAAGAGAACAACACACTCTCCCGAGAGGAAAGGAAAGCGTTCTAGCGACGCGTCACGCATACCTTAACGATACATCTTTGAATTAGCCATCGCTATCGGGGACACCGTCCTCGAAGGTCTCGCCACCGATCCGCGACCTTGCTTCTCTTCGTACTTCTAACCTACCACCTTTATCTGCGGCGCGGGTCGACCGGGTGGGTGACCACCGACCTGCTTCATGAAACGTGTACTCACCATGAGGCGCGATCACCCACTGCCAGATCTTGTATCAACAACCCCTCCCCGTCGCTCTGGTATGCAGCCTAGTTGCTGACGCCGCCTACCTGCTCTCGCACCTGCGTTTTCTGTACACCTTGACTTCATCCATCACCTCCCGTCACCCTCTCTGCTGACGCTCTCCACCAGTACCACCCGATGGAACTCTGGTGATACCTACGCACCTACCGAGCATCGATGAGCAAGGAGGCTCGTCTCCCCTCGCTGGAAGTGAGGCAATGGAATTCGATTTCGAGAAGGCCCTCCGAGCGAAGATCCAGGATTGCCTCATGCACTTGGTGGAGGGGGCGAAGGCAGAGAAGGAGAACAAACTGGAGGAGCGCGGGCACGACGAGAGCGAAAAGTCTGTGATTATCCAGAACCACAACAGCTCCATGACCTCCATCCGGCGCATTGCACACCAGCAGTTCACGCAGATCATGGCACACGTAAGAGAAGCAAGCAATTGGGCCGAGGGTGGGCCGGCACCTGCAGCTCTGCTCGAAGAACAGGAGGTTATCCTCGACGCGCTCTGTCGCGAACAGGGTGGCTAGTTACAACTCCCGTGCGCAGCTCATCCGACGCCCCCAGCATTGCGGGGAGCCAGCGCGGAGAGTTGAGTACGAAGTATACGCGCCTAGGTGAGTTAGGCATTACTCGAATACCATTCGCGGTGCTCATGAGCATGATGTACAGACCACGGAGAGCGTCTACGCGCCCGGTCGCAGAACTCACATGGGCGACCGCGTACGCCGAACGGTTCCCTCGGCGGCCAGCCGATGTCCGGTATACCCGCAATGCGCAACGGTTCAATGCATGGTGTACCTACGCACGTGGAGGTACCTGAACCTGCACGGAATGGCCTTAGTCGCCGAGCGTGTGAGACGGGGACGACATCCAGCGCGCTCGCATATGCCGCGGCGGATTCACCGGTCCCACCACCGTCAGCGCGGCACGATGGCTTCGCGAGCAGCGCTGGGCGTGTATCGAGGTCGGGGAGCATACAAGCCGGCTGCGTGCAGATAGACCCTGAGGTACCCCCATCTGCGTATATCCCGAGAGGGAGGAATGTACCAGAGGAGCCCACGCCACAGCCAGCCATGGCGCGAGAGAAGCAGCGGGAAGCCCAACCGCAGCTGACTCGACCCCAGTTGCCCTCAGATATCGCCAACCGGCGCAATGACGACCGCCCGCCCGTGCCCTCTCCGGCATGGTCGCAGTTCACGACAGACAGCCATTACCCGTTCGCTCAGACGGGCAGCGCTGTGGAATACCCGCCACCAACCGAGAGGAAAGGAATCCCGATCAAGAGTCAGGGCACCTCACGCGCATCGTCGGGACGTCGTGGCTCACCGGAGAGCCTGCGGCAGGCGAGGACGGCGAACAAGAACTCCTGGGGGTACGATTCGAGCCCCGGGTCCGCTGGACTCTTCGGACCCCAAAGCCTGCAGAGCGGTCTGGCTACGGGGGCCAGCAGGCCATTAGCACACAAGCCATCGTTCACCGGCGACGACGACGCTCGGCTTCCTCAAACGAGCCCTGTGACGCGAATGTGGCACGGTTCGAAGGGCAGGCGAGACTCCACCGGGTCGCACTCCGTTCGTTCGCAGCGCTCGAGATCAGACCTCCTCACCCGAGCGGACGGCCAAATGCTCCCGCCTGTACTTTCCGACGGGTCTGCTAGCGACTCGGACGATTGGGGTGCCGCGGGGTACGGCGTCGGCAACCTCGAGAAACTAGACACATACCTCCATTTCGATGAGAAGCTTCAGCATCTAAACGCGCGTGAGAAGGATGTCAGGCAGAAGATCGACGCTTCCGAGAGCAAAGCAGCCGATGCAGAGAGGAAGATGGCTGACGGCGAGACAGGGAGGCGAGCGATAGGATGGAGGATGTTCGGAAACTGGAAACTTCCGCGAGGGATCTCGAGCAGGCGGTGAGGCAGCGAGAACACGAGTTGCGGGGCAAGGAAGACGGGGTACGGCAGAGGGAGGTCAAGGTACGGGCAAGAGAAGACGAGGTCCTACGGAAGGAGAACGAGATGCGGATGAAGGTCCGTGAAGCGCAGAAGAAATGGGACGAGGTTGCCCGTCGAGAACAGGCCATACGACGCAAGGAAGAGGAGGTAGCGGCGAGGGATGGGAGGGCAGATGTAAGGACATCGAGGGTTAGGGTTACAAAAGGCATATAATACGGACACTGTAGCTTACGTAACTCTAGTTGTTTTTCTTCTACTGTCACTAAGCTGTATCGTTTACCGCTATTTCACGGGGTCTAACGCACTTGTGACGGACCGATGACTCACCACAACCTTCAGAGCCTTCACAGAAGAGGCACTGGGCGCACAGGAAACTACGTTCCAGGGCAGGGAGGAGGACGCGAAGCAGCGGGAGATAGTGCGGAGCGTGGTTGAGACGGACCTGTCCCAGAGAGAAGCAGATATCGCTCGTCAGCAGTCTGGACTTCAACACGAGGTGAGCAATGGGGCGGATGGAAGGATGAGAGTATGCAGTGCATAATTGACGCACAGGACACAGTCGAAGCTGATAAGCTTCATCGCAGAGCCCACTTTCGGTCGTCAGTGCCGCCGTGCCACCGTCGTGCGGTTTCCGTCCGGTCAAGAGATGGTCTGTTTCAACCCCTCTGTTCTACTAGCACTATGCCACATTCGATGCGAGCAATACTCTATGCCATGACCTGCTATACCGCCTATGCGTGGATGGTTGCTGCCGTTGCAGTCGTTGACGCGGTCAGAATACCCAAGGTGTTCATCATAGACTTTGTAAGTCGCCCTTGACTCTAATTGCGCTGCGTCAGATACTCACTATATGCGCCCTTTTAGTACGGCGACGAAGGGCATGCGTGGCATGGTATCCCAGAGTTCGACCTCCTCGCGCAGAACTTGACAGTTCCCGGCATCTCCATGAAATTTCCTGAGGTGCATTGCACTATGGACGGGACAATATGTCAACTCATCGCAGGGGAAGGCGAGATAAACGCAGCCATCAGCACATTCTCTCTCCTAGTCGCTGAACTCTTCGACCTCAGGCAGACCTACTTCCTTCTCGCAGGCGATGGTGGAATCAGCCCAAAGGTTGCGACAATCGGCTCTGTCGCTTTCGCGCAGTATGCCGTTCAGGTGGCCCTGCAATACGAGATCGATGCTCGCGAGAAACCCACAAACCTTACTAGTGGTTATATCCCTCAGGGCAGTACATCCATCGACCAGTATCCCCAGTACATCTACGGTACCGAGATCTTCCAACTCAACAATGCCCTCCGACAATGTGCGATATCCTTTGCACGTACTGCGGCTCTCGTGGACTCTGCAGCAGCGCGGGCCTACCGGGAGCAATATACCGGCGTCCCTGAGTTCGAGCCAGCCCTCCGCCCACCAGCCGTCACCGAGTGCGACACCGCGACATCAGATAATTGGTTTAGCGGTGCGCTTCTCGGGGACGCATTCGCGAACTTCACGCGCCTCGTCACCAACGGCTCGGCTACATACTGCACGACTCAGCAGGAGGATAACGGCGTGCTCGAGGCGCTGCTACGCGGGCACATTCTGCGTCGCGTGGACTTCGCGCGTGTCATCCACATGCGCTCTGGGTCTGACTTCGACCGTCCTCCGCCGGGTGTATCTGTGGCGGACAACCTGTTCTACTCGCAGGGCGGGTACGGGGATGCTTTGTCCAACCTGCGCCTCGCCGGGGTCAAGGTCGTACAGGGTATCGTCGCGGGGTGGGAGGGGACCTTTGCGAAGGGTGTTCCCCCACAGAACTACATCGGGGACATATGGGGCTCGCTCGGTGGAGACCCACCTTTTGGTCCTGGGAGCATATTCAAAGGCCAAGGAGCTCTAGCCCGACCAGACGCGGTAGCAGAATCTGGGATGCTGCCGGAGATAGTGGCCGTGCACATCAGTTCCCGGTATGTCCCCCGCCTTCCACGCCTTCCGTTGTGGTACTCAATCTAGGTGTAGCAGAGCTTTAAGCGTAAGCGACTTCGGGCTCGGGATCCTCCTGGGCTTCGGGATAGCTGGCGTGTGTGCCGTTGTGTGGTTGAGACCAGGCACACGCTTGAAGGCGGTATACAAGCCGCTCCCTCAGGAAGACTCTTTGGACACATTGTCTTCCGGTGCCGCTGTGAGACTTCCATCTGCATTCGAGGAGTCTGATACTTTAGGGGGCTCGGACTCTGATACGCTGCGCAAGGTGGTCAGCATACAACCATAGGTTAATGCAGATGTGCCTCGTCACTTACCTATTCGTTCATCCATCAATGCCGTTCACTGGGAGCGCCCTGAGCAAGCAATGTATCACTCATCGGAAAGATAGGCCAACACAGCATCCAGAGAGATACGTGCTCGTTTATATATACCTCTTGCATCTTCGAACATGGCCTCTGAATAGCGTGACAGGGCAAGAGTAGGGGTTGATGAGCAAGGGTGACTGTGCGGAGCATCCCATTCAAGATTATCTCCCTCATATGCTGTGTTTTTCTTCCCACTCATTGAATGTGCGTGCCAGGACACTGTGAGACGTTCTCTTCGAGCGTAGCAGTGTGCCCCTCACAGTTTTGATGAAGGGTGGACCAGAACTCTTTGCATGCCGTGCATCGACGTGCTGAACCATGGGAAGCATCTCCGCAAAGCACAAGCCATCAGATGAGGGCATAGGCTGGTGGTTCGCATCGCGGCATGATTGAAGTCCTGCGTTCATCTGCCAGTCATTCAAAGTGCTGTCGGAGTTATGTGGGCGACGTCAAGTAGCAATGCTCCGTGGGGAATGAAGGTAAATCTCCACCTCCGTATGCCCTCATGGCACCTCTGTCTAAAGCTGACGTACAAGTCATTCAGAAAGTAGGAAATGACACAATTCAACATGTAGTTGCCCTCGTCGTTGAGGCAGTTCTATGGAGTGAGTACTATGCACGTTACAGGAACATAAGACATGAAGTAACTCATTCCCGAGCACAGCCGTATACTTGGTACTGACCTGTAAAGCTGGACTGAGTCTCCTGTAGGTCGCCATGGCCTTAGCTCTCTTTGGCTTAACATGACTGCGCATACAGGAGCCGCCGGCGCAGGTCCAAGGCATCCGTGACAGTATTCATCATTATCGTGCTCATGTTCCTTCTGGATACTGCAACGTCCATCATCGACGTCAACAACGCCATTCGCGAGATTACCCTCACCCTGACCTCGACATCTCAGGAATCATTCACAGAACGGTACGCGTTGACCAATCACTTACCTTACCCTGTCCAGTCCGCATTATACGCATACGAGGTGAGAGTATCCGTGGTGGTATTGACTGTATGCGCGAGATTGATTGCGATGAACTCAGTCGAACTTGGGAGATGCCATTATCATCTGGCGCACATACGCATTCTGGCGGGACGGGCGACAAAAATGGATACTCGTTCTACCCTGCGTGTTCTTCCTTGGATCCATTGGTATGTTGTTTCTGGTTGCTTGAGTGTACGTGACTCATAGGTGATTCAATCGCGTAGTGACCTCGGGGTTGATCACATTCTGTGCGGCACGAGCTGTTCAGAATCCCGCCGAAGGGAACTTCACGAACCCGCCTTTCTGCAAGAACGTTCAATTAACTTCCTACGTAACTACACTAGCAACGACTGCCGTGGCAACACTTCTGATCTGCTATAAAACATGGTGCGTGGACTTGCTCAGTTCCGTCTGCTTGTCAAAGAGTCACTTACTCATAGCAACTCAGGGAGTATCGTCAGACTATTGCCATTCACGTTCGCCAAATGAGGAGCAAGAGGACGATGGCTGAACGAATCATGATCATCCTGATTGAGTCCGGTATCATCTACCTACTGTTCTTCGTCAGTATTGGTTGATCCCTTGCATGCTCGCTATGTTTGACACTATTTTCCGAACAGATCGAAGGCGTCGTATCCGACACAGGGAACGTCAGTAGAGCAGAGAATTCTACGCCACAACTGGTGTTTGCTATCACAATATGGACGTACATGACAAGCCATGTCCTTGTATGTATCGTGCTGTGTACGTTACCATCTACTCACGCTCTCTGGTGGTTTATGCAGGGTATATATCCAGTCCTAATCGTCTTGCTCGTGCACTCGCAAAAGTCGTATATCGACGACGCAACCGAAACCATCGCGAGCTTACCGCATTTCCGGACAAACGACGGAAGTCCCCTAAGCGCACGATTCTATTGGGGTGCCCAGCCTCAGGCCGAGCGGGCCCTGTCCGAAGGCCGGCATGACCACGATGAGGAGGGACTACATTCGCCTCCAAAGGGCACCACATTCTCGGAAGGCACTACAACAATGGTCAGTATTGCAGAACACACGCTTGTACCCGAACGCAAGGAAGGTCTCAGTCAACTCGGCATGGAGGAGGAGGAGCGCCAGTCTGAGTCACATTCATCATGACGTTATTCATTGGGCTGGGTTTAAACATTTTATAGGTAATTTATGGTGTGTACTATAGCTATGTATCTGCTTGACGTCTGAAGGCGTACGTTCATCATGTCAATGAATCAATATCTTCGTAGAGGCCAATGCTGTGAAGGAGAACGGCCATCCTCATCATACAATCTGGATGCCGTACCCACGGGTGATGCACTGCAGCACTTTCGAGTCGCGGTTACATCCGCATTCGACGCCCTCGGAGTCCTGCGGCCGAACACTGGCACATCCGCAGCACTGTCCTGCCCCTCGTCCCGCACCCGAGCGACCTGGCTGGCGAACTGAGCGAGTTCCAATGTGGGTTCCTCATGCATGGGCCCCAGGGTTAGACATGCCGCCCGCAGGCGGTGGCGGCCATCCAAGCACAAACGCATGTATCAAGCTATTTTTGTGACGCTGACAGGCGCCTACGTGCGTACTTATACGGGTTGTCAGTGCTGTCGTTCACAGCGACCCCTGTGCCCCGCGATGAGACCGTCCCTGGTGCTACAATGTCTACTGGTGTTATGCACGACAGCGGTAGTCGAAGCTGTGCTCTCACCGAAGGTGTTCATCATCGATTACGTGCGTATACTTCGGTAGTCTGCGTCAGTGTGATGACTCATCACATGTCTGCTGCAGTACGATGACGAGGCAAATGCCTGGCTCGGTATACCCGAATTCAACCTCCTCGAGCGCAATGTAACGCTTCCGGGACTATACCAGATGTACCCGGATGTTCACTGCACAGGGGATGGCTCAGTATGTCAGCTCGTCGCGGGAGAGGGCGAGATAAACGCTGGGCTGAGTACCTTCGCGCTCACGCTCTCACCAGAGTTCAATCTCAGTCGCACGTACTGGCTCATCGCTGGGGACGCCGGTATCAATCCTGAAGTCGCATCAGTCGGGTCGGTGACCTTCGCCCAGTTCGCGGTGCAGGTGGCGCTGCAATACGAGATCGACGCGCGGGAGAAGCCCGAGAACTTCACCACTGGCTACATCCCGCAGGGCGCGACGAGCGTCACCCAGTACCCGCAGTACATCTACGGCACCGAGGTCTTCGAGCTGAACGACGCCCTTCGCCGGCGCGCCATCGCTTTCGCGACGACCGCACAACTGAACGACACCGCGTCCGCGCAGGCCTACCGAGCGCAGTACGCCGGTGTCCCTTCCTTCGCGCCCGCACTCGGTCCGCCGAGCGTGGTCGGCTGCGACACCGCGACGTCGGACAACTGGTTCAGCGGCGCGCTCCTGGCGGATGCCTTCGCCAACTTCACGACGCTCGTCACAAACGGCTCCGCGATGTACTGCACGACGCAGCAGGAGGACAACGCCGTGCTCGAGGCGCTCCTGCGTGGCCAGCTCGCGCGCCGTACCGACTTCTCTCGTGTCATCCATATGCGGACAGGCTCCGACTTCGACCGGCCCCCGCCTGGTGTGTCTGTCGCGTATAACCTGTTTTATAATGATGGCGGGTACGACGCGGCGATCACCAACCTGTACGTGGCGGGTATCAAGGTCGTGGAGGGCATTTTGGACGGCTGGGATGATACTTTCGAGAAGGGGGTGGAACCGCAGAACTATGTTGGCGACATATTTGGGTCGCTAGGAGGGTCGCCGTCTTTTGGTCCGGGGAGCATCTTCGATGGAGCGAGTGCGCCCGTCGTGCCTTTCGGTTCCCGGTGTACACAATAGTCGTATCGTCAGGCTGCAGGTGGCGCTCGCGAACAAGCGGCACGACACTGAGGGCTCGCGCGTACTGGCCTGTTCATATTATTGCTCGTACAGTAGGACTTTGACTCCTCACGCTGGGAAACGGTTACGCACCAGACACTGGACTCGTGCTCTTGTAAGGTCAGAAGTTTACAGAATAGATGGACACGATATCCTTCAACATTGCCCGATGCATCTGAAGGGCCGCGGCACGATATATGCGTGGACCCCCACGTCGATGTCGAGCACTGCGCGAGGCCACCTCGCTGCGAGTTGTATGCAGCAACTCTCAGTACTAGTAGCGCTGTCTCCAACTCCTGAGTTTTATGAGAGAGCGGAAACGCAATGGTGAGTGAATTAGAAAGGCTCGAACATCACCATGCGGGATGTATGAGTATTTGTTTCTAGCCATTGCAGAGAAGAGACGGAGGAGACGGAGTCGGCTTTGACTCGGATCGTGGAAAGGGCGAACCGTCGGGTAGAAGGGCGCTTGCAGTGACAGCCGAACTGAATCGATCCGTGGGCCGTGGCCACTGTCGACGTCGACCTGCCAGGCTCCAGCATCGCACGCGCATTGCCCGTGGCCAGCCCGTCCGAGTTGACATTGAACCCATCCATCGGATGTTTCAGCAATTACACACTCTACGGCCTTCTCTCAACGGAAACAATCTTGCTTTTTGCTTCTACAGTTCTATGTGCGCCACAGCAAGTGGCAGCAAGTACGGTACCCGTGCGGCCGTCGACGACGAAACCACAGAACGAGGCCGACAGCTGCCTACTAGGTGCTGCTATGTTGTACAAATTTTGTCTGGCGTGAGTCCGGAGGATGTCCTGCATGTGGATACATCCGATCAAACCTCCTACAGCCCAAGCTCTATTCGTGGCCTGGGCCGCGAGGATCGGTACTTCGTCAGGGAGCGTTTGAACTGAAGCTCGCGGCACATCTCAGGCTCAGCCCACTGCCCCGATAGAAGAAATTCAACCACTGTTCTCCCTTCACTTGGTGAAGGGCAGGGCTTATGTACGGTACATCATCGTCACTAGTAAGCTGTGTCCTGGTGCGACATTGGACGCAGCGTACCCATTCCACTCGCTCTGTGGCTTCTGAGGCGCTCTCGGATCGTCCGCATTCCCATGCATATACATGGTGCGTCCCTCTATTGAGTTTCCTAGCACTGATTTGTAGTTTCCGACAGAGGTACTCACCACGGGCCCCCCGAATCCCTGACCAAGCTTTTATTGGTGATTTCCGCGGGCGAAGATGAACTGTACCGAGGACGAGTTTGACAACGCATTTGGATGTCTTTTCCTGGCTCGCTTGTTCTCGGTGATGTGAGTCTTTCGATGACGCAGTGGGCTTCGATGGGCGCTGACCTGAAAGTTATTAGTAAATGATATGGAGTTACATGTGGTCAGATCCTTCACTACCTCACCCACTATGTACGGGGAGACCATACCGGTGGCGGCATGAGTGTCCTCTCACTACGGCGGAAGGCAACATATATGAAATCTACAACCCGACGCCCTGACTTTCAGTGCGAAGCCGAAATTTGGAAGGTGGAACCTGTATGTTGCAAGTGAGTGCGTGGTCTTCACCTCGCATACATCACATTATTTATGCACGACTTGCAGTAAACTACCGGCGAGCTTGCGCCCAAGCGCCGCACAGGGTACGTTGCGACGTGCCTGCTCGCCGGAGGACCCGATAGCCCCAGTGTCAGCATCGTCAGCGCGTGGTTCAGGTTGCTCGGTCATAACCGGATACGATACGGCGTCCGTTATTACGATGCCATGCATTCGGACATGGATGCGCTTCTGCCATGCATCCACCGGTGTTGATGGATCCACTGTTCTGTGACCCATGAACACGTCCATGACACGCGTCCGTGGAGTATATCGGAAGCAGGACTTTCCAGACGGTGGTTCTCAGAGCTAGCTAAGGTTAGAGTGCTATCCCTAATCGAACCGGCAGGCGAGCGCCCTTTGAGAACACGGGCGGGTCGATGAGCTTCTCAATCTTGTTCCATTGCAACCCTTGGTTTGTCACTCACTGTCTAACTAGCAGCGCTACAGACGGCTATGCGGAGCCGCGCTCAAGAGGTAACACCCCCGGTGAGCAGTCCTATTGTCCTCGATATCGCGCTGCCGCATTGATGCGTTGAGCACAGTAGACACTCTGTATCTTTACCCTGCGACATGATGATGCAGTGGGGCCAGCCGGCAGATTGAGCCCGCCACTTGGAGGCGCCATCATCAAGAACTCAATCACAACCGCTCGTACAGTACGTATGTGGCGACCCATGTCCGGCAACGCCCGCCGTCCGGTCTGCTAGTGCATGGCGGGACTGCACGGCTATGCACGGCTTCCGAGGCAGCTGTACGTGATGACCCAAACTCAAACGGGTGGTCTTTCCCGAATTCAGCGAAGACGAAGCCTTTAAAAGAATACTGCATACCTCCGGTGGCCATATCTCCTCGGCGAGCTGTTTCCATGGTTGTTAGGCTCTGACCACTCATGGTCGATCTGTGGCCTCGTCGGCCCTGTGCTTCCGTTCTTCTTTGGCAGTGACTGCCAGTGCGGAAGGGTTTTAAGCCCTGCATGGCTTCAAACGAGGGCCGCAGCTTGTGACGAAGGATAAGGATGAGCACCATCGAGCATGTCTTGAACGACACACTGGGTTGTCTGTCCCTCGTGGGTACCTTCTCTGTGGTGTGAGTACATGTGTTGAGGGATGCTGCGCACGCACTGACGAAGAGCACCGCAGATTCTATGGCTGCACATGCGGCCAGGTCATGTATTATATCAGGAACTACTATGTTACGGAGGAGCCTCACAAACATGTCTCCGTCATGGTGCGCTGCATGTATCTGAAGCTCTGTGGGGTTTACTGATGGTATTATGCTCCGAAGGTTGCTCTGCTTTGGTCGGTACTTTGGGTAGTACGTCCCAGAATTGCTGCTCATACAGTGTGCAGGATTCTAGATACCGGGAAGACTGCTGTGGATCTTGTGGTGAGTCGCTAGTATGTTCTGGGTGTCACTGGCTGAACGCACTCATTGTGTTAGTGTGGCTGGGAAGTCATTGTCCTTCATCACGGAAATCCCTTGCCCCTCCTGGGCAGGGTACCATCGTGAGGTCACACTCATCATAATCTCCCTTTGCTGACACATAATGTGGGTATAGAATCGTGCCGGTAAGCAGCAAACTAAGCTCATGATGCACATGCCCGCACTTACTGTCGCGCACTTACTGTCGACGAATATTTAGGCGGAATTTGGAGCATCTGTAAGAGTATTCCTCTCTTGATCCGCCTCGCTGAAACCTGACACAACATCGTAGTGTTGCACTGTTTACATCGTTCAATGGTGTGTTCCAGGGTCAAGTGTATGTGTTGATACTTACAAGGAGCTCTACGGACCCACTAGCTGCTACCTGCATACCATATGGAGATGTGAGCGTCTTCATATGGAATAGCACTGTGCACGACACGCTGACTTTTGACTAGTCATCAAGCAGTCAGGGCGAGAACAGAATTGGCTATTGTTCATGCTCGTACCGGTGAGGCTCAACTCACTCGTGATCCAGATAATCCGTATGCTCAACCTGCTTCACAGTTTGTCATGGCAACTGCGACTTTTGGTAGGTCGCATCAGTGGTGTTTCGCGAGTGGAGGGCTCATCGCATTCCACAGTAACAGGCATAAGTACGTGATCGACTTTGTTCTAGACCTCAGCGCAACCCGAACTGAACACCGCCTTGACCAGTCGCCACCATCCAAGTGTAAGTCATGCGTGTCTGCTGGAAAGTGTTCGTGACCTCCCTGTTGAACATCTGCATTGCGTATCCATAAAGGCAAACAGCGAAGAACATATTTGAGACGCTTCCGAGCTCCCACGTGCGTACAGGTCCTGTCGCGGCTTCCACATACGATTGATACTGCCTGCGCCGTGTTCCCAGGTATGCGGGACGATCCGCCCTGCGTGCGCCGCAGTATTCGACATCTATATCACCGTCTGGCTCTGCTACCATCTGCAAGATGCAAAGACAGGGATTGTACAGTGCGTCTGCCATAAACGACAGGGTAATCGAGTTCACGCAGATTGGTTGTGTTCTCAGGTCGCGGACGGACTACATCGTCACTAAATTGATCAATTACTCGATCACGCGTGGGATCGTGACTTCGTGAGTCGGTATACATACAACTTTCCATACCGAGGGCTGATCACAATCATACGAAACGAAAAGTGTCGTGCAGATTGTAGGCCTAGTTCTCGTGAGTGCACTATACCTATCTCATGGACAAGACTAGCTCAGCGGGACCGTTGTAGTTTGTTATCGACTATCGTAACAACACACTCTGGTTCATGCTCTTCTACATTCCTGCGAGTACGGGTGAGCCCTAACTTATTTGCTTGAGAGTATCGGTTGTTCATGGTCTACGACAGTCTACGTCAACTCATTGCTCGCTATGTACGTTTATACTCTTTCAATCTTCTCACCTGAGCTATCTCAATGACACGTGCAACAGGTGGAATGCTCGAAATCACCTCAAGATTAACGGAGAACCGGTGTCAAGTCCGAGTATGCTGGGCACCTGGAGAGTTGATAGCCAGCTTGAGTTGCCTCCAGAGCCATGTTGATATTGTTCGCAGCCTTGCAAAATATCTGTGCAACTCGAGCCGATACTCTGAATGTATTATACATACAACCCGATATGTAGCCTTCTTGGTTTTTATGACTCCCGTACCCTTGCTCTATACCGTCTTGGTAGCATTTTGAACTGAGTGTACTCGATGTCACAGGTAGTATGAAAACGAGTCGCCCCATAACCCGGCATCTGTGCATGAAACACAGCAGTGATAGAAATGACTGCGGCACCATGTATATGTATGGTTCAGCGCCCTTGAAGACAGGGCAAGGCCGACTCCTCGCTTCTAGTTGAATGGGGTCGCTTCTGGTAACACCGTCTCTGACCTGAGTGCCATCCTCAAAGAGCATGAGTCCAACGAAGGTAAAATAAACATAAACGATGCTTCAACCTCGCCACACGAGAGGGAAATGATTTTGTGGCCATGGCAGGGAGGACGGGGAGGAGACAGAGTTAATCATGAATGAAAAGATCGACAAGTACAAGAACGACCCGACGACCGGCAAGGCGTCGGCGCAGTACGGCCTCTGGACCCCTTACGAGGTCTACGCCGAGCTTCGGAAGGGCGCTGCCAAGGATGCAGCAACCAAGGCGTTCTTCGACGCCCTCCTCCCATGCTATCAATCCCCGATAGCGGAGATCCCGAGTGCTGCGGGTGGTACCGGCGTCTGCGTCGTGTACATCCGGGACACTCTCAGCGGCGCGGTCTCTCATAGGCTGTGCAAGAGCAAGGTGACGTTCGCTGGGCGCTCCCTCCCTCTCGTCCGCCTCCAGGCGACGAACACCGAGTCAGCCTGCAACAAGTGCTGGCGCTGGGGGCACCCCTCCGGCCAATGCGGCGCGTACGCGGACGCCTGTCCGTTGTGCGGCGGTGCGCACCTCGAGTCGGAGCACGCGAACCACGTGCTCTGCTGCCTGGGCCTCGAGCTCAAGGGTGGTAAGAAGCCGGAGGCCTGTCCTCCGGCGCACTACTATTGCCCCAACTGCAAGGTCAACGGACACGCGCCGTCGGACCACACTAACTGCCGGTTCTGGCGTCACTGCCGGGACAAAGAGTGGATCACCAAGCACCGCGCTGAGGCGGAGTCGCAACGTGCCCAGAAGGAGCGCGAGCAGAAGGAGTTCCGTCGCCTGAGAAAGGCAGCGGGAGCCGAGCGCAAGGAAGCCGAGCGCGCGGCAGCTGAGAACGAGGCGGCTTTTGCCGACGACGTCTCGAAGGGCCTCGAGAACCTTACCGGCATGGAAGTCGGCGAGGGCGCTCATGATCCCACCACGTGAGTAGTTGCCTTATTAATGACAACCTCCACGCGGGCTGATCCGGTGCCGTCAGCACGATCTGAGGCACCAGTCACACACGATCCCTCGGACGGATTGTACCACGGACGACAGTATGCCACGACCGCTGCCCTAGAGGCTCGGATCGCGCGCATGCAGGCTTTGCTGGACGAAGGGAGCGACGGTGATGCAGACGACGTTGAGGTCGAGCCGGCGCTTCCTGACCCTATAAATAATATCTTATCTGCGCGTGGCAGTGCTCCACCAGATGTAGAACCAGCTCCTGTACCGGATCCGGAAGTGGCGCCTGAGCCACAAATATACACCATTCAGTGTGTTTCGGCGAACGTGCAGAAGTCCCATGAGAACACCACTCTATTGTTAGAGCAGTATCGCGACCATGACGTCGTGTGTGTGCAGGAGATATTCTGGGGCCGCATCAAAACGGTCGTATCCAGTACCAGTAAGAAAGGGGATGACTACGAGCAGACAGTCGCCCACCGGAACTTTGCGTGCTACGGCGCATCAGCGGAGTCGCGCGTTGCCATCTACGTCAACCGCAAGTGGCGAGGGGCCTCCCCCCACGTAATCACAGGGCATGTGTCTCACAAGGACACGCTCATTGTGTCCATTAACACGCCAGACGGGCCCTTCACCGTTCTGAACGTGTACAACGACAGCGAGTCGCATGCAGCAGTGTCGCACCTGCTCAATGTGACCCAGCACCTGCCGCCCATATCCATGATGTGCGGTGACTTTAATCTGCGCCACCCCAGCTGGGACAAGCGCACGCGGGAGAAGAACGAGAACCCGCCTCACGGTGCGAAAGCCACCGAGCTTCTGGACTTGGCAGCGGAGCTCCAGCTTCTGCTTGCCAACGACGAAAACGGACCTGCCACGTGGCAGTCCAACAATAGAAAGGTACCGGCGCGCACTCTGGACTTAGTCTGGAGGCGCGGCGATTACGAGATAAGGGACTTTAGGGTTCAGGACATGGACAGGCACCGGAGCGATCATTCGCCTCTGGCCTGGAAAGTGGTGGCCGGCCAGGGCCCCGAGGTGGAGGCTACGCTTGGGCGGGTGTCTGAGGCCTCTTGGGCATTCACCCTCGACATTGCCAAACTTATTGCTGAACTTCCCACGGAGTTCGACAGCAGAGAGGAGGTTGAGCGCACAGGGGAAGCCCTGTTTGCCGGCATCCAGGAATTATGGAAGCGCCACGCTTCTGTACCTGAGAAGACAGGGCACTCCAAGTTGTGGTGGAACGCGGAGTGCTCCATGTGGAACAAGTCGCTTCGGAAGATGCGTAAGCGCGACAGGCTCGTGCGCAACTTGAGAAGGTTAGCGCATAAGTGTTGCGGGCAGGACAGTGCCCAGTACAGAAAGTATGACGACATGAATGTCACCACCCTTTCTGACATCAAGGAGCGTGCTAAAGGCCTGAACGCGGCCTCTAAGCGCGCGAAGCGGGTCTTCTTCGATAAGATCCTGTGCCACGCGCACCCGCAGCTGATTTCCAACTATGTTGCGTGGACGCGCCCCCGTCGTCTCGACTCTAGCGTGCAAATCAAGCGCGCGGATGGGACAGTACTGGACAACCCCGAAGAGCTCCAGGAGGAGTTTAAGGAGCAGTTCACGCCATCGGTCCAAAAGCCGGTGGACATGTCTATCTTGGACGAGCTTCCCGATTGGGACGAGCGCCCATTTGCCCCGATCTCCCTTGAAGAGATCTCCGAGAACCTTGCCGACACGAGTAACACCTCGGTTGGCGGCGAGGACCATGTCAACTGGCTGTGGGCGAAGACCATCTTCCACTGCATTGAAAAGATTTACGATGATGAGGGCACGTACGTGCGCTCTGAACACTGGGGCCCCAAGGTCTACGCCTTCTTCAAGGCCTTTTACAACGCGAGCATTAGGTTGCACACGTTCCCTAGCGCGTTTAAGCGCTCTATCAGGGTGGTAATCCCGAAGCCTAATAAGCCGGATTACACCAAAGCCAAGGCGTATCGGCTGATATGCCTCCTCAGCGTCTTTGGCAAGCTCTTCGAGAAGGTGCTTGCCAAGCGTATGCAGTTTGACGGCCAAGCATTTGGCATCATGCACCCGTGCCAGTACGGCGGTACCATGCAGCATGGGACCACTGACGCAGGACTTGAAACCGTGCATTACATACACGAAGCGTGGGCTAGGGGCTTGGTTCCATCCATGCTCCTGCTGGACGTATCTCAGTTCTACCCGTCGCTTAACCATGACATCATGGTGGCGATGCTCAGGAAGGAAGGCTTTGCGGAGGACCTGTGCCTCTTCTTCGCTGACTATCTCAAGGGACGCTTCACGCGGTACCTGTTTAATGGCAAGTTGACTGAGTCCACGGCCACTCCGGTGGGGGTGGGCCAGGGATCGGCGCTGTCTCCCATAGGGTCGGGGCTATACATAGCTCCTATTCTACACAAGGTGAAGGGACGCCCGGCGTTCGAGGGCCCCTTACCCCGCGAGTTCAAGTACGTGGACGATGGCGCATTTATGGTTGCCGTGCCACTTACCTCCACGGTGGCGCGCAACATATCGCAGGTGGAGCTCAATGCGCTTCAACTGCAGGTTATGTTCAACGCCCTTAACACCGACCTGTGGCGGGTTGGGTTGGGCGTTGAAGCGGACAAGCTGGAAATGATGCACTTCTGGAACAAAAAGAAGCCATGGCGGCCCGACCGGCCCTTCGGTCCGGACGTCGTGGTTGAGGTCAATCGGCAGGTCACTCACGTGGTCCCGAAGACGTCCATGCGGTACCTGGGGTTCTATCTTGACCCCAAATTATCATTCAAGTCACATGTCCGCTTTTACGCGGCAAAAGCTGCGAGCACGGTGGGAACTCTCACCATGCTCGGTAATTCTCTGAGGGGCTTCACTCCCACACAAAAGAGACAATTATACATTGCACATGTGGTCCCCCTCATGTGCTATGGAGCGCACCTGTGGTGGAAACCAGGGTGGAAAGGGATTAAGTGGATTGCCAAGGAGATGCAATCGGCTCAGTCACGCGCAGCCAGATGGATCGTGGGCGGCTTCCGCACCACACCCATTGGCGCTTTAGAACTTCTTGCTCGGTTGGTACCGGTCAAGATCAACATCAGCATGTACATGGAAAAGCATGGCATGCGCATCAAAACACTGCACACGGGTCACCCGACGCGTGCGCTCCTTAGTCACGAATGGGAGGTTTCTGACCTTCCCAACGCGGACACCAACGTTCAGATGCTGTTCCGAGTGGGACGACATACCAAGTCAAAGTCGCCTATGGTGCACTTCGAGAGAATGGCCAAGGAGTCGGACGAGAAGTTCTTCGTCACGTCGTCCACATGCCGACCCGGTGATCGCCTTATCGATAAGGATGACGGCACATGGAAGCACATGCTGTTCGCGTATGATAGACGCGTGGTGCATGATAGCGAGCTGGAACACATTCCACGGAAGAAAGGAAGTGACGGGAAGATTAACCTGGACTTCGAACTTTGGCTTGACAAAACATGGAAGCCGAGAGTGAAGCCGCTAGAAAGGGACCACAATGTGGCCTTCATCTGGTCGGACGGGTCGGTCATGGAACACACGCAGGACTGCGCGGTCCCGACCTCAGTCGCTGCGGGTGCGTATGCCATCTCTAGGGGTGGTAGGCGCATGCGCAACGGGAAGGTTGTCGTGGGAGACAAAGCCACAAGTTTTGACACTGAGATACACGCGGCATACCGCGGGCTTCAGGCGCTCGAAGAGTATATCGCGGAACCGGACATTCCGACCGAAGCGATACATACCATAGTGATTGCGAGTGATAATATCGCGAGCATCAGGCGCATCATGAAACCTTCGGGCCCTGGCCTTGGCCAGCTGCACGGGACGTGGATGAACAAGAAGCTTAAGGCACTCAACCGAAAGGTTGTGTTCCTGTGGACTCCGTCCCATTGCGGGATAGAAATCAACGAGTTCGTGGACGAGCTTGCCAAAGAGGCGGCTACGAATCCATGGGAAGTCGTGGGCGTCGAGCACCCTAGGGACAGGATACCCATTGACGAGTTCATCAACGGGCGTCGTACCACAGAGGAGGAGTTCTGGGAGGGGCTCCCCCGATACAAATCTCACTCGTATCGCGGAAAAGAGATCCGTGAGAAGGTGATTCGCGAGTGGTCGGCCGAATGCGGCCTCCCTGGATTCACACGGCGTGTCCCCATCCGGGGACTCCCGGACAACTCCATTCGTATGCAGCCTTCGACGTACATGGGCCATGCTTTCTGGTGGGACAAGGAGCTCGCTCCGAAACTCAGTGGAAAATCCGATTACATGCGAATCGGAACCGTCGACCTCACCCTCGAGAAGGAGGATGGGGCAGGCAACAAGGAAAAGAAGACCTACGAGGAGACTATGTTCCCCACGAAGGTTCGAAACAGCGAGGTGGCTAGATTCACACGCGTCATTACGAACCATTTCCCACATGGTCACTACAAGAAGCGGTTCAAGCTTCTGAAGGATAACGAGGATGCCAAATGCATTTGCGGTCGGGGCGGTCATGAGGAGACTCGTGACCACATACTGTTCAGGTGCCCCCTTTACATAAGGGTCAAGCGCCATCATCGCAAGCCGTTCGTGGGTCCCTTCAGCAAGGAACACGCGCAGCTCGGCACGTGGTATCATCGGCAACAACGAGGGTGGGCGCCCAAAGATGTTGCTGAGTTTCTTCGGCTCAACCCCATGGTGGGCACGTTCGAGTGGGCGGAGATTCTCTCTAAGTGCAAGGAGGATCGCGCCAATGGCGAGGAGCACACGGAGACGTGGGCTAAGTTTGAGGCATACACGACGTGGCGCCTCAACAAGGTCAAAGATTTCTTTGTCAATAGGAAGAAGGAGCACGAGAAGGCCCGGGACCCCAAGACGGTCCGGGACGAGCACGTGAAAGGGTATGCGGAGGCGTTTGACCTTCGCAAAGCGGACAAGTTTGCCGAGGAGATGTTGCGCACGTGGCAGTATCGCGACCGGCATGGCTTACAAGAAGGCTTCCGTCCACCGTTGTGGCCTTTAGATCGGTTGAGGCGTTACAGGAGCCCGGAGCCTGTGCGCGTCATTCCAGGTCCGCGTTTTGTCAATAGGAAGAAGGAGCACGAGAAGGCCCGGGACCCCAAGACGGTCCGGGACGAGCACGTGAAAGGGTATGCGGAGGCGTTCGACCTTCGCAAAGCGGACAAGTTTGCCGAGGAGATGCTGCGCACGTGGCAGTATCGCGACCGGCATGGCTTACAAGAAGGCTTCCGTCCACCGCTGTGGCCTTTAGATCGGTTGAGGCGTTACAGGAGCCCGGAGCCTGTGCGCGTCATTCCAGGTCCGCGAGAGATCGTGGACGAGAACGGCGCTCCTCTTCCTCCTCCACGTGCTTCGCAGGTGGAGGAAGAGCAGCTCATTGCCGCGCATCCAGATTGGGATCGGGAGGAGCCTCATGCGGGGTTCGTTCCGGCTGTCGATCGGTTGTTGGACGCGGACCTTTGGGAGCGGGAGGAGGTCGAGATGGACCCTCGCAACGCTCTGTACATGGGGGATGCCCCCAGGGAAGGGAACTAGGCCCGTAGGGAATGGACAGCTCTGCATGTATCGTAGATACGGAGTCTAAACACGTGGAATAAAAAAAAAAAAAGAATGAAAAGATCGAATGAGAAGGCCTGAGCGCTTGCCAGCCGAACTGAATCGATCCGTGGTCACTGTGATCTCGAGCCACCGTTGCCTGCTCGTTGCCTCTGGCCAGCGTCGTTGACATTGAATCCACACCCATCTATACCGAGGACCCAGGTGCACTGGCAGTGCGCGTAGCACGCAACTCCGTGTGCATGACTAAATGGACCCTCTCCTCTTCCTCCATACCAATACCTGATCCATCAACGGAAATGACCCCCTTTCTCGCTTCAACGGTTCTTGTATGCGCGCCACAGCAATGCCAGCGTGCGGTGCCGTCCAACGACAACGGCACCACAGAACAGACGATGGTGGTTGATCCAACCATTGACAGCTGCCTGGGTTCTGGTACGTTGTTAAACCTTGTCTGGCGTGAGCCAGGAGGATGTCCTACATGTGGGATTTGTGTGGAACACCTCTCAAACCCCTACGGCACGAGCTCTCAGGCTATTCGTGGCCTGGGCCGCGAGGATCGGTACTTCGTCCGGAAGTGCTTGGAAGCTCGCTATCCTGCGTATGATACTCTCAGGTGTTCGGCGACATATCTCTGGCTCAACCCACTGCCCCGATGGAAGAAACTCAACCACTGTTCTCCCTTCACTCGGCCGCGAAGGGTGGGGCTTATATCCTCGTCAGTAGTACGCTATGTGTCCTGGTGCGACATTGGACGCAGCGTATCCGTTCCACTCTCTCTGTGGCTTCTGAGGCGCTCCGATCCGAGTCCGCGTTCTCATGCGTATATATGGTGCGTTCCTCTATCGATTTGCCTAGGACTGACGCGTAGTTTCCGACAGAGATACTCAGCCCCCCTCCCCAATCCCTAAACAAGCTTTTGTTGGTGACATTCGTGGACAAAAATGAACGGTATCGAGGACGAGTTCAACAACACGCTGGGATGTCTTTTCCTGGTTGGCCTGTTCTCGGTTATGTGAGTCTTTCGGCGACGCAGTGGGCTTCCAAGGGGGCTGATCTGAAAGTGATAACTAGGTTATATGGCATTACATGCGGTCAGATCCTATACTACCTCACCCACTATCTACCGGGAGACCATACCTACATCACTATCTTGGTGCGTTCTTTTCTTTCATGAGGACCTCGTACTTACCATTGTAGCGCAGGTCGTCGTCCTCTGGTACGTACCTCGACGAATCTAACTCTGACTTTCGTCATTTTTTATACCTCCCAAAGGCTTTGTGACACGGGAAAGACAATGATCGATATTGCGGTGAGTGATTGATAATGATGCTCGTGTCGGAGACTTCATGAGTCAATTCCAGTGCGGCTGGGATCTGATCATCCTGGACCATGGTGACATTTTCAGTCTCCTAGACAAGATACCAGCGTAAGCATGCTGCGCATGTGATCGTATTCAAACGACGTCTGACTGGGACAATGCAGGATGTTGCCGGTGCGCCCTCGCATGTGGTCTGGTTGTCGACTTGAGCTGATTGCACTTCTTGAAGGGCGACTTCATAGCATCTGTGCGTGTTATTCTCCTTATCTCAACTTATTCCTCAGTCTCAGCCTTACCATCAGTCATTAACGATCTATGTTGTGCATTGGTGAGCGCCATGAAACTGCACCTTCCTCTGTACTAACGGGCTTTGCCGTACAAGCTGCTATCTGCATACCATTTGGATGTGTGAGAGAACTCGCGGCATAATCTCACCGCTTCTATTGAAGCTGGAGTGTCCTCGTTGCAGTCCTCAAGTTATCTGACCGAAGAAAGCTTTGGCCATTATTCATGGTGCCGGCTGTACGCTTATTCAGGGGTATCCCGTCAGGCCCATGACTGATCTACTGCGATAGTTTCTTCTCGTGTCTGGATCTTTCGGTACGTGGAACAGAGGTGTGCCGGTCATCGCGGATCTGATAATTCTGGTGTCTCTAGCCGCAGCTCTAGGTACGTTCCTCTTGCGACTCGTTAGTGGTCCACCTTCGTCTGACTCACCCTACGTAGTTGGCACTGTTCAAGTGTGCGTAATGTGCTTTCGTGATAGCTAATGTCTCACCATCCCTCTTATCAAAGCCAATACGCAGACAACATCTTCGGAGGTATCTCGAATGCAAAGGTGCGCTTACGTACCTCCATACTTGAGTTTGCCTCATGGCTCCACCAGCTTGCAGGAACGATTCGTCCGGTGTCCGCTGCAGTCGTTGACATATACATCACCGCATGGCTATGCTACCATCTACATGATTCGAAGACGGGGCATGCAGAGTACGTGCTCCGGTGGACTTTCCTTTACGGGATCCACACCCTGACGCGGTGGGCATACTGCAGATCCGACAGCATGGTGACAAAACTAGTGAACTATGCGATCACTCGCGGGATAGTGACGTCGTGAGTGTTCCTCATACTCTCATAGCAGGTTAGTGTGTTTAATAGTGGCCTCTTTCAGTGCTTCACAGGTCGCTGCTTTCGTCCTCGTCAGTAGAGCCGCCTCTAACCGGCCATTGTGTGCTGACGCGGATTCGATCAGTTCCTAGTCGACTATCGTCGTAAGACGCTATGGTTCTTGATCTTGTACATACCTGCGAGTACACGTGCGTCTTATTCGTCCGTGAGTGGATGTCCCGCTGATTGTCTCGTCGCGCGTTCAGTCTACGTCAATTCACTATTTGCCATGTATGGCTTCCCTTAGCCTGATCCATGCACAGTGACTCATTGTCTATGCTGCAGGTGGAATGCGCGACGTCACGTAATGACATCCAGCACACACCCTACAAATGCGGGCAGCCTCAGTACGTGGCAATTCAATGTGAACACAGGACTGGAAGAGCAGCAAGACTTGCCCTGAACGTACGTGAGCGTAGCTCTTGTGTAGAGGCTCATATCTCAGGTCTTCATATCCGAGTCCGCAAGGGAGGTGACGGACCCACGATCCCCTGTAGCACAGTTAGACAGCTTTGTATCGTGTTTGCACCGAGTTCACCCATGTACAGCATGAAAAGTGTGGCGTGACATTCAAAGGAAACACATGTCCCTACCCCGCGATTCATGGCACATTCACGACGGGCAATAGCCAATATACCTGTTCGGGATACGCCAGGGGTATGGGCGGGACTCGGGCACCTGTCACGTCCTGTGTCACTTGCCTTTCTCGTACCGTCACACGTTACCTGTCCCGTGCGTGTCCCAGATGTGTCCCGGTCCGGGATGCGATTACATGCCCCGCCCCGGGACGCGTCCGGGACATTGCCTAGGATCTTAACACGTGCCTGCCCTGTCCCGGGGCGGGATATGTCTGGGCATGCTTTGGGAGCCCTTGACGCATCCCATCCCGGGACTTCGCAAGGAATGTTAAAACATACCGGTCCTTTCTCGGTACAGGGCATGTCCGGCGGAAGATAACATATGCCGTTCGCCTGCCTGTATCGCTGTGGCAGCTGGCTGCCGCAACTCACTCAAGTAGTAGTAGTAGTCGCGCGCAAACTGTAGTAGCCGATGAAATTACGCCGGAGGAGGCCCAGTGGGGCTCTTCGGGGGCTTGCATGATTAGCTACTCAAGTAGCTACCAGGCGCTCAGACGAACGACATACGCGTGTAGCTCATCCACGTCCATGGAAGAGCTCTTCGCGGGCTTGCATAAATAGCTACCCAAGTAGCTACGCGTGTAACTACCCGCTCAGGTGCTCCGACATAGTGCGCGACATCCGCGTCACGATGTAGCTACCTGCATAGTAGCAATGTCCGACGGCCAGAGCTACCACGGAGCTCCTTGATTACTCACGTGCATCGCGAGAGCTCTCGGCCTGCCTTGTCTCAGTCATTCTGAGGCTTTGTCCGACGGGAAGAGCTCCAGCGGAGCTACTTGATTACCTACGTTCGTCGCGAGACCGGGAGCTCTCGGCCTGCCTTGTTCAAGAGCGCGCGTTAGCTCTAAAGCACCCTGACGGTAGCACTCATGGGACTTTTGGAGATCTGGAGCTCGAGGAGGAGCTATGGCCGCGAAATGGCCGCAAAAGCTCACAAATGAATAGGTAACGTCTGACCTATGATAACTATTGATCCTAGCTGCAGCGCGCGCACCATAGAACTTCACGCTTGCACGCGGAGCGTGTCGAGTCATGCGCAGACTCACCAGTCTGCAACGCTCGCGACGAAGTGACCTCCCTCCTGGGGGGGTAACATGGGATACACGCCGTAATATTGGCTCGGAGGACTGGGCACGCGGAATCCTGTGTGCGGGTTCGTCCTGCGTCTGCAACCTCGCGGGTATCTCCTCGTCTACTTCGCCGCCGGTCCCATTGGTGTTGGTCGTGGTGTCGACGGTAGACGAAGAGGACCTTGGAAAACGTGGGGTCGGGGCACAATCGTGTTGCAAGCTGCCGGCGCGTACATCGGGGTCGGCTCCACATACCCATACGTCGACGACTTGGACGACGCGGCTGAGCTCGCACATGCGGGTGCCGAGGATCTGCGAGAAGGAGAAATTAGTGTCCGGCATGTTCAGCAGGTGCGTGTTACCATGTTGTTCACCAACTGTAGCGATTCCTGCTTCTCGCGCTTCATTTCCAGCATCGATTTAGCGAGCAAGTCGCTCTGGGAGAGTGGTGAAAGGGTACCGGGGACTGGGATCGCGCCATCTGCAATGCATGCGCCGGCAACACCATATATGGGGCACGCACGCCGCTACCGTTGGTCAGGTTTCGCCCTATCCCCGTTGTCGACTTGGACGAGAGATAAGTCCACCGAGCTGCTCCGACTGACATGCGCAGCAATGTCAGACGGCACGCTCAACGCGCACGCTCTGCACGCGCAGTCAATTGTGTGGGGAGTTTGTGAGCGCGAGATGGAGTTACAACGAATATGCACTCACTCTTGATATAGATGCTCTGCGCGTTGGATTCATGGGGCGTGTCGGCGACCTCGGCGCGTCGGCATTCAATCGCGCAAGTACGATGGCCGGACGTGACGGCGCAAGGACGCAACGAGGGCCAACCGGCCCACGTGTGGAGAAGACGCTATGTGTGGCCCGCGGCACAGTGCACGGTGGTCGCTGTCTGCCGAGCATTGCCAGAAGCACGGCGCATGACACGCAGCAAGACGTGATCTGCGTGCGATGCACAGGCTGCACACAGAGGAAGGGGGAAGCAGGCGAAGCGTCCTGACTCACGCGCGTCGCGATGTGTGTCACGATGTCCACCTCCGAGTTCTTGCTCTCTTCCGGGTCGGAATACGAGCCCGAGCCCGAGCCTTTACGAGTGAGCTTGACGCATACATGGACGAGTCGGAGTGCTACCCAGGGAGTGAAGACGACGCGGCGGCACTGAGTGGCTGCTGCGGCGGCTCAGTGGAGAACGGCGGGGGGACGGCAGGCTTCTGCAAGAGATCCGCGTCCGAGCTTCCTTCCTTCAGCACGTCCCCGGAGTGGACACGGCAGGCGAGTGCGGCGGTGATGCATGGGACGGGCTCGCACCCGGTGTCTGGCGCGACTCGAGCCGCCTTGCTCTGCCGCGGGAAGATGCGTGGGATGGCTTTGAACGTCGACCTCGGCCGCAATGGCGTTGGCGTCTTCACCGTCGGCGGTGTCGACGAGCCGGGCGCGGTCGGCGTCGTTGGTGTCGAGCACGGGCCAGGCTGGCATCAAGCTTGAGGTCCAGGGTTGGACGCGGCACATAAAGGTGTGCAAGTGGCGGCGTGTACGAGGGCCCGGCCTCGGCCTGTGCGCTGGCGTAGTGACATGGGGAGACGAGGCGTTGGATATCGGTGTTTTTTCGACATAGTGAGACTTAGAGCTTGTGAACGAGAGGAGGTGGTGGAGGAGGTGGACGGTCGATGTCGTGGCGATGAAGCAAGTCGCATTGGCGCTTAGGGACGGTTTGCGATTTCGCTCATGCTCTAGGCGCCTGGGAGTGCGGGCACAAAGTTATGCACAATCCTCTCGAACTCAGAAATGGACACAGAGAAATCACAAAATTAGTTACTTTGACTAAACAACAGTCATGTAGGTATGTCTGGAGCGTCTGCAACGGTACAATAGCCG
>MPVS01000778.1:0-18290 GCA_001931775.1 Fomitopsis pinicola | reverse complement strand
AGCGCCCAAGCAGCCACAGAGCACCTGCACAATGTCACCAGTTGCCATATTGGGCTCCATGCTAAGCCATTTCATGGACCCTCACTCCGTTACTTCTTAACCACTGCATTTGTTTGGCAGTGTTGATGCAAGTCACATCATCTGGGAGTTTGAGTTTTGTAACTCTGTTGAAGTGCCAATACAAACTGTGACTTATGTCCCCTTTGCTGAGCACGAAAAAGTCACGTGAAGTGTGGGAACAACCTACCACATTAGGCTCCACGCTAAGGTGTTTCATTCCTGCCCGTCATAAGAACAATACCTTCATACCTCAGGGATCGTAATTGCTTGACCTCCTGTGTGGATTGTGCAGATTCAATGGACCTCTGTGTGGATCATGCGGTTACGAATGTCTATCTGTGCGGATTGTTTACTCATTGTGTGCGTGGATCAACATTGTGCAGCTCCTCTGCTGCTTTGGTGCTCTCGGTTCTTATATCCACTATCCTTTCTAGCTGCCCCTCCTCTACATGTTGCTGTGGCAGACTGTCAAGTTTCCAGTGATGGATATCAGGCCCTATGGCTCCGTTCCATTGTTGGGTTTTGCTCTGTTCCAGGGATTTTCGAGGAATGTGTCTCTTCCTCTCATTCATCCCTTCACGTGGGCACAAGATTATGTTATAAACCTTCTGGCCCAATTGCCTGTAAAACTGCTTCTTGAGCTTGCTGCCATGCACAATGTCCCCCTCGGGCATGATGCGTGGACACTCAGCACTATTGTCTGTGTGCTTAGATCACACGTCTGTATACCACACTGCTCTGACATCTTGACCCACTTAAAGTGTGACACCGATCTCCGTTTCATGGCCCAAACTGGGCAGTCGCCACCCTGTGACATTCATCTTCCCTTCAAGCCCAAGTCCTCTCTGTCAGTGTCAGTGTCTCTGTTACAAGCTTTATCAGTTTGCACCAATGGGTATCCACAAAGGTTTGCTGTGCTGTGGGAGACAAGCAATGTGTCGGAGGAGGGTGGTCCAAGTGACATTCCGATATGCAGATCTGGCTCTGCCGCTTAAAGGCACATTGTTAGATGCCCACCAGTCAAAGTGAAGTTGACACTTACCTGACTGTGTAGACTAGGGCTCTGCGCACCTGTGAATGGCAAGCTGTAGCAAATGCATTGGCATTACACAGATAGCCAAAACACCATCCAACCACATGAATAAGCCCCTTCTCCAAGTCAATGAGTGCAGGCGGAGTAGAGTGGCCGGCCTTGCCTTGAGAGACAGGAGTACATGCCGTGGCACCTGCAGCTTTTCAAGCCACCCAGGCCATCCTAGTGTTTTGTAGCAAGGAAGGGGCCCATTGGCAGCAGGGAAATCAGAGAATGCTGGAAGTGGAGGGGGAGGAGGATGGCCAGCAGGAGCGTACCACACTGGTGCAGTGACAGGGTTGATGGGCTGGCTTGGAGGTGCAACCAATGGTGTACTTGCAGGAGGTAGTAGCGCCACTGCCACCGAGCGTATCAGCGGGTCACAACTGTGTAGCTCTTCATGCCCCAGGTAACGTCTGAGCCTGATCACATAGCTGGGTAAAGTGCACTTCAAAACTGTGTTGGCTTTAGACAAATCCTCTGACGTTGGACGAGCACGGCACACAACCACATGTGGAGCGATATGTCCAAACTGCATGGGGTCCTCTTTCCATCCTGGGAGGGGTGTAGACCCACTTCTGTGTTGCCTTTCATACCATTGCAAGCAGAACGGGCACTTGAGGCAGAGTTTAGCATCGAGGAGAGATGAGAGGGTGTACAATATCTCCTTCAGCAATGCCAAGTAGGAAAGTTCCTTTGCCACAGAATAATGTGTGTGAAGATGGTTGAGGGCCTGCTTCGTGACATTGTGGTGCTTATCACCCAAAACTAACGTGCCTGCACGCTTCTTGTGGACTTGCTTCGTCGGGAAGGTCTCTAAGGAGACGATGCTGACATTCCGCTCCCTCCTCAACTTCATATATCTGGCACAGTACCCTATTCCAGCCCTGATTTAGTCATAAGCACCAACTTGCCCCCTGGTGACAAAGAGTCTGCACGACATGTGCAGCATGACTGGAAGGTTACCCACTGTCTATCTCTCAGGATGCAGCGTGCAAATGGTTGTATTGGATGTGCAGTGGACATCATCTTCAAGAAAGGGGACTTTGTCAAGGTTCTTGTCTATGCGGATATTGTGACATACAACAGTCTAGATGACGGAAGACTGCATGCCAATATTCAATACACACCCAAAGAGCTTATCCGCCTGTGTGCTGGGGATCAGGTGAGAGTAAGTATCATTGTTATGTGTGCGCAGTGTGACAGGACAAGTCAAGATTGGCATGGGCCACGACCGTGCTGCCTGTCGACTATCAAGAGTGTTTACCAGTTTGACACTGACAATGACCACATGCCTGATCTCCAACTGCTCTGAGGCAGATCCTGTGTTCATTGTACCATACTGGCATCATTAATGTGACATATGCCCAACCATAAGCATATCAAATCCTGCCGGGCATAGCAGCGGCGCTCAAAACAAGTGAGGGTCCATGAAACGACTTAGCATGGAGCCCAATATGGCAACTGGTGATGTTGTGCAGGCACTCTGTGGCTGCTTGGGTGCTCTTGCCTCATTGACTGACTACAGTGTGTCCTATGGTAAGAACCAGTAAATAAACACCCCCAACATAGTATATGCATCTGATAGCCCTTGTTACAGAGAATATAGTGTGATTTTGTTGAGTGTTAACACTGGATAGTTAAGCCAGAAATTTCAAAATAAAAAAACCAACATGTGCCTATGAAAACTCAAAGTGACTGATTTCAGTGTAAATGGATTCTCTGGGGTCCATGTGTTGCGCTCGAATTTATTGCACATTTTTGCGGAATTATTTGGAGCTCCATTGCCCTGTCCAAGTCCTAAACCATCTTCTGGTGTGTTCTCCTTTTCTACAACAGACTCTCATACGATACACAGCCTACTGTATTTTTCCCGCCATTTTTCCCATTATTCTTCGCCCAGATTAATGTTTGCACTTTGGGGGAATTGAACCCCCCCACCTTCTACACCTCACTCTTTCTTTCGTTGATCTTCGCTTTTGTGGCTGTGCTACTATGCAGTGGCTTCATATTATGTAACACCACACCATAGACAGCCTCCCTTGTTGAGCTCAAAGTCCCCCGGGCCAGACTTCATAGAGCTCGACTTAGGTGTGTATCTCTGCTCTACCAATTTAATCAGATTTCATAGAGCCTGACTTAGGCCTTTGTGACCGCTCTGAGGCGTGCTGCAGCCAATAGAATTATCATGTCAGTAGTCATTACAATCATACACAATCTCATACACTGTACCTTGTAGCAGGTTTGGCAGTGGCTGCCTTTGCTGAAGTACAGGTGTTCTTTCTATGCAATAATCAGCATCATAACAATGACCAACTCACAATTAATGAGTTCGACATACACAGACATGGTAAGAGTTGAAGCAGGAGATAAATCAGGTGCAAAGGATCTAACACTCAGATGAATGCAAGCAAAGTGCCTGTATGTGGAGGCAGGGGTATTTATACTCATGGGATGCATGTGATCACAATTTGCTCAATCAGCTAGTGCATGTGACATTACTCACGCTCAGTCAGCCATGAGTCACTATCAGTCAGCAATGTCTTGGTACATCAATCAGTAGCCGTGATGTTTGCATCCATTATCAAGCACATGTTTGGGTGCCAAGAAATGTATTCAATATAGATTGCAAGGTCCTCATTCTGTCTACAGGCAGTCTTCTTGGTTTTAGGATGGTGCAGCCCTCATAATATACAGAGTGTTGCTCAATACCATCCATTTTAATGTGTTTTGCAAAATTAACATACCTATGTCATTTGGCGTCCCATCATGATCATCATGAGTGATAGATGGCTGTGTTGATTGCCAAGAAATCACCATGTGGCTTGGATGAAGAAAAGGAACAATTCCTGGTGCACTAGCCAAGACACACAGGCAAACCTCTCGCCAAATTGTACAGTGCTCCTGACAAGTATAGTGAGTTCTCGATGAAGTGACCTTACATGTACTTACGTTGTTATAGGTCAACTGCTTGCAGAGGAACTATCCATTGCAGGAAATGGGAAGAAGGCATCCCTACAGTTGACTACTGCTGCCAAANAGCTATTCTCAAAGATGCTGGTAAAAGGCAGTATGCATGACTGGGAAGTCAAGCGGGAGCAAGAGCATATTGTTCTTGACTTTCACAATCAGTACCTCACCTTACGGGAGAAAGCCCTTGAAGGGAACATCATAGACATTCCCAAGGATGTGGACCCATTTGGGATCTTGCAGAAGCATGTCACCAATGAGGTCTTCACTACAGACAGCATTGTGCAGTGCTTCCAGAGGACGAAGGCAGATGGACCATCTCAGTAAGTTCCAATTTCATCTGAAAGTATACTTATTAATGAGTTCTATATCAGAAAAATGCAGTACAAGAAGTCCCATCTTACCACCATCAGTGTTGGACAGTTGGTGGAGATCCAGACTTCATTTGTCGCTGTGCCCCGTGGCAAGGGAAAGTACAAATTGGTCTGCAAGCTCCGCTCTGTATGTGTCCTTGACCAAAGCATTGAACAAGTGAGTCCTGATTTGAACATTTCATGAGTACTTTTCAATCAATGTTTCATAGGAGCTCAATAGGGAGTGTGTTCAACAAGCCCTTCACAGTGCCTCACCTATGCGCAAGGTCAAGCGGAATGTTGGTTATGATGATGATGACAGTGATGTAGAGGAGACTATAAAGGATGTGAAGCACATGTGGGTTGACAATGGTGCTGATTGATGCTCTTTGTTGTTTGAAAATCATTATAGTGGTTGCAAAATGTGATTCAAAACTAGGAAGTAATTTCAGCATATATGGTAAGTAAATATATCATAGTGAAAGACACACACAGTGTGCAAACATACGTACAGATTTTCAAGCCATTGGTCATTGTAGTTAGGCTGTAAAGTAGCCATCAATTTTTCCACAGGTTGCATGTTATACATAAAGAGGTCAGCATTTTGGATATTTCAGCAAGAGAATGAAGTGATTTTACTCACTGATAATATTCTGACACCAGTGTGCGCTGTGAACAATCAGTTTCAAGTAAAACTTAACATACCAGAGGATGAATATGATAATATGGCCATATAAGGTAAGGAAATTTGTAGTGAAAGAGTCACATTCAGAGAACTCCCGTATATAATTTCAAGCACTGGTTCACTCTAGTTAGCCCGTAAAGTAGCCATCAATTTTCCTAGAGGCTGTGTGTTACACAACAAGAAGTCAGTATTTTTGACACTTGAGCAATCAATGTTGAAGCTGGATGTACTAACTCAAGTTGATATGACACAAATTTGTTATCAGAACAGTTCATGCAGGGCAGAATTCACAACACCATATTGGAACATATACAGAGAATACCATGCTGCACTACTTGACACCAGGCACCAGCTACCATTGTACTGGTCAATTTGGTTCTCCTTGTTGTCCACATTCCTCTCTGAACAATACATACAATTAGTGCACCTGATACCAGCTGTCTTGATGTTATCACACCTGAAGAAGTAGGCCTTGAGACAGCCAATGCAGTCACAGTGTCTGCACTGTATGCCCACCGGTTCTCCTCCAGGTTGGAGCTTGTTGGAGCTTGTGATGGTACCACTTGTACTCCTCGCACAAGATGTTGTCATCTTCAAACTGGTAGTGGAAGAGAACAACAGAGCCATGGTGCCACAAGGACCAACATAGGTCAAGCATACGGCAGATGGTCTGCTGCTTGAGCGGTGCACCCTCGATGATGACATGGGTGCCAAAAATGGCCAAGAAGTTGGAAGCAAAGTGCATGTTGAATGTCTGAGCCGTGAATCCGAATGTATAAGGGATACTCCACTTGCAGGGTGTTGCTTTGAGATTGCCACAGGTGTGATGATTGTTGACGAGAGCACCGCATGCAAGCATGAACATCCAATGCTCCTCCTGGGGGAAGTGGCTTGTATACTCGAGATACTCCTTAGTAAGGACCTTCTTAAAGAACTGCAGAAATTGTTCAGTAACATGAAACAGCATAATGGTGTATTACACACATTGCTGGGCTGAATGCTGTTGTACTGTTGATGTACAAGTGGCCACAAGTGCTGTGGCTATGCGCGTAGCCAAAAGTGACCAAGTGGTAGAGTTGATCACTCCTACATTTGTATTATGAGTATAGAAATAAAACATTTATTGCCAAAATATATACTTACTTGAGAATGGGATCAATGGCTTCATGCACCCTAGCCAAATGGTCCTTAAAGCTCTTCCTGTCATTGATGTCCAGCTCAAATGGGATGTCAATAAGGAGCATGGACCCAACAGGAAGGAACCAAGTCTTGAGATGGGCTTGAAGATACTCTGGCAAGCTGCCCTCAAGCGACAATGACTTCTGCCTGAAGACAACTATTGCAAGGCTCCACGTATTGCATTGGGCAAACTTTGGTGCAACATAATGACCAGTGACCCGAGGTGATGGACTTGTGGTTCAGATCATGGAATGCCTAATTGTTTTATTGAGTTATGTAAAGTCCAAGACAATGCCTATTACTCACATAGTAAGGCTCCTTTGTTCCATGCATTGTCTGCCAGCAACTGGGGCACTTGAAGAGGGTGTTTGGGGGGAGGTTGATAACTTCAAAGTAATCAAGACATTCTGAGCAGACGGCACGGAAACAGTGGTCGCAAAAGACAACATCCCCACTGTTCTGACACATGACACAATACTGTTCTATTGTCAGATTCAATATACACTATCAGTATCAATGACTTACAGGTTGCAGAAGGAAAGGATCATCATCCAGCTTCTCCGGATATGGCGGCTCTCCATTATCAATCTCCTGGTTGCCTTCCATCTCAATATCAGATATGTTTTGCTGTGCTATAATGTTGGCCATGGTCTACAACCTTGGCATCAGAAAAGATCAAGAGAAATATCAACAGGTGTGACTCGTGTTACGTTACCTGGAGTGCTTCAGGTGTTGTACTATCAATCCAAATAAGCTTGCTATTTATGCAATTGTAATGTCTTGGCAATCATCACAGCCTTACAATATATCTGAGACACACAGCAATTGCATGCAGTGAGCACACATCATATACATGTGCTTGTGCTGATATCATCAAGTATATCACAATTAATCTGAGATGCCAGCAGAAACATGTGGCGAGCACACCACATGTACATATGACCATCATACCAAGACCAAGATAAGTAATATTGATGAAGATGCCAAGTCTGATGGGCACAGCATTGATGCAAGGCACTCATCCATCATTCATTACCCAATAACAGTTATCGGTTCAATCTTATCAGGTGTCAATCTAACAATCACACAATGTGTGATCAAAGGGTTGTAATCAAATGTTTCCATTGCATGATCAAACATTCATATTGCACAATCAAGTGTTTGCACATTACACGATCAAATGTTCACATTGCACCATCAAACATTATGTATGTTCATGCATTATTACACCACACATTACATTGTGACTCCCAAGTCAAAAGAAAACGAAGAAAGATAAAGGTCATTAATGATTACACAAAGACTGGCCAGGTCTCTGTGTAGCTGCTAAAGTCAAAGACAAGGGGGGGTAAAAGAAGTCCATTGGTCCATTGGATGAGGTTGAACTGTGAAGACATCAGTATATGTATATGGAAGCCAAAATGAATAGAGACTTACATTTGCTGGCAGGTATACTCTTTCGACCATACTGAGAGCATAGCAATAGCTAATGTCCTATGACAATATGAGAACACATGACATGGAAGAGAAGAACGACGTACCTGAGAGAGCATAACAGCCAAGCTTGGTTGCTGGCAACGGTGTTTGTAGATGCAAGGTAAGGAACTACGAAACACAATAAGCATACAGACGGTAGAATATAAGAAGAACAAACCAGTTGCAGCACAACACTGGCGATCTGAACAGCAGTGCACAGTATACAAGAGGGACCATTGCTGACCTAATGATAAACATCAGTATAGTGAATTCAACAGGAAGTGGCACTCACTGGGTTATATGCTGATAGATAGTAGAAGACATCAAGCAAAGCCTGACATGAAAGCCCCCTGAACCAACAAAAACAAGTGGCCAAAGCCTGATGTCCAAGATGGAGGTGCATAGGCCGCAGGTCTGAATGTATGCTCTGCCCAACATAACAGAGACGACAACAAGGTTGTGCTCCTGTCCACCAAGGCATCAAGCCGGGTTGAATATCCCCCAGAGCCAATGAAGTTGCACACAATGTGTGACTGATAGAATATGAATCAGTAAGAAGAACTCTATGAAGCACGTACTTGATACTGCCAAGCAAAGCCAGACGACCTACATGCCCATGGCAGCATGTAAGAAGGCTGGCTAAGCTCACAGAGTTGCGAGGGGGAGAGTAAGCATAGAGGTACGAGGTCATGGAGGTAAGGAAGAACGAGGAGAACATGGGGGGATGGTCTTTTATATGAGTAAGGCCTTATCTTGTTGCTGCATGCACAGCCTGATTCATCAATGGGGCTATGTTGCATCATATGGTGCAATTGTTGCATCACTCAAGCCTAGATTGCACTGCATGATGTCACATCAAACATCTTAGAATAATTACTTTGAAGCTGCATATCTACAGACAGCTATGCACTAAGTCATTGCAGGTCTGGGCATGGACTATGAGTCAAAACTGCTATGCCACCCCTTCACACATTTTTGTGTGAGCAGTGGCAAGGAGGCTGGGAGATGGTAGCACTGTGTTGGTGCTACCTTGCCCTGCTCAGTCTGTGTAAAGATGAGAAAGACTTAAATTCAGATCTACAGACTATGTCAGCATTCATACAGTACAGATATGTTGGGTAAAACATATCTTGTGTTGATCTGAATAGAACAACAAAAAAGCGAACTATAAGGTAAATCTATTGCTGATGGGAACAAAGCCATAGTCTATGCAAAGATAAGAAAGACTTACATTGAGATCTATAGACCATGTTAGCATTCATACAGCACAGATCAGAGATGTCAGTTAAAGTGGATGTAAATTTGTTCACTAGTGTACTTAAAACACGATTAAAACCATTACTTTTGTATGAGGATCATCCAGTCTGTGGACATCCAGTGCTAATCCAGATCTAGTGACTCATAGTCTGGTGTTTCAACCATTGTTAAGTTGTGTGCTCAACAGGGATAATCAGGTATCAGATTCATATCAGCTATGATTACATGGTCTCATGCAGTATAATCCCAGATCAGCCATGTTGACCAAACCCAAACCCAATATCATGTCAGATTAACCACATTGACTCCTCATCTCATACCATATAATCCCAACAGACAGTATATCTATACAGAATCATCCATGATGATCAACAACTTGAATATCATCTACAACCTTTTACATATTCAATATTCACATAATACATGGGTCATCCCTGATCAGTGGAGAATAATCAGGCTCTACACCAGTATCACCATATATGAAGTGCTTGCTCAGTCACTATATCAGTTAGTATGATCTCTAGTAATCATTTTTACCCTGATACCAGGATCAACACAGATTATTTGGAAATCACTCTGTATAAGCCAGGATCACCCTATCTCAGTGCTCAGTCAGACAGATATGGTACACACTCATCTCTATTGATATGTATCAATGATGTCTATGTTGGGTGATTGGTACTTGGCCAGACTAATTGGAAAGTCTGAGCATATATTAAGAATGCACTAAGACCAGCTCAAGAGATAATCCATGCACTGTGGGCAACTAATGTGTATCAGCATTGGCTCAGTCATCATATCAACTTAGTATGATTCCACATAATCTATGTTGAACTCTGGCTCATGCATTCATCATATGTGAATTAAAGTAAATTATCCACTGATCCCTGTGTTAGCTCTGAGTATCATTGT
Source organism: Fomitopsis pinicola (assembly GCA_001931775.1). NCBI lineage: Eukaryota > Fungi > Basidiomycota > Agaricomycetes > Polyporales > Fomitopsidaceae > Fomitopsis > Fomitopsis pinicola. The sequence continues at coordinate 8,326 of MPVS01000778.1, read as the reverse complement.
CAGGGTCTCGACCACCAAGCACCAACATGAGATGAGCCAGACTGGCATGAGACTAGGAATGGCCATGTCAGGGATGCACATGACACACCCGCTGACTGCCACAACACTGTTGTACAGGACAGCATTGATGAAAGTAAGTTTACGCACCCCTTTCAACATGTTTGACATGTACTTACTGTGCATACCATCAGCTGACATTTGCGACATACCAAGGCGGCACCAAAAGTGCGGACCCAATGTGGACACCAAGACGGTCCACCACAATGAACTTTCAAACTCCTTCAATACAGGCAGTGATGGCTCGAATGGACATGGGTAAGTTCTTGGTGTTGTATGTTCCCTGTCCTATACTCATACTTGTTATCACTTTGTCAAGAGGTGCATCAAAGAGTAAGAAGGTCTCATTGTCATCCAAATCACCCTCAAGCCACCCTGTCTCGGCAGACCAGGGCCTCCGCAAAAGCTCTGGCTGAGAGGTGAGATTCTTTTCCAAGTGGTTCTTCAGTTGTTGTCCAATGTATACAAGTCCTGTGGAGTAGTTTCACACAAGACTGTAGTAGGGATCTTTCAGGCATGTAGAACAGTAGTAGGATCATAGTTTAGTATGTCCAGGTAGTACCATTCATGATAGTGGCATGCTATGATGGAATAAAATAATATGGGATGAACATCTGAATTTGCATCTTGGACTGCTAAGACTGCTAATTATGGTGTTCAGCTTGTCTAAGCTGAATATTGAATTGTTCTGAATGGATGTGTGTGTATTGATCCATGAGGATTACCCTGTATGCAACATAATCTGAGTGTTAAGCACAAGGATTATCTCTTCATTTGGATTAGTGGAGTGATCAGTATGAATGATCAGGGTTGAGTGCATATCTAATGTATGCCTGATGATAATCAAGCAGTGTAATCTGACTTACAGAAGAGAATATCTTCTACTTAGACTGGCTAAGCACTAATCACCCAACATACAAATCTTCAATACATATCATCTGAGATGAGTGTGTGTCATATTTGTCTAACAGAGCATGTATATGGGATCAACCCAACTTATACAGGGTGGCCACCCACTAATCAGTGTTGATCCTTGTATGAGGTTGATTGTGAATATCAGAGATCATACAAACTGATATGATGACTGAGCCAGCACTTATTCACATAGACCTGAATTACACTCTCATGATCAGGGAAGTTGATTCTTGTATGAAATGAGTATGATATTATGATGATCAATAGGGATGATCTTACAAATAAACTCAACATGGTTAATTTGACATGATACTGGCTGAGGGTATACTCAACATGGTTAATCTGACATGATACTGGATTAGGGTTTATTCAACATCACTGATCTGGGATTATACTGGATGAGACCATGTATCATAGCTGATATGAATCTGATACCTGATTATCGGACAACTCGTGTGTTGAATTGTCACCAACTTTGTGGTCTGATACTCAGTGATCTAGACCTAATCGTGACCTACTAGGACAGACTGCAACTAGGAGTATGTTTTCATTACCAAAATTAGCACTAAATTCATGTGATCACTTGATTAAATTTAGGTGAAATTGACTGTTTCTACCACAGATATGTTGGATAAAACATACCTTAGGCTGATCTAAATATAATCACAAAAAAGCAGAATTTTTCTTTGAAGTCAGTATACTCCTGATGGCAATAGTTACTTGGGAGTAGCTCTAGATCAATAGATATCAGCATATCTGTACTGTGATAAACTAAGACTCAAGTAGGTACTAACTGACCGAGGTACTGACCAAATTCTGGGCTAAAGAGAGCTTGCAATGAGTGGATAGAGCATCACAGAGATCAAGCACACTTACCTGTGATTGAATCTGGGCAGGTAGGAGGGATTTGGGGGGGAATAGTAGAGGGGGGAGGGGAGGAAGATGGGGGGAAAGAGAGAGAGAGGACAGCAGGTGGCACCATTGATTGCACTGCACAATAATGGCCGGTGGGGCAGTGCCCGCAGGTGACCAATGACATGGGGTTTGTCTGATCCAGCGGTGAACACCACTGGATCAGACAAAACCCACATCATCAATTCAGCAGTCTGCAAGGGTGACCGCGATAGGCAGGTTGGCGCCTATTGTGGCTGCTCCCGCACCACCAATCTCTTCCCCCTCCCCCTCCCCCTCCTCCTCCTCCTCCTCCTCCTCCTCGACGTCCTCCTCCTCTCAAACCCCTGTCTTGCGATGACCCGAACACCGCAAACCACTACAAGTCCGGATTGAGAAGACTGCATGCACTCTGACGAGCGCGCACCCAATGTCCTCATGCCTGCCACGGCCTCTGGCAGCCCACAAGTGGGCATACACGCTGCATGGCTCACAGTGTGTGGATGGGCTGCTCCAGGAAGGGCCGGAGAGCAGAGGAGAAGGAGTGGCCAAGGAGGCAGTGAGGTGGCGACCCGGTAAGTCCTTGCCAGCTCCATCCCCTCAAGCGGGCCTCCTCGACCGCCCCCTGCTCCCTCTCCTCCTGCCTCTCCCGCCTCTAAACCAATGGGAGACGGTGGCACCAAGTCAGTGCTACCGTTTCCTACTGCCTTCACCACAGCACTGCTCAAAGTGACCCCACTGCCGCCACCACTGTCTGACTCAGCGCCAGCAGGCTCGACTGCCCCCTTGTGCCTCTCCTCTCCCGCCTCCAAACCAGCGGGAGATGGTAGCACCTGCTTGGTGCTACTGTCTCCGACCGCCCTAGCCCTGGCGCCGCTCCAAATGTGCCCGCCGTCGCTGCCACCCTTCGACTTGGCGCCAGCCCACTTGACCGCCCACTCCTGCCTCTCCTCTTGCCCATCTCGCCTCAAAACAGGTGGGAGACAGTAGCACCACACTGGCACTACTGTCTCCCACCGCTTTCGCCCTGCTGCCCCTCGAAACATGTGTGCCGCTGCTGCTGCCGTCCAACTCAGCACCCGCCTGACCTCTCCCTCCTGTGTCTCCTCCCGCCCCTCCCGCCTGCAAATATATTTTTGTTGCCATCAGTAGCATGCTGACTTCAAAAATTTCGCTTTTTTTGTGATGATCAAGCCAAGGTATGTTTAAATGTATTACAATCCCTGAGGTACAAAGGTATCGTTCTTATGATGGGCAGGAATGAAACACCTTAGCGTGGAGCCCGATGTAGTAGGTTGTTCCCACACTTCACGTGACTTTTTCGTGCTCAGCAAAGGGGAGATAAGTAACTGTTTGTATTGGTACTCCAGTGGTGTTGCAAAATTCAAACTCCCAGACGACGTGACTTGCATCAACAGTGCCAAACAAATACAGTACTTAAGCGCTCAAGCAATGGAGTGAGGGTCCATGAAACGGCTTAGCATGGAGCCCAATATGGCAACTGGTGACATTGTGCAGGTGCGCTGTGGCTGCATGGGCACTCATGCCTAAGTTACTGACTTGTCTTGGAGTGGGCCATGACTGGCAGTACAATCCCTGAGGTGTTTATTAGTATGTGCCAGTTTCTAACCTTCTTAGAACAAGGTTGATGCTGAAGCATACCTTGCAGCATACAATATCAGACTGATAAAAGGATTGTTCTAGGATAGTGTACTTCTGTATAACACAGAATCAGATTGCTTTCCTCAGTAGTGAATTTAGGTTCTTATACTCAGTCTTACCCAACAAATACCACTCACTCATAGCTCTGGTATGAATATTGTTGATGTCATGATCTATGCCACACCTCAAAAAAGATGGACCTGTGTACTTGTGTATTCCAATTTCCAGTATTGCAGACTATTCCATGCTTTTCCAGACTATTCTGATTTTCCAAATCCATTATGCTGTTCCAGATTTTTGTGGTGTACACTTCATCTTTTTGTATTGCCTTCTGTTGTTGTCTCCACACTGGATTTACATTGACAGTACTTATTGTCTTTGTACTCACTCTCCAGATTTTTCAGAATCTGGTCAGAGAAGGAACTATGTAGTACTTACACTGGGCTTGTAATTTGATATCAAATCAAATATATTGTTTACCCTCTCTTGCACACACACTCTTCTCCTTATGTATACCCTCTACTTATATTCCAAGCCCTGGTTTCTAATGTCTTTGATCCCTATTAGAGACTCTTGGATTGTCCTACATCTTCCATTCTGGCTCTATCATAGTCTTCCATACCCTAGAGTGCATTGCCAATTGCTTGGCCAAGTACTGACTTTCAGTGTACAGTTGCAGACATTCCAGACCTTCACTGGTTTGTACCCTTGAATTACATACCTCCACATTTCCAGACTTTCCTATGCCAGACTTCCCCTGCTCTGCAAAGTTCCTCCAGCACATATTTCTCACATTTATTTCTGAGTTTATCACTGCTTAGTATACCTCTGCACAATTAGCAAACATTGAGTATAGTCACTGACAAACACAGGAGTTGTCTCACAGAAGCTCTGCTAACTCTGTGTATGAACAAGCACACACTAAACTCAAACTTGCAACACTGTCACCACACAGTGATGTCAGTTTAAAGGGATCGGATTATGGTCCATAGTGGATACATGATTGGGTTAATTTGGTCCACTAATGGACCCCTTCCAGTTGATCTTCAGATTATCTGCCCTGTAAATCCTAATCCAATCCAACTCTAATCCAATGGCTAATCCAATGGCTAATCCCTTCTGAGAGAAGGGATCTAGGAAAAAGAGTGCAACAACTGGGAGTTGAACCTGGCACCTTCTGCATAATGCTTATGTAAGGCTGAAAGCGGAATTTGGCACCACAGACCACTGTGCCATGGGGTCCTTACTTCTCAATAAGCTTAATGATACTAGTCACACTCTTCTACTTCAGGACTTAGACTTATTCAGAGTATGCTTACCATGCTTGTGACACCCCTGCAATCAGTGTGCACACTGTATGGCCCTGTGTTAGCATAGGTGATAATGAAGACCACTGTAGTATGCAGTGTGTACCATACAGTACCCTTAGTGGTGTAGGGATGCTGGCTAATGCACTCAATGAGGGTACAGACATGCCTAAGTCCTGAAGTAGAGGAATGTGACTAGTATCATTAAGCTTATTGAGAACATTCCTGGGGTACCGTGTCACCAGACACCACGGTTTAAGGCGAAAGTCGGAAACATAAGCATTATGCAGAAGGTGCCAGGTTCAACTCCCAGTTGTTGCACTCTTTTTCCTAGATCCCTTCTCTCAGAAGGGATTAGCCATTGGATTAGCCATTGGATTAGAGTTGTATTGGATTAGGCTTTACAGGGCAGCTAATCCGAAGACCAACTGGAAGGGATATAGGTTGGGTCCATTAGTGGACCAAATTAACCCAATCATGTATCCACTATGGACCATAATCCGATCCCTTTAAACTGACAAAGACACAATCGGAAGATCAAGCTCGGACAGATCTCGTCGAGGCGGACGATCACGGAGGCGAATGGTTGAGTCGTCCCCATGTTCCCTCAAGAGACGAGGCTGACGTACTTGGCCCTGGATCCATAGCGTGGTAGGCACATCGCTGAGACGCTGCGCGTGTGCGAGCCGGGGACGACACTCTTCATCATGGTGAGCANCATTAAGCTTATTGAGAAGTAAGGACCCCATGGCACAGTGGTCTGTGGTGCCAAATTCCGCTTTCAGCCTTACATACGCATTATGCAGAAGGTGCCAGGTTCAACTCCCAGTTGTTGCACTCTTTTTCCTAGATCCCTTCTCTCAGAAGGGATTAGCCATTGGATTAGCCATTGGATTAGAGTTGTATTGGATTAGGCTTTACAGGGCAGCTAATCCGAAGATCAACTGGAAGGGATATAGGTTGGGTCCATTAGTGGACCAAATTAACCCAATCATGTATCCACTATGGACCATAATCCGATCCCTTTAAACTGACAAAGACACACCACATTGTGAAACTTGAAAGACAGGAGCTAAACCAGAATACTGGAATCATTTAGTACTGCAAATCTTTCTTCCACTTGACTCTGAATAGATTGCCTTCCACATTGTTCCCATTGAGTTTTTACCTTCATTGTAATATATATTCATCTTAACAATGAAGGCAGAAACTAACTGTTATGATTGCCACATTACTATATTCATTGCAGATGACTCAGCTCATGCTACATACGAAGAGCTGATGAAGATGCTACTGCCACTGTGTCTTGGAACAATCATAATATCATCCAGCATTTGCTGCATCATACTTATTGCAAATCACTGTGAATCATGGTGTTGTGCCCCACATCATGCATGATAAATGTTGGCAACAATATTCCCCAACTTATCTGAATTATCCGAATTTAATGCACTTTTTGTGGCCATTCTAGAGGTAGATATAGCCAGGGTGGCTGAAAAAGTGGCTGAAAATGATGGAATTACTGCATTTGGTAATTTAAGCGCAGGCGCACTTGCACGCAAACGCGTCGACGCGTTTGCGTACAACTCCGCCACCGCTTAATGAGTGCTTACTAAGCGAAGTAATCAACAACTTCAAGCAGCACTAGCACAGGCAGAAAAATGCAGTAAAAGCAGAGAAACTTATCTTCAGCTGATACACTATTGCTTTTGATGTGGAACAGCTCAGAAATTTCTCAATATCAAGGATGACATGGTTCTATGCCAATTCATGGGGGTCAAAGCCCTTGCCTCTGTGTTCACACACAAACCTTGAAACCTCAAAGTGCTATAGTCATGAGTGTGACTCCTTCGTGTCTAGTGTCTATGAGCTCATTAAGAATGCTCTCATATGAAACTATATACCCCTGCAGAATGTAACATCATGGAAAGGCACACATCAGCTGGCAGTAAGTATTCTTCCCTGTTCAGATATCTTCTCTCTATGAGTTATTTGAGGAAAGTTGTGAATATTCATAAATAAGCACATCAGGATGACAACATCCTCATTTTGACACAGCTGGAAAAGCCAGTCACACAAATATGATGATATTATGTATTCCCTAGCTTGTGTAGCATGTTTGCACAAATAGTTGATACACTGAATATTCAGTGGGACACAGAGCATTTTATACATGTTCATGCATCATATGGACTGCATCCTTTGCTAGTCTCCTCTAATGTTGTATAAGATAAACACATGGAGTTCATATTACAGGAAATAGCTCAAGTATCTCAGCATAATGTGGGCAGAAATCATGCCAACCACTAAACAACAATATATAGTGAGGAGCCAAATCATAGACAATGCATGCAAGCACTGGATTGTGACAAAAACAGTGTACACATGGTACACATTCATATGTTGAGACATGCATGGCATATAGGATAGCATATGAGCTGTGAATGTAGAAAATTACTCTGTCACTGACAATCTGCAGCACTGACAATCTGCAGCACTGATAACTATAGGCACACTCAACAGAAGAAATCTGTGGTATTGTTAGTCATTTCAAGGTGTATTAGGCCTGATAACAAAGGATGTGATAATTAAAAATCTCAAGTCTCATCAATCCAATTTTGGCACTATTTTTGCAAATTTCTACAGCCCAAAATAAGTGGATCTTGCTTCACAGTGAATATATTGCGCTTTTTGAGCGCATTTTGGCTGTTTTTGTGGTCACATGAGCTATGACGTGGGGTCGCAGCGACGCAGCGAGGAAACTGTCGCTGCGTTGCTGCGACCCCACGTCATTGCTCAACGTGTTTGCTGCGAGCATGTGACCATTGACTGGAGAAAGGGTGAAAAATAGCAATATGCAAGCTCAAAGACTGCTGTCTGGAAAGATTGATGGCTGTTTTGAGGTCTTACTATGATGTTCTAGATGCTGAAAACTTGAGAGTATATTGTTCACATGATTGAGCTTCAGCAAGGAGGATTTGCCATTTTTGGTAACTCATCACTTCCCTTTCAGGGTAATATCACACTGTGTTGAGCATGAGTGTAGAAATTGAGCATACATGATGAAAATATTCAGATATGAGAACATCACCATATTAAATCATATGATGCAAAACTTGAGTCACATATACTACTCATACATGGCAGCATAGTGAGTTTGCTCAAGGCCATCTGGTCTAGACAGAGAGAAGCTATTCCCTGCCTCATCCATTGCTCCCTGGGTGCAAGTGTGGTACATGCAGACTCTGCAGATCATGTAGATTCCATTTCTACTAAAATCAGCCACCTTGAGTTTTCATAGGCACTTATTGGTTTTTTTATTTTGCATTTTCTGGCTTAACTAGTAAGTTTCAACCCTCAACAAGATTACTTTATAGTCTCTATAACAAGGGCTATCAGATGCATATACCATGTTGGGGTGTTTACTTACTGGTTCCTACCATAGGACACACTGTAGTCAGTCAATGAGGCAAGAGCGCCCAAGCAGCCACAGA
>MPVS01000077.1:0-104995 GCA_001931775.1 Fomitopsis pinicola | reverse complement strand
TAAGCGCCCGTGCCAGCTGGCATGAAACGACAAGCAATCTCAGCGCGATGTAGGACAGGAGAAACGGGTGGGATGGGAGGCAGCTATGGAGTGTTGGACCGAGTTTTTTGTTTGTCTGACACGAGGTGAGTGTTTTTGGCTGATGCAACTCGTACGCTGGGTCTCGGACTTCGAGCATCCACGCCCCGGCGCGTCCGGCGAATGTACTGGAATCCAGTGTACTCCACACGATTGCACCGAGGAATCTAGACAACCTACTCTATCACGTAACCATCGGTCTTTCTTTCGATGTGAGACTTTGCGGCTGCGAACAATAACCGGACGAGCGGTATCATGAATAAGTCCGAGTTGTGATTGGGAATATCTAGTCCGACCTCTATGGGTGTGCCAAACCTCCAACCACCTGCAGCACCAGGAGCTAGACTTAAAAAAACATATACACTTCCCCTCTGTATGCTGTTGAACCTTACCTCAACCATGATGAGTCCCTTCGAAGATCGCATACCGTTTCGTGCCAGCTGGCACGGGTGCTTAAGTCGATCGGTCTTCAATCCTGCATCCCACCACTTTGAGTCCTTTTGCTGGCAAGCACACATCTCAGGTAGGACAATCACAGTTCAAATACCTCATAAATCGAGTTGCCAAGCGTATCCCATAAGTATTGGGCGACCTGGACGCAGGGAACTCTCGAGGTCGTCGTGAGACGCGTTGTGGCGGAGGCCGGTGGCTCGCGGCGGTTAACCTCGGACTAGCGGGTAACCGTAGCAGGTCCTATCGGGTGCGGATATAAGGAAGGAAGCGCTTGTATCCGGCGCCTCACGCACGACTTCGACTGGGACGCACTGGCAGGAGGCTGAAGTTTGAGCTTAACTTAAACGTGCGCGAAGAGTTTTGGACATGAACAAACATCGCTCTCCCCGCTCTTGAGTGTGTAGTGACGCCATTCATTCCAGACTACAGGCATTGTACGTCAGGCTGCTGTCAGACTTCAAGCAACACGTCACTCATTACGGGATTGATTCTGCTACTAGTGTAGCCGTCTTCGTGCACTTACCGTAGTTCTGGCCGTATACAGCAGCTGTGGGCAGAACATGAGGTGCGTTTCCGATGAATATTAGTGCATATGTGCCTCGCGCAGCGCTTCCGCCAGGCCGCGCTTGTCTTGACACTGCTCGGTCGTCGCGAGGCTCAACATCAGCACCCGCTTCTCCTTATGTGCGTTCTGCACCGGCGCAAGAATGCTTTGACCCTACAGATTCGGATCGTGCTCAAGGGGTTCTAGGATAGGTTCATGTTTGCGTACAAGAGGTGGTGGTATATAGAGGACATGTACGATGGCGGGTCGCGCGAACGCTGATGCTGCGTGCCCTTCCGGAACTCCTCGTGCCACGACCGGGGTGACCAGAACCACTACGTGGGTAACGGGTTTCGGGGCACGAACGGGCCACCAGAACTACGCTCGCAGATTGAAGCTCGGAATATGAGCTTGGTGATTTCGAGATCATGACATCGCTCGCCTCGGGCAAAGACATCGTTGAGACGGAACAACTCAAGTTACAATTACATCCCAGGATGCGCAGCATTCGATTCCCCAACACGTTCCACCTCTGGGTCATGGAGATACGAAGGCTTCGAGCTGCATATCCTGGCTGGTCTGGTTTTGTTCTACCCATGGGTCTTCGGGACTATGGCAGCGTGGTTCGTCTTCGCCGAAGGCTACGGGGCTGCCGAAACTGCGTCGAACATCGAAGAAGAGGTCAGACACTGTATGCTCTGTCGAATCTCTTGCGTCCGATGACTCCTGGAGGTCCATGAAGAAACGAGAGAGGAGTATCGTCACCAACCTGCGGGACATCGGTAAGCAATGCGACCCTCCAAAGTGAGAATGAGCGCCGCACGTCATATTGAAGCCCGTGAATCCGGTGTAGGTCTGTTGCACTAGTGATCAGTAGTGTACTTTCAGCGAGCAATCTGACCTTACACTGGAGTTCGCCAGAACTATGGTGACTATATCGACCACTAGTATCGTCCTGTGATTACATTTTAGAGTTCCGTTCAACACATATACCGAGAGAAATATGATTTTTTACCCAAAGAATAGTGTACCTACAGATGTGTATCAGCCATGACGGGAGTGCGCACAGCTGATGTGCTCCGTACCGTCTCGGAGGAGCATGGCCATGATCCCACTCCGCTCCTCGCATATGTTTGAAAGTTTTATCGTTGAGAATGTCGAGCGCCATGTGACAATAAGGGTGAGGAGATGTGCCACTAGCGCCGCGGCCAAACCGGCGATGGCCACTTGTGTACACATGTCAATATCTGAGATAAGAAGTCTTACGAGACTGCTTACAGCTACGCGGAGAGAACAGGATTTCTGTAAGATTTGTTCGGTACACAAAATGTACCTAACTCACTCGTTTACGGCCACAGTATTTGCACCGTTCGACCAATAACAACCCCCGAGATAAGCAGGCGACTCCTCACGATGCATCGTACTGGAATTGAACTGCGTTCGTGCTCAGTGTGAAATCATTGGTAAGTAATCATCGGGACGTACAATGTTTGCGAAGATCTCAATAAGGAATAGAGTAGGAATGGCGGCAGCGACCCAACTGTTGCCCCGACTGAGCGCATACGCGCGCAGCGTTGCCACGACTAGTCAAGGACAGTGAGGACGATAATTATGGCACTGAATAGAGAACGTGCCTGCTGTAGTAGCATCGAATGCAGTTCCAATGCTTACATATGCAAGCGTCAGGTTCCAATAACTGTATGGAAAGAATGTATCAGTGCAGCTAGACACGATACCTACGTTTCATCGCGCACGAAACACTAACCTCTAGAGAAAGAGTCAGTATGAGCGAGCTATAGAATTGGATAAGTCCGCACTTCACAAGTTGGAGTCAGTGCTGATGCCGGTAGTATCACAAGCAGGCATACTCCCAGAATGCGCACCAGCAGAAACAGTACGGTCTTGAGTGACAGGCGACGACGGCATAGGAAGTCAATTTGTTGGTCGAAAGTAATCATAACATCGAAGCAGTATAAGCCTAGAAANATGGCACTGAATAGAGAACGTGCCTGCTGTAGTAGCATCGAATGCAGTTCCAATGCTTACATATGCAAGCGTCAGGTTCCAATAACTGTATGGAAAGAATGTATCAGTGCAGCTAGACACGATACCTACGTTTCATCGCGCACGAAACACTAACCTCTAGAGAAAGAGTCAGTATGAGCGAGCTATAGAATTGGATAAGTCCGCACTTCACAAGTTGGAGTCAGTGCTGATGCCGGTAGTATCACAAGCAGGCATACTCCCAGAATGCGCACCAGCAGAAACAGTACGGTCTTGAGTGACAGGCGACGACGGCATAGGAAGTCAATTTGTTGGTCGAAAGTAATCATAACATCGAAGCAGTATAAGCCTAGAAAGACGGTCAGCCTTTTCTCGATTGTCCGACGTCTCTTGATGAACCCTACATAAGGCAGCAAAGTAGGAGTAGCTGGTCAAATGCAGGAACCTGACGTGAGAGCGAGTACAATGCACGTATCAGTTATGTATTCACCTGACAGTCAGCGCGGCCTGATACGCTTCGGCATCTTGTGCTTGGATGCTCGTGGTGTTGTTCATTTTGTGGGTGGTAGGGGCACAGAGAGGCACGAACCTCGCCCTATGTATGTTGGACTGTCAAAGGAGAAGCATTCTTCGGAGGACTGAACAGTACGTAACGCGCCGTTACATAGGCGAACTCAAAGTGAAGGCGAAGGGAAGTAGTTACAATCGGACGAATCATCCTGTGCAGAACGATGATCAGCAGCTACACTATCTGACAGATTCCCGCCCAAGTCATTCGGCAGCGATGTCTGAGAATACAAGTGAGGCTGCGCCTCTGAGACGAAATGGAGCGGGCTGCAGACGGAGCCAGATGGACTGTACTTACTTAAACCCCNCCCGGTGCGGCACTCCCGCTATCCGTACTTGTGTTGTATCGGCCACATGGTCCAGAGTCCTCTCAGACGAAGCGCTGACTATGCATCATGGCCCAGGTCCTTCGTGGGTATACATCCGGTCAGACTCCATGACCCCGGGTAGTGAGTCTAACATTGGCCAACCCCATGGCATGCCCGTATAAAGCTCTCCGAAAGAAGAAACGGAGACGATCATATGTTATACCGAACAATTCGAAGGTCGGGGTTGCGCTCGCACGCCAAGCTTCCATCTTGAAGAACCACCGAAGACTTCTATAGCTGTCGCGTATGAGTCAGTCATAGAACAGCGATAGCGACTCAATAGATCTAGAAAGGTAATGCTATTTAGATACGGTTTCAGGCTGTGACGAACCTACCGGCAGCAACTCAGAAAGGGTAGTAGGTGCAACCTCCCGGGCCGGACCAGGGTCTCCATGCATACCTCTATCGACTCACTGCACCGTCCCAACGAGCTGACACGTAGTCACATTCAGCACGAACTGAGTGGCTTAAGTATGGTAAGCCTGGTCGTACCAATTCACCTTAAGTATTGAGGCGAGTTATGAAGTGGTCAGCGGTCAGTGCCGGTGAAAATTGTATCTAGGGAATGAGGCCCACCAACGCCGGCGTCGAAGTACATACTCACTATGACATTATGAAGCTCAAAGACCGCTCCCATCATGATGCTATAGCACTCAGGCTTGAGCACGCACTGCAGGTTCATCTATGTGTCTTCAACTTCTTCGTGACTGCAGTGACGATGTGGCAGTGAGATGCGCAGCGGACGGTCTGCGTCGTTGACTAGTATTAGCGGCTGAACCTTGTGGGCTCAAAATATGGGTTAACTACCTGTGCTTCCGTATCATGAGGCTTTGAAGAATGAGTAATAGAGCCGCTGTGGGCCATAGCCGTGACGATCACAGTGGGGATTGGTGGCGCGAAAATGAGTGCGACGCTGACGTCAGCATTGTACCTCACCGCGTCGCCGACGCATCGCCGACCTTTTGACCCAACGCGACCGACTGTCAGACTCGGTAGACCTTTTTTCACAAATTACCCAGGTATGCTCTCAGACTGAAACCTACTGTTGCGATACGGAAAGGTAGACACAGACAGTGTTCCGATGCCACCCAAATGTACCGCTGTGTTAATGCTTTAGCAGGGGGTACCACGTCGCCATGCGCATTGCGGATGCATTGCGGCTGTGGCCCAATTCTTAACAGAATCCGCGGTCTTCTGGACAGCGTGTGGGCGAATGAAGAGAATGGGGTTGAGAAGATGCTCAGTGAGTACGATTACAGTGCGCGCGAACCAATGGCTCAGACTGACTTTGTGCCTTGCCTCTGCTCCTACTGTTCGCATCCAGGAGACAGTCCTCAGGCTGACCTCGAATAGGCGTACATATATGTATTACGCGGCTGATTAAATGACTCCTGGACACTCCATGGAGCCCTGGATATCACACTGACAGCTATCTTTGGAATCGGCGACGACACGGTTGAACCTACTCCACGACACTGAATGGTGCATACCCCTTTCCGTCTTCTTGTAGCAACCGCTCTATCAACTTCAAGCCTTCCAGTACTTTTTCCTCCTGCAACCGGCGGCCCACGATCTGTACACCCACGGGTAGGCCGTGCATCTTGTCCGCGTCATACATCTTGTATTGACCCTTCTCGATTTCATTTCGGGGTTTGAACGGCCCTAACTCATCGTGCGCACGGTCGACGTGAGTGATGGGAAGTACTCCCGCTGTGTAATCAAGCTGGAAGTAAGGTTGTCAAAACGCCCCTTCGATGTGATAATTGCAGCAACCTACCAAGTTGAACAAGAACGTATACCCGCATGCCTTCCATCCGTCCTTCATGCCACCATGCGGGATCGCCGGCAACGAGTTCGGCACAGTCAGGATGAAGTCGAGGTCTTGTTCATTCCAATACTCCTGCCAGCGTTGTCGATACACATCACGCTCCACGACAAGGGCAAGATACTCGGGAACGGTCTTCTCGGACCATGCTTCGACGAGGTCGGCGTAGAGTGCATCACGCTTGATGTGCCTTAGGTACCACGCGTAGAACTTCTTGAAGATACGAGGGGCGCGGAACATTCCGAGGGCTTCGCGCATGGCAGGGTCATTGTTTTCGCCGGTGCGGATGGGTCCGGTGCAACACTTTGCTATGCTGAAGGTGAGTACTTCATAGGAGGATCATCTGGGACCTCATACCGCCATCTGCCATGAGTAGCTGGGACGCGAGTTTGAGACCCTCTGCAGGGCTTGGGGGTGTACTGTGGATGTCTGATCAGCCCAGAAAGAGGCATCGAGTGAGGAGACGAACATGGTCACTACTTTGTGGCCTTTCGCCTCGAGCGTCTTCACTACTGTTTGTAGTGCTCGATGGCATGCCGGTGAAGGTGCGACAACCCCTAGCAGTACGTACACTCTGAGTATCTCATTGAACCCCATCGACGTTCGCGACCTACCGTCGTCCCACAGAATACCCCAACGAAGACCCTTCGCGCTCGATAGGTCCACCTCCCGCCATGGAATCGGAAGCACGAAGTGGTCATAATCCCAAGGCTTCATACTCATCACCGCCCTCCAGAACGTCTCCAGGTCGTCCAGGGTACGCGCGATCGGCGAGAAGGACACGGCGACGCCCTGCTGACCGGGAACACTGGTGTTCGTATTCCCAGACTTGAGGAACCGGCCAGAAGACGCCTTGATCGTATACACCCCAGAGTAATGTCTATCCTCAGTGAGCCTGCGAGATCACACGACAATGGATTGCACCACTCACGACGGTAGACGAACGGACCCCGCCCCGTCCGATCCAACACCCACCCTCGATCCTCCGCACGCAATCAAAGCCGCCTCGCCTCCGGACGACCCACCCGGCACGTACGCCGCGCTATGCGGGTTGGTCGTCGCCCCGAAGACGTCGTTCGCGCACTCGAACGAGAGCATCGTGATCGGGACGTTCGTCTTCACGTACGGCATCGCGCCGGCATCGCGCAGCAGCCGCACCAGCACCGCGTCCTCCTGCTTGATGCCGACCCACGCGGAGTAGCCGATACAGGCGTCGAAGCCCGCGACGGAGATCTCGTCTTTCAGGCTGACGGGCATGCCCGCGAGCGGCCCCTGCAAGTTGCAGGTCTGCGCAGACGCCTCGGCTTCGAGCAGCATGATTTCGGTGAGGCAGTTGGTCGCGGCGTGCGAGAGGAGGGCGGCTTTGCCGTATGCGACGACGGTGTCGTTGGGCTTGAGGGTACCATTCTGAACGCTGGAGACTATCTCGGAGATGGGCTTCGCGAGTATGGCTTTCTCGGCCGCAGTGAGGGGCGTATGGTACGTCTGGGGTAAGCTCTCGATGCGAGTACGACGTTCTTGCTGTTTGGCGTAGCTATATCATGTGTGTATGCTGTAGCGCGTGCAAGTGCAGTGACGAAGGATAACTCACCAAGCACGACGATGAGCCAAGTAGGAGAACATCGTGTGCAGCGTAGAGTAGCAGAGGACTCGGCGACTTTGCGAATCGAGGTTATGTACACGGTATGTCGTAAGGAACCCCCAAGACTGTCTTCGGATAAGCATGGATCATGGTCATGAGGTCCATTCAAGACGAGAAGAAAGCGACATTGTCGTCTGACTCGTCGCTGTTGAACCTCGATTGTCAGATTCGCGGCATTGGAAGCGACTGGAGGCCTTATCTTGACAAAAATAGTTGACGTATTTGGTACGGCCCTCCCTGCTGAACCTTGAAAGTTACGAGACGGATGTCCGCGTCGCGGGTGCAAACCGGGTTCGGAAGCGCAGGCACGGCTACGTCAGTGATGAATAGATCTATTGCACTGCGCTCTCAGAAACCCTGGACGTCAGCTCGGGATAAAGTCGGATGTATAATATTGAACTGTCTCATGCATATGATAATGTAGAAAGGAAACTTGGCAGAGAACATGATGGGTTGTGGGCGCAGCAGTCAAAATGGTCGCCCCATCTCTACGCGGACGTGCCGGTACAGTTGATATCTATGTCTAGCCCCCATCAAGAAATGCGTGAGTGATATATGGTCATGCCAGTCGAGACTTACGGGCGATATCGTCCCTAGCGGCCAGTCCAGCGTCCCCGTAGTCAACCGGCACAATGATGGGCTCGTCATCGTCCTCTACGAGTTCGTTGTCTCCGAAGATAATTTCACCGCCGAAGCTCTGTTGAATCGATACTTGAAGACCGGAAGGTGAGCTGGGTGCTTCGGCGAGCCCGTCGACAGCACTCCGTAGATTGAGGAAGAAGCGGGATAGAAGGATTGCCTCGAGCCTGAGATGCGCGTTAATGTGAAATTTGTGGCGGTATTGTAAGCTACCCACACAAGGACGAATGTTTGACCGCCCTGGAAACCCTGGGTTTACATTCAGCAAAGAGTATGGTTGCCACGGAGATACAACCTCATACGTTCGTATGTATGAACACAAGGTTCGCGATGTTACCAAGAAGTATCATCCTGAAAGCAATGGTGTCGAGGTGAGTCCTATGGACCTCAAGATAAACTTGAGGGCGTCACCCGAAAAACAAACTGCCTACGGATTGTTGAGTTAGCGAACCACTGATGGAAGAGCTGTCGCGCACCGTCTCTCTGAAGCGTGTGTAGCAAGTGGCCCTGATTATGGGGCGCTGCAGCGACTCGCCTGGAGTACGTGCAACGCCAGGTCACAATCACCGTGATGATATGGGCAATGACACCCGTCACAAGACATACTTCAGCGACTTGGTCGCCTCCGAGATTAGCCTTACGGCAAGGAATATTAAGTGAAATTACTTACAGCTTATAGACGGTCCAGGATCAGCGCTCAGCACGGACCTTATTTCGAGTATGAAAGCTACGCACTTGTTCAGGGCAGTATCGGAGACGTCATTGAAAATGGTGCATAGAAATATTGACGTGCTTCCCTGCCGCGTTGTGGCTACGTCATACTACGCTCTCTGTCAGCCGCATGTTTTCGTGATATGGATGTGCTTACTAAGTTGAAAGCGATCTCAGGAAGATAGAGTGCAAAAATCACCGACGTGACACGCCATTCCTTGTGGCTGATCGCGTACACCCGTAAACAGGTAATTGCTGTTGCCCATGATACTAAGTGTGTAATCTGTGGGAAGTCGCTAGCTATCGCTCACCTCCCGTGACGAAATCCATGACAAGTGTGGCGCTGACGCAGAGAATCCATACGGGCAGGTAACTGTTAAGTTCAATCGTTGAGGATCAATGCTATAGATTCGTTTCGTGAATGGCTCACTCCTACGGAAGATGAGTCTGTGAATGTTCATTAGGAAAGAGTGCCGCGCACCTCGCATGGTATGGCCACCCCCATAATGTTAAGGCATAACACTGTGCAGAAGGTGGAAGCGTGAAGGAGAGCAAATAGCATCCTCGAGAGCGAGAGCTTCTTTCCGCGGAAGAATTGGATTTGTTGCCCTGATGTCAGCATGAAGTCGAAGCAGTATAAACCTAATAGATCATTCGTTCCGAGCCATTAGTAGTAGCGCCAGCATCATATGAGCAGTTAAACAACGCACACAGTCCGGCAGTGTTACAATAGTCCAGGACAAGGCTAGGGCGTGATGCTTGAGTATGCACATGAATACCCGACTGATATATGGACTCTGACCTTGTCTGCAGACTTTCCAGCCAAAGAGCTTCAGCGTCTTGAAAGCTCATAGTGGTATTGTCCATCGCGAAATTGCCCGGCCGTCGGACGCATGCGCCGCGCTTTGTATAGTCAGCGTGCCCTAAACATCACAACAGTTGTAGCCGGTGACATCCAGAGTCGAAAGGGATGCGGTCGGCTCTACATAATGGAGCCTACGAGACCAGCTGCTCGTTATACTCATTCAACCAGCTCTCTTCCCATTGTGGGATGGTAAAACCACCGGATGCTGCGAGTTCCAATCGCATCACATGCTTCATACATGGACCGTGGGCAGATTCACCAACGGAGTGAGGCTGAGCCTGAGTCCCGCCCACGATCTCGTCTGACATGGCTACATGGCAGTTGCCTTATAGCGGGATGATACGCCTTTGACGAACTGACAACACTGTCACCACCTGATTGTGAATTGATGAAAGCGGCTTGGCACAGCACTTACATATGACGATAGAGTGCGGTATTCCACTGGCTACGTCGTGCAACGTTTCATCCCGGTCGTGAGCACGTCTCAGAGAGGTGCAGAGCATCGGTGGACGTCCGACTAGGTCTGTTAATGTCTATCATGCTTAGTGTATTCATACCACGGTAAAGCGAACATGAAATGCCCTCGTCCGCCGCACAGAAACGCGCCAGCCGTTCGAGGTCATGATGAACGGATGGTTGACGCACTCTCGTACGTGTCCAACACAATATAGTGATGAAGAGTTATGAGAGTGAGATGAGACGAGATGAGAGTGACCTGAACATACTGCGGTCACCGCGTTTCATCTGTGTTTCACAGTGTAAGGTCCCTGACTTTGCAGGTCTGCACGCCAGATCATGGAGGAATCTCAATATGTTTCCGGTTGACATTATTGTGCTGGTGATATGAACGCCGTTCTTGTTTCGATGGAAAGGCTCGACATGGGGCGAATGTATACATGTGGTTGCGGGTGGATCGTCTATATGCCCTTACCTATCAGCCTATCTGCGACTCATCGGGAGGGACGTCAGTTACATATGATCTATTCGTATTGTTCTACGCACCCTTCGCTCGTCTTGCCAAGAGCTTCTCATGCTCGGAGGAGCACGAAAGTGATTGACTCACGGAGGAGAACATACAGAAAATACAGAAGTAAGCCCGTTTCATACCAGATATTGGTGTGGTCCGAGTCTGAATCGCTGACGCAGCCTGAGGAGGAGGACGAGGCCTCGAGGAGATCTGTGCTACCGCCGGCCGTGCCCGCGCTCCGAGATTACATAAGGCTCCCGGCCCGCACCATCCGGCTCAATCACCGCTGTCACTCTCCTCCTCCTCACTTCCTCCGCACTCCTCCTCCCATACTTTACTTCCTTCCAACCGCTCTTACGCGAAGTGACTACCAGCCACTTGCATCCTACTCGCAAATTTTCTCCCTTCGTACGCGAACGATCATGGTTGCCTCATGGGTCTCGCAACGCTGAGGCGCGAGCGTCACAGCGACATTTGATAACGGTCGGCCTCGCGCAAGGCTGACCAATACGTGTGGTTCATCCAACGAGATATGATATCTCAGGCCGGGATATATTCCAGGTACGTAGAGCCTTGAAAAGATAGCCTGCCGACTGAGCCGTTCTCACCACAGATACCACCATGCTGGCCGATACGTTGTGTGGCTTCCCTTGTCGAGTGCCGTCACTACGCCCCACTTCCAAACACAACGTCACCACGCTTTTTACTGATCCGGTTATGTATAATGTTCAATCGGATTCGAGGACTAAGCGTCGGTGTACGGTAACCACAGGTCAGTAAGAGCGATGTTTGCATATCTAGGCGCCGGAAGGTTCATTCAGGAGTGACTCCGAGTGAGAGGACTCCGCTGCGGCTTCTGATTCCCTCGAGTCATGCCCAAGCCATGCAAACCCACAGATAGCTTAGGCCAAGTCCGATAATTTGGTATCATGGAGGGGCATTGATCGCACAGTCTCGGCTTCTTCGCAGCGATACAAGTAACACGCATAATTCGCGCGGTCGTTTGCCTTTCCCGCTCGTGCCTGCTGCAGTTGTAACGATGACCAGCGCGGGATATCAGCCTCTCAAGACCGATGAACTGGCCTTCGAGCACGTCCAGGGCTCTGCACCACGGAGGCGTTCACGTCGGATTGTACTCTCCGCGTGCTTCGTCTTCTGTGCGGCTGCACTCTCCCTTTTGTATGCCTTCCCACCCTACTATGGACCTGACCCCGACACGCTTGCCTCCTCCTCTACATCACCTTCGAGCACACTTTTGGACACTGAAGAGCCACTAAAGCAGTGCGCTGCCAACGGCCCACCTCCCGCCTCGCCTCCCGCACCGATCAACCCCTGGGCTTCGCTCACCGTCCCGGAGACGACCGCGATCGCTGAATGGCTGAACACGCCAGAGCGTGCGCTGAACCTCACTCCCGGAACGGCCGCGTCGATCTCAGACAACTACATCTACCACATCGGCGCATGGCGTCCCGCGAAGGCGGACGCGCTCGCGTACCTCGCGGACCCAAAGGGCACTGCGCCCCCGGACCGGTTCGCGCGGGTCACAATTCACCACGGTGCGGCCGCAAGCCCCAAGGTGCAGGACTACTTGATCGGACCGCTCCCGGTTGGCGAGAGCACGGGCATTCGCGCATTGAAGGATGTCTACCACCTCGAGGAGATTCCGTACAACGCACGGGGGTATACCACGCCCAGTGAGCTACTCCCGATCCTGATTGACGTGATGCCCAAGATGGCGGAAGCGATGCAGGTGCGTACGTAGGCTTGTTTGTTGTGTTCTTGTCTCAGAGCCCATGCAGGAACTATTTGGTGGCGTCGCTCTCGGCCTCCCCAATGACACGCTTGTTGGTGGTGCGACTGGCCCGCTGAGCTTTGACGGGACCTTCCGTCGAGGCTGGATCAATTGGCGACGGAATGTGCCCGGGCCGTACCTGCACCCTGTCGGTTTCTTCCTCTATGTTGACATGTCCGGCACGGACTCCAGCGAGTGGAAGCTCCTCAAGGTGCGTTCTTTTCCGTGCCCTCTAGACCTTGCATTGACGTACGGCGCACCATAGATTGTATACAACCACCAGGTATTCGACTCCGTAGACGACTTCATGGGCGCGTTCCGCAACGGGACGCTCAAGCGCCTCCCTGCGCGCCCGGACAATCACGACTATGACTGGACGACGCGGAAGCGGCCTCAGGGCCCCCGCCGCGACCTGGATTACCTCCCTGGCCCGCGGTCAGTCTCGTTCGCCGGGTTGCGCTTCCGTGTCGACAAGTGCGTCCAGCCGTCATAACTCAGTCATCGCACGCCGTATTAACGCATCCATGCGAACAGGGCTACACAGTACGTGAGCTGGATGGGATGGGGGATGTACCTCGGCTTTGATCGAGACATGGGCATGAGTCTCTGGGACATCAAGTTCCGCGGCGAGCGCCTCATCTATGAGGTGATTCCCTGGTTCGTACTTTCGCTCGCATAGCACTGACAACGAAGGACTTAGCTCGCGCCTCAGGAGGCGATCGCGCAATACGCCGGCAATGACCCGATGCAAAGCACGACCGCATGGCTCGATCGGTTCTTTGGCATGGTGAGTCTCGTTCGCAGCGGTTGTTCAGTGCCGTGGCTTATTCAATATGCGCAGGGAGGTTCCGTGCGTGACATGCTCCCCGGGTACGACTGCCCGCACGAGGCCGTCTTCCTGCCTGCAACGACGAACACCTTCGCAGGGTCAATTACCCGCGAGAGGGCGATCTGCATTTTCGAGCACGACTCAGCGCGTCCGATCACACGCCACACGGGCTACGACCACGCCGAGTTCGGGGCCGTGCGCGGGTACAACCTGGTCGTGCGCTCCATCTCGACGGTCGGCAACTACGATTATTGTGAGTCCGTCGTGTTATGCTGCAGCGTGCCTGGTCTCATGGGGCACGGGTAGTGTTCGACTACATCTTCCACATTGATGGGACCATCGAGGTCCGCCTCTCTGCCTCGGGCTACCTGCAAGGTGGCTTCTGGGAGCCTTCTCAACAGGGCTACGGGACTGCAATTCGCGATACCACCAGTAAGTCGCCCATGTCTATGAGATGAACTCGTTCACAGCTAACCTGAGCACATGAAGTGGGTTCGCTTCACGACCACGTAATCAACTACAAGGTGGACCTCGACGTCGCAGGGGAAAAGAATTCGCTGCTGTTCACCCACACTCAACAGGAGAAGATTGAGCAGCCGTGGTTCGAGGACGACTGGGGCAGCGATGTTCTACAGCAGAAGATCACGCGGACATACATTGAAAGCGAGAACGATGCGCTTCTCAAGTTCCCCTACAACTTCCAGGGCGGCTATTCGCTCGTCAACAGGGACGCGCTGAATAGGTGGGGCACACCCCGCGGTTACGCGATCCACCCGGGATACAATCCTGTGCACAATGTAGGTCATATCCTGTATGCGTTGGATAGGGGTGCTGACACTTCAAAACGGATGACAGACGGTCGTTGGCTCGAAGCGCCTGCTCGAGAACGCGAACTGGGCGCGGTACAACCTCGCGGTGAGCAAGCGCAAGGAGACGGAGCCGACGAGCAGCAGCATGTGGAACCAGAACCTGCCCGGCGCGCCTGCCGTCAACTTCCACAACTTCTTCGACGGCGAGAACATCACGCAGGAGGACCTCGTCGCGTGGGTCAACGTCGGCACGCACCACCTCCCTCAGGCGGAGGACTCGCCGAACACGCGCACAAACCTCGCCGCGTCCAGGTGCGCGCACTATGTGTTCTTTGTCCCTGGTTGTGGGGTGCTAACAGCGGATCGCACAGCTTCTTCATCACGCCACTAAACTACTTTGACTTTGACGTCTCGATGGAGAGTTCGAACGCGATTCTGCTCTCGCCGCCTAAGACCCCGGGCGAGCCGTGGGGCTACGACGACAACGGCGTCAAAGACGCGAACTGCGTTCCCGGCCCAGTCCCGCCGTTCGAGTACAAAGGCGTCAAGGCTTTTTCGCTTGATGGCAAGCTGGCGCCGCCAGAGAGTGCGGACGAGATGCGCAAGGGCGCCGAGATGTACCACCGCATCAAGCTAGAGCTATAGAGTATTGGGAAGGCTGGCCGCGCGCACTTCTATGTTTCCAGACTCATGTCATGCGTCTTATTTAATCAATAGATCGTTTAGTGTTTCTCTCATCGCACAGTAAACGCTGTTCTAGGACCTCCTGTACACTCTGTGAGTTCTTGGATGAGAAATGAGAGTAGCTAGCAGCAAAATATTGCCAAGAGAGCGGATTGAACGCTCGGCCTTCAGAACCCGGCTTGCCTTCCTTCAGTCTGCTGCTCTCCCAACTGAGCTATCTCGGCGAGGTCGAGCGAGCGTAACTTGTCTAATAGATATGCCTTTGCAATTGGGTAATTATTTGGGCCACAGAACTTCCGAGTCAACACGCTGTTGAGACGCCATCTTGTGAACTTGTGAGCTATTCGTATTGGGTACTCGGCCTTTGTCTTAGCAACAGCGACCATGGATACAAAGAGCGATTTGCGTGCAGTGTGCTGCGTGTTCGGCGCCTCCGATGGTGACTCCGAGTCGTAATGATCTGGCAGCGCCTATTCAACGTATCCTCTGAACCTGTTAGCGTCGTAGTTGTTACTTACCCGGTACGCCACATAGACCTCTGCCATGAGCCCCCCAGCATATCCTATCTCCAACTCGACGCTCATCCCCGAGCTACACCTCCAGAGGCATCCCGAAGGTGGTACGTCACTTGATGCCCAGCCTGTTCAACTGCGCGATCACATATACTCAGAACTCGCCAGGCTACTTCGTCGAGACGGACCGTCAGTCTGACACCGTACCTTCTCCATTCGTCGGTAAGTGTCACCTGTTCTGTCTACTGGTAGGCGCTCACTATGGGAACCGCAATGCTCTTCCATGCACGTTGATGCGATCGTACAAATCAAGGTGGAGCCCCACGTTCTCTCGCCACATCCATCTACTATCTCTTGACGCCAGATGAGAAGAATGGAGTCTTCCATATGAACAAATCAGCAGTAGGGACTCGCATTGGCCTACATACTCGCAGATGCTCATGCACGTAGACGATGCATGTCCTACATCAGGGACGCGCAGAACACGTTCTGATCACGCCGTCATCGACGCCCGGTAATCCTCCCAAGGTCGAGAAGAAGGTTCGTCGGGAGTAGTTTTATCCTGCTTACCGCCTGTTGTGACTGACACTCATCGTTTTCGCCTCATCCTCGGACTTAGATTATCGGCCCAAATATCCAAGCGGGTGAAACCCTCCAATTGCTCGTCCCTTCTGGTGTTTGGAAGATGTCGCGCCTCCTCGCAGATGACCTGGCCACCGCGACGGACTCTGCTCAGCGTGACCGTGTTGGCTGTCTCATCACTGAGGTCGTCTTCCCTGGGTTCGCTTGGGAGGACCACGCCTTCCTAACACATGCGGGGCTCGACAAAGTCTTCGGAGGATCGGATGCTGGCCGCGAATGGATTCCGTACGTGAAACGTCCCTGAGGTCCCGCGGCAAGGAGGGGATGCTCGAGAGCTCGGTCAGGTATGGGACTCTATTTCATCAGGCATGAGCCGGCAGTGCTCGCACTAACTAGAACTCGAGAGCGTAGTTTTCATTAGATGATGCACTACAAGGCCGGAAATGACACTGTATATTACAGACTTGGACGTCTCACACATTCCTTGTGTTCTCAACGACTGTGGCTGCGTCGGGTGATCACGTCAGGTCAAACTAAGTACATCGACGATTGATTGATATATAGATGTGATCGCCGTTGACGCTTCATCTTCGTCGAGTGTTCAGTGCCTCCCAGACCTGGCAGATGAATGATAGTGCGTGTGCGTCTGACTCTGTGCTAACACCACACTTACCTCCTTATAGCCGCACCTTTGTAGTCCCGCAATGCAATTGCACTAAAAGCAGACCTTTCCGGAACGACACCAGTTAAAGCCCTTTGTCTTGAAAGTTTTCTCAATGTACACAGCTGTATGTGTCGCTTCTGGGGAGCTGGTGGACTACTCCTACTCCGCAGTGCACTTTCCCCGTACTGTACCCACCCGATCTGTCACAAGGGCTCACTCCGAGGTGATCTGGATTATAGTGTAAGCTTCCTCCATTCAACATGAAGCAGATCGCATGATGCTCATGCACGAACCAGGGTCTGACGGCAAGATGTCGATCCACGCCTGTCGTGGAATCCTCAGGCCGGTAGCCTTGGGGCTTCGAACGTCATGGGAATGCGCTGCTTGCACGCAGTTTAGATTCATTTG
Organism: Fomitopsis pinicola; assembly: GCA_001931775.1. Lineage (NCBI taxonomy): Eukaryota > Fungi > Basidiomycota > Agaricomycetes > Polyporales > Fomitopsidaceae > Fomitopsis > Fomitopsis pinicola. The sequence goes on along the minus strand of MPVS01000077.1, from coordinate 88,052 downwards.
CGGCTAATCAGGGAAGGCCGAGGCGGACAGCAGTATAGGCAGCGGATGATGTCATCGTTCGAAGAGCCCGCGTGCGACCGTGCCGGTCGGCGCGTGCGATAACCCGCAGAGGTATGGCCTATATGAGACTCTGAGCAATTCGCAGCAAACGAGGTAAAACCCGGACAGGCGGCGCTCGACGGGAGCAATATGAGCGATGTGCAAGCCATTGTCAACGCTCAGTAAGTTATCGTCATCGGCTAGTGCTCGCTGATGGCGCCTCGCACTGACCCCTCTCATCTTCTAGGTTCACTCAGAACTGCTGCTATGTCGCTGCACTATGTACGTCTCCACACGAGCTAGATGTTGCTGGGGGGGCACTAAAACATGCGCTGCATCATAGGCTGCTTTATATTCGACTTCTGCACCACCTTGGACCGGCAGATCGAGTTCATGTGGAAGCGCAAGTTGTCGGTTCCATCATTGCTATTTTTTGTGTTGCAAGTGGCGACGTTCTGTTACTACGGCTCCTGGCTTGGGGTACAGTTCACGAGTAACTGTCTAGTGCGTGGTATCTCCATTTGCATGTCTGAGTGCTGAGTGCTCCTACATTTTGCAGAGGTATTCAATAGTATCGTAGAGCTCTTCCCCTCATCCTCATGTTCAACTCCTTTATCAGAGGCTTTGCCTTGAATCAATTCAACGGCGTTTCGGTCATGTTCTTTAATCTCGTAGTAGCAGGTGTGTTTTTGACACGTATGAACGTTCGCGTCTCATGTGATATCGCCTCCCCGCCGCTGCAGCAGTCGCCTCTCTACGAGTCTATGCCCTGAACGGCCGGGACTGGAAGATGCCTGCAGTTGTCGCTGTACTCCTCCTGGTTGAATTCGGGGCGAACATTGTACGCTGTCTACAGCATGCCTACCCAACTACTTTTGGCCTGATCAGATCTCACCCTCGCATTAGTATATAGCGGCCACAGCGACCGTCACATTTACCGCGCAACTTGTGTGCATCGTCGCTGTGCACAATCCTGCCGCTGTGAACAAGTGAGTAGACCGCACCGCAGTCACGCAATCTATCGCCGCTGACATCGACGGCTCGCCTCACCCAGGCGTAAGTCCATTCTTGCCTCACCTACTGAAATGCAGATCTATCGCCATTGAACAGTATCAATCACCTCAATTGCAACTGCGATCCCGGGGCACTTCTTGGTGCTACTCGTCACTTGGCGATGCACGTACCAGGTCAAGCGTCTCGCTGACGCAGTCGGAGAGCAAGCCAGCGTGACCGCACTGCTGCTTCGAGATGGTGAGCAATGTGCTTGAACAGCACATCCAGAGACAAGTTACTGATGCAGCTCGGAACAGGAACCATATACTTTGGGTAGCTTCGCTATGCATGCGCGAGCAGCGGCAGAAGTCTCATATTGTGTGCTACTAATCAGGACACTTTGTCTGATTGACATCATGCACGTCGTCGCCGACTACTCCGGGGTACGGGCACTCCGCACAGCTCTTCCCCGTTCTCTATCTGACTCCCACGGCCGTCCAATAGAACTCGTACCTTCAATCAATGGAGGCATTTCCCGTTCTGTATGCCCGCCCTTCTGCGTCCCACACGACAGGTGAACTGACTTCGTGCGCGCAGCTTCACAACCATCCTCCTCACGCGATTATTCCTCAATCTCCGAGAGATTGCTGAGGGAGAGGGCGACGTGCAGTCACAACAGGTGTCCGACATCCGCTTCTCATTCCAGACAGGGTTTGGGGGCTCAATCGCTGCACCCGGCGATGCTGAAGACGACCTGCTCTGCGACGGTGTCATCGATTGTGAATGATTCTATTCCATATTTCAGGAGAGCGAGTTCTTGCCTTCATCTCCAGCAAAGTCGCTGCATCACGGTGTTGGCGATATCCCCGCACAGACGACGCTCGAGGACATGTCTATTGCGGACCAGCACGCCCTACCCATCTCCCACATCCTGCAGTACCAATATCCTCCTCACCCTAGTAAAATTACTACTGGCTCCACCGTGCTCTTGCTTTTCACAGTGGTTGACGACTCAGGGTTCGTTCGGCTTGATGTGATCTTCTTGATCATGGCGTTAACCGGGATCTGACAATACGTTAGATGTCGCCAGACGTTGGGGCCGTGCGTATGCATGTTTACATCGCGTTCACAGCTCATCTTGTCTCTCGGAACTTAGCTCACGAGACGATGTGATCGTTTGGAGGCTTTGTCAAACCGTCTGTCTACTCTGATGACCGTAATCAGATATATGAGTCTAGGTGAGTGACTGACTCAGGTAGTCGGCGTAGTAACACCGTACAGCCTTGAAAATCAAGATCAAGATCGTCAACGCAAAGTGATTTGAAAGTGAGTTGCTGTTTGAGGGAATTTCTGTGGAATTTTCGATTGACTTCTTGTATTCGAGGTTCATTCGTGATTGCTGCCCAGTGGCCGCGCTGTGTACGGCCGCCTAAGTCAGGGATGTGCGATGTACTTCTCAGAACTCTACTCATGGTTTCCAGGTTGCTATGCCTCTGACTGCGCATGTACTCGCGGAGAGTTGTTTGTACATGCACTCTCTGTATTCCTCTACGGAAGCTAACACCTGTACCGCCCTGTTGTCATACTAGTTGGTACGAAGTGAACATCCTACGGTGGCTACATTAAATTGATTCTATCACGAGCACAACCGTTGCCCTCACTTCACAACTCCTGTCTTGTCGCTATTCAAGCTATATTCAAGACCCCGTTGACCAGTGAGTGATTCGCACCGAACTCATGCGAGTCATCGGCGCACTGCTCACAGGAGTGGATCCGTTCTCGCCAGACACTCGGGAATACGAATCTCCCGATCACTGTCGATCGTGTAGTATATTGCACCTGGGAACCTCACGGTGCTGCTAACAATTGGCATTGTAGCAATGCAAGCATTGCACGGACATTGTCGGTGACTATGCGAGCGCGTGCCTAGTACGTTCAGGCTGCTTCTACAAGACGGTCAGTAGACTGATACTAGTGCTCGCTGACACCTCGCTCGGCAAAGGGTTCAATGCCTACTCGGGCAGCCATGGATCCCCGCGAGGCTTATAACATTGTTTGCACAGGACACTGTACAGATGGATATATGCGCATCATTGCTGATCATCTGGGGTAACTACGCGAGGTATTCAAGTTCCTCCACCCCTCATCTCCGAATGCACCGTGTCATTCTGCCGGCCATGGATCGGAATAGGTACAGTGTTGTGCGAGATATCTAATATATGCATGGGGTCTCATTTCACTGATGCATCGATAATGTAGACAATATATCATCATCATGTCTTGTAATCACTAGTGTAATGTAGCTCAGTTCCCATAGTACTTTGTGAGCTCTTGTTTGTGGTGTGTTTGTTCTAATCATTGTACCTATATAGGTGTATTATATAGTGTGCTCGTCATAGTGAGGTCACCTCCCACATCCTCCACCATGGCTGCCAATACAACATTCACTGGGGTAGAACAACTTGAGGCTATGGTGATTTCTCAGTAAGCACAGCTGCTTTTACTCTTAAGTATCTGGTCACGACTTTGAGAATAGGTATGCCATGAATTGTGCCACCATTGCATCACTCTGTACAGTTTTCTATTAGTGTATGCATGGGCAGAACTCAATTCTTGTCAGGCTTTTATCTCTTTGACTTCTTCCTCACCATGGATCAGCAAATTCAACTCATGTACAAGCACAAGGCCAACATAGCAAAGCTGCTGTTCCAGCTGTTACATGCAATGAACATATGTTACTCAGTAGTATATGTTGCAATCCTGTTCATATCAGACTGCAAGGTATGTACTGTCTTTTCTTGAAAACATTGCACAGTGTTCACTTACCATACAAATAGGTGTATGTCCATTGATTTCCTATGTATGCAGAACTCTGAGAGTTGCTCACTTATCCAAGGTTGCTCAGGCTGTACTATGTCTTATTCCTTTCAACAGTGGGTGGTTCTATTGTTATCATGAGTAATTGAACTTGTGATGAAACAATGCTCACATTCTCATTCAATGTAATCTTTAGTACTCTCAGCCCTGCGTACATATGCAATAAATGGACAAAGCTGGCTACTCCCTGCAATCATTACTGCCCTTTCCATCCCAGAAATTGTGTTAGACTTTGTATGGGTTCCCTAGGGGTGTGTCGAAGATTCAATACTGACCAGAGTGCTTAGTTTCAGGTCATTGATATCCGCCAAGTGAATCTACCACAACTAGAGGGTTTTTGTGTAGTATATGAAAGCAATGCACCAGGAGTTATCAAGTATGTGATGTCACTACCTCATATCTAGTCTATGTTCTCACTGTATGTGGGCAATCTACAGATGTGTGTGCTCTCTTTTTCTGATAGTAGAATAACATGCTAACAAGAATTTGGGGATTTGGGCACTCATTCTCAGTACATCTCGTGGCCTTTCCACTCACTATAATATCACAAATCCTTGTGGTCCTTGTGACCTGGAAACATACATTCAAAGGAATGAGGCTTTCCCAGATAACAGACCAAAGGGCCTCTGTGACTGTATTGATACTCCGGGATGGTCAGTAACATATCATACTATTGTTGGTAGCAGACTTACTGATGTTATCATAGGATCCATTTACTTTGTGTCAGCATATAGCTATCCACTTGTGGGAACATGCTGTCTGACACTGTATTCCACAGAACAATAATCATTACAAATATCCTGAACCTCTTTGGTGCTTTCTCAGAGGTACATATATGGCATATACTGGCACTGTGTAGCTATCAGCTTACTCTGGTTCCATATAGGTGTTCAAGTTGTTCTCCCCCATTTCTAGCAAGTAAGTGCAAAGGATTCAACAGTAATCTTTATGATCCACCCTAACAACCATTACACAGCCTTGTCACAGTGCTCCTGTCCCACTTCCTCCTCAACCTCCAAAGTGCAGTGAATTCATCCCAGGAATCAATGTCACAGCCATTATCAGATCTCCATTTCTCAGACCTTCATCATAGCCTGGGTGGATCTATTGCATTCGATGATGCAGAAGATCAGGAGGAGGGGGAAATTGAAGAAAAGCCTGAGGGAGCTGTGAAACCCTCTCAGGAGAACTGTGACGGAGAATTGGAGGCATAAACACAGGTGATAGTTCATGTGATAAAGGTCACTGATAATCTGCTGACGGTGGTCCGACCGACATCGTACGAATGTCTCACAGCCTGTCGAAGGACTCTGATCCAATTACTGCTATATTGTCAGTGGACTCAATGTAGTATATTTGACTCTACATACACGTACACACCCTCGTTTCTGCGAGTCCCCCCTCGATCCTTACTCGCTTGCTATCTCGAACATTGCGTAGCACCATACGAGGCACCACACTCGTTACCCTTATTTATGTTCGTAGACAACTATCTATGTATGCTCGCCTCGCTATCCGTCTTGCCGCAGAGAACTGCTGGAATCACGAATGCCTCAAGCCAAAGGATCTTCCCCCATGGAGGAGACGTGGTCGATGGCCATCACTGTCTTCGCCGACCAACAGAAGGATGTTCACGGAGGGGCACGAGTACATGCGCGGCGGTGCATCCGCTATAAGCACCCACATAGCTCCGCCCCTCTCATGCTCAACCCAAACCCGTCGCACGGGCGAATCATCGTTTCGGGTTCCAACAATATTCTCGGGTGGCCCTTCTGTAATATTACACACCGCGCACGACGCGCTATCCGACTTCATAGGCCGCACGCACCAGACCCCACCGCGCGCATCACGCGTCCGCGACGACGATGACCTTCTTCCCGTTGTTCGTGCCCTTCTGCACCGCGATAATCGCCTCGCCGACGCTCTCCAGCCCGCGCGAGCGGTCCTCGCTGTACTTGATCGCGCCGGAGGCCACCGCGGCAGGGAACTCCTTGTAGAATTGCTCGCGATACTGCGGGCCAGGCGGCAGGCGTGGTATTGAGAACGGGGGTAAGGGGGAACAAGCGAACGCGCAGGGTCAGCAGAGCGGGATGCGCACACGCAGGAGACGCACCTTGTGGTAGAGGCTCCCGACGATGAACCCGCTCAGGCGGAGCTCCTTCGTGACGATGTAGCCCAGAGTCTTGACCGCGTAGGGCTCCGAGTTGTACCCACTGATCATCCCGCATTCCTAGCACCGATAAAGCGTGAGCGATGCACGAGGAAGAGAAGAACACGGAAAGGGAGAAGAAGAGGGACTCACGATGAACCGTGCGTACCGGTGCGCCGCGTCCAACGCCGCCTCGAGCGACTCCCCACCGACGTTATCCCAGTACCTGCCCATGCCACGATGCGCATCAGCTCGCCGAATGCCTGCCAATTGAGTAAGAGGACGCACACGTCGATGCCGCCCTCGCGCTCGAGCACGGCGCGCGTATTCTCCGTCTTGTAGTTGAACACGACGTCCGCGCCGAGCGAGCGCACGAACTCGACCTTCGCCTCCGACCCTGCGCTCGCGATGACCTTCAGACCTGCGGCCTTCGCGATCTGCACGACCGTCCTGAAAGCGCGCGGATGAGTGAATGTGAGGGAGATAGCGAGAGAGGACGCACGCTCCGACGGGGCCTGCCGCCGCTGTGACGAAGGCAGTTTCACCAGGCTTTGCGTTGGCCAATTCAAGCCAGGCATGGTGGGCGGTCGCGCCTGGGTAAAAATGAGGTGGTCAGAACCTGTCGCCGGAAAGGAACTGTCTCGCTGGCTGCGCGCCGTGCGTGGACGCGGCTCTGCAAGAGATGGGAGTCATCTTGATGACGGCGGAGACACGGGTAGCGGTGAAGTGCCGTGACGAGGACTTTCGTATGATATCATCCATCTCTGCCAGGTGTAGCGCAGGCCTCATCTTTCGAGAGGGCTGTCTGACATCGCATGAAGGATGTGGTCCGCCTGGTTGTGGTCCACTCTAGACTGAGGTCATACAGTGCTCGTGCCCCAGACCGTAGAGCACTCGATAGTCCGATGTAGCACGGCATCGCGCGGACAGCGACTGCAGCGTGTTCGCTCGAAGGGGAGCGAGAGCAAAAGCGCGTGGGGACGCGAGTGAGGAACATGTCGCTGGCCTGTACTCGAGTCCGATGCAGGCACGATCCTGATAGAATTGACAGTCCGTGTGCCCGACTCTCGGCATCGTACATAGACTAGATCGCGTGCCAGACGACCTACTTCGCCGCGCGACGCAAGTCCATATCTCTTCAATCCTCAAAGAACCGTGCTCACCCGGCATACCACACACTCCGACGTACGCACTCCAGGGTAGCCCCTCCTTGTTCTCGAGCACTCGGAAGAGGTCAGGCCCAAGCTTGGCGGGCTCGGCTACTACCGCGTATTCTTGGAAGGGGAGCACGCCGTAGACGTGGTCGCCCGCCTTGACGGCGGAGTGCTCCGAGCGGAGGACGCGGCCCACGCCAAAGTTGACATATCTGCGCGCCGTCAGAGAAGAATGAAGCAGAGACAATGCGACATGCTTACGGCTGGCCGAGAGTATACGGCGGCTGGTGGAGTGCGATAAGCGTGGATATATATATCAAGGACGCAGTGTGGACTGACTGAGTAGCTCTTCACACTCGGATCGCGCATCTTTCCGCGCATATACGGATCGATGCTCAGGACGAGCGTCTTGGTGAGGAAGCCACCGTTGAGGGGGACGGTGTCGAGGTCAATTGTCTGAGAGTCGTCATAGAGCGTGGTCTTTCCGGGCTCGGGGTAGGTGTTGGGTGCAGGGACGGCGTGGAACAGCGCGCGCGCGTTGCGTACAGGAGCCATTGCAGAGGATCAGGGTGGGAAGAAGACGGATGAGCAGATGAGAAGCCATTGGTCTTTATAGCGCAGACCAGACGAGTTATGGGAGACAAGTGCGGTTGTTCTCCAGCAATCGGGTGCTCTGACAAAGTTGCGCATGCCAAGGATCTGAAGATGGATTGGTCAGCGTCATGCATCATCGACAGGCGCCCATCGATCCCCGAATGCTTCGGGTAGTAGCCTCCGCCTGCTTCGGTTCCCTTCTTCTCTGCTTACCTCGACCTCGTTGTGCCTCAATCCATCTCGCTGCTCTTGCTTTTACCTCGAGGATCATACCTCCAGTTCGTCTCAAACAAAGGCAGGATCCCTAGATAGCCCGAACGCGCTGTGGATTCAAAACTAAAGAGCGGAGGGAAACTGCTCCGAAGTTATTTGCTCCTCTAGGCCTTCTGATTTTGAATGGCTACGGCCGGTATGTTCATCCATCCGTACACCCACCTAGTTATTTTCACGCCCTCCTCTTGGTCAGCGACATGTGCTACCGTTCGCTCAGTCAGCACCTGCAAGCCGCTGCCTCAAGACGCGCCGTTGCACAATCCCCCAGTAGTCAGGTCGTGGATGGCGCGCTCCGCTCGATTCGTGGCAATTCACCGCAGGACCACTGACAATTAGTGGACAGGCCTCCTCCTCATAGGAACAGATATCGCACGAACACGGGCTTCAGGCCGCACCCGGGCGTCATACAGGCGGAGGCGTCCAGACGTCGAAGGGCTCGTGATGTGCGACAGACGCGACAGCATGGTCGCGGAGGACCGCAAAGCATGCTGTGAGGCCTCACCCCGGCCCGGTTCTACTGCTGCACGTACATGGCCAGAAGCCCGCTGCCACCGGACAACGCGGGGCTAGTGCGTCCGGACAGAACCTGAGCTCGAGATCAGGCCTCTCCACCGAATGTCAGGGTGTATCTAGCGCCTGTCGTACGGGGATTGAACAATCCCCGTAACGCAGTACATAGCATCACTCATTATGAGCGGTGAGTTACTCACTGCCGAAGACCTTTGCATATGATGCGCCGCGGCGATCCCGTTGATCTAATAGAGGTGGTGACTTGACAGGCAGCGCAAGCTGGCATACACAATGCGATTTCGAGGGTCAGAACTTTGCAATTGCTCCCTGGCATTCCGTCAGGCCGACTTCGATCCACAGGTCCCCCGACACCTCTTGGAGTTCACCGAGCATATACCGCCCGAAAAAGAAACGCAGCTATCCACGTATATATATTCCTCTCCGCTCGCCAAGAGCCCTACTATGGAGCAATCTACGAGCATGCAGCCCTACCATGCGACATGCATACTCTTCTGACGCGAATGTAAGCTGTCTTGGATGATCTCAGCAGGCTCACATCTTGGACAGCGAATCGTCCCGACGGTCGCTCTTGATGCTGCTCGGGGGTGTGCTCGCCGGACCTCACCTCATAGCCTACTTACTAGGAATCCGCGGAAGAGATGTTCATGTTGGCTATTCAGCGCTGGGCGTCTTCCTCCCCCGAGCCCTTGCCGAGCCCGGTCAATGCTGTCCGTGCGTGTCATGCCAGTGCTCTCCCTCCGACGGAGTCGATTGAGGAGCCGGGGCATCGCATCGCGATGATCCTGAGCATCTTGTAGGCAAGCCCGACGACTATGTGTTTTTTGTGAGTGTATATGCTAACCTCGTTGCCTCGAATTGCCAGTGCTCTATCACATCGAGCATGGATAACACGACCTCTTTGACGACTGTTAGCACAAGAAGTTGCAGCAGCGCTCGGTTCATCGTGACTCACATAACTGCGCGCCTCCACGAGCAGTCGTTCTGACTATCGGACCACGGATTCATTACAGACTCTTCCAAAGCTATTGCATCACCGCCGCGTGCTGTATGTTGACTCGCCCTTACAACGCCACCTCACTTCGCTAACCTCACCTTCGTACTCTAGGTCTCTATACTTACGACTTTATTCTCGCTTTTGATCAGCTTGCTCGCTTTCTACTAGTATGCGGTAAGGGAAGACCAATGCTGTCCGCCGTGCTTATCGTCGCTCTTCATGTGTCAGCCGCTTGCTATGCTATATGTCGGGCTGTAGCTTTCTTCAACCCTACCTGTAATGTACGTCAACTTTCCCATGGACGTCAATTTACCATGCCGTATTTCTCTAACCTCAATAGGTCTGTCTTACGGGTGAGTCGTAGACCATAAGGACTACGATTCAGATATTTCTGACTAGTATGGCTTTAGGTTCTTCGTTATGTCGATTGTCTTGGCATACGCAACAAGTGTTCTCTCTATCGTCAGCACCGGTATGCTCTGACTCCTCGTTGCATAGCTCAATATATGACTCCTTCTGATGCAGTAATCACAGGCTTGTGTGCATATGCAATCAGGGGGCGGCACTGGTACATAACCGTGCTGATCGTAGGACTACTTCTCGTCGGGATTGTGTATGACATCGTGCGTATTCTACCAGGTAGCGACTCCTCGCTGATTATCACGACTGGACTGATACGTAGAGCGACGCTGCAAGCCTCCACACGACGTACTCTGTATCGTCTATGACTTGTGTTATCTCCGATGGGCGAAGGGGATATGATGTGAACACGTACGTAGGTAATAGCCCTTTTCATGAATCCGTGGCTGACATCGGCTACGTGCGCCTAGCAGTGAGTGATTTCGCGTTCATGCAGCAGATGGACATGCAATGATTTCCTGCTTTTTCGTCGCAGTGTCCTGAGCAGCCTTGGCTGCTGACATACCGGCCCACTTCCTCCTCTTAGTTCTGACATGGCGTCACACATATTCTGTGCCGCGGTTCTTCCGCGCAAACGGGGGCATAGCTGCTGCTCTTCTCCGTCTGAGGCTACGTGTCGTATTGTGGTACTGACAACGATATGAAAGCCACCGTCTTCTTCGGGTACGATACCACATGATGATGCCAACGTATGGCACCGGTCTGACCGGTTGGATAGGGCTAAACTTCTCATCGATATCTACTGCGTAGCGCTGAGATATACGCGGCGAGCGTGAGCAAAGCTCATTTGACCTCGCCTTGCGCAGCTGATGACAGTCACAGGCTGCATATAGCCAGCTCTGGGCGTTTGCGGCTGTGTGAGCCCCGTTCATCTTCCTGCCCGTTAACATTTGACGAATTCTCTCTAGATTGGTCGCCATCCTCCTGTTTCGGTTCTTCCTGAGCCTACGAAGCGCAGCGGAGGGAAGCGAGGGAGACTCAAGCGCCGTATCCGACCTTCGTTTCGCAGTGCAGCAAAGCTTAGGAGGCTCCGTCGTGCTCCAAGACGATGCTCTAAGAGATGACGCCGTGGATGAGGTGGGCGAATACGAAGAGGAACATGAAGACCCACTGGGAAGTGCAGGAGACGAGGGCACACCTCCCGGCGGGGACTACATCTCCGAATGACATGAGAACGGAATGCAACCAATACTACCTCCAGGAATAGTGGCTGCTCTAGCTGTAATCAGTGAGTAACAGCCGTTCATTGTTGAATCGCTCCAGTATAATATCCGGTGTTCATTGAGCTTCAGGCCTCCCGTTGTCTATACACCCGGCTCCTTCTGATCATGGTGCCTTCGCCACTCTGCAGGTCTTTGAGCTCAATATAGCACCTTGACGTCCGTACCATCCCGACCTAGAACCCTTCCTTGAATGGATCTGGCAACTCTCGTCATACGACCTAGTGGTGACGCTCAAATTTAGGGCCCGAGGATCGCGCACCGAAACGCCTCGTGTCATCCGGAAGCTGTCTGTTCGGGAGCACCGCGCTCGCTGTGCCATCGTCAGTTGACAGCATCATGGCTGAGCCTGGTTGGTTTGATGCAAGCCGGTGGTACATAGCGTACGGCACGCGGCACGCGCTAGACACTGCGCCACCTCGGAGTTCGGATTCCCTCCCTCCTACAAGCATTCCATTCACCTCAAGTGCTCAGCAGTGAACTCTCCAGCGCTGGCGGTGCTGTCGTACGCTGCCTGGACCATCGCGTCTCCACTCGTCTCCAAATCTGAACCCCACATGTCGTGTCTTGACCCTCAATTCAGGGACTACGGAAAGGGTAGTGTTAGTCAAATGACCTGGCGGTAACATTTTTATAGATAGGCAGAGGAGCGGGCCTGGGCCGCGCGGAATTTCGTGTCTGGCAGTCGTCTGTTCGAAGGCATCACATCTTGTGCGTCATCACCCATTGACAATCGATAGTGTGGTGACTGAACCTGTTCAGTTTGATGCGGTCAGTAGCGCATGATGCTCGAGCACCGTCCAATTTCTGGCGATACGAGCTGGGCATGTTCCGACGGGCGCAACGCCATACTGCGCGATATTGAAGAAACAAGGGAGTAAGTATGCCGTTATGGCCAACAGAGACGGTTGTAGAGACATAAGTCGCGAATGGTCCATTCACCAGAAGAGGTTTCTTGCGGATCAAATCACTTTCCGGGGTTCGTGGCATCCGCTGCAATCCGTTTACCCACTAAACACACAATCTGTTGACACCAAGCTAGAGTGTACGAGGGTAGTAATACGTGAATAGGTAAGTGAACACGTACAAGTCATTTTCCCCTACAATCTACTCACCTGTTAAAGAAAGGTGCGGTGTGATGACAACATGGGAAAGCAATGCGCATATTTTTAGGAAGCACCACGTCCAACGATCGAAAGTTCACGATCCCGAGCAGTGGCTTAGTCGTGCCCCTGACCCACACATGTGACTAATTTGAACGTGTCCTGAGTCACATTCGAGTCGTCGACATCTCTTCGTTGCCAGTCGGCATGCCTCCTGCCATAGTAGGAGTGGTTACGAAGATAGATCGGTCGGGAGCCCCGAGGACGGCATCATGCCTATGCACCGAAGTGATAATTCAACTGAATGATCATGCAGCGTCACGGTACGGCGTTGATAGCATCACACGCTTGCTCCATGGACGCAACATATAAAAGACCGTCGACGTGCAACACTATCCCCCAACTCCAGACAGCTTACCCATACTGCAGTTAGCCAACTCTCGCAACACCAACATGATCTCCCGTGTCGCTGTTATTCTCGGTATCTTCACTGCCCTTTGCTCAGCGTAAGCCACCACTTTACACATTCGTCCCCGCGCACCGTCCTGAACAGTACTTTTTAGCAGCACCGACGTACAGCTCATCAACAGCTGCAACGAGCAGATCGACCCTGGATTTTTCCCCGCGGTCGCCTACAACGGCGCAGATGTTGGCGGGTTCGTCATGCAGTACGGCGAGCGCGAAACCGTGCAGCTTCCTGACGGTTGGAGTGGCCGCATCTGGGCCCGCACCGGGTGTGACGATGAAGGCAACTGCGAGACGGGCAGTTGCCCCGGCGGAATCGATTGCGAAGGCCCTGCCCCCGCCGGGCCGACGCTCGCTCAGTTCACCATTGACGACAAGTAAGTATAGCTCCGCGCGCTCTCCTTCACGTTGCGATGTAAACTGACCGTTCGGGTAGTTCCGGCACGGACTACTTCAACCCGAGCACGGTTGACGGGTTCAATGTCCCTATTAGCATTATCCCCGGCCAAGGCTGTGAGTATTTCAGCGTTGCCCCGGCATTGCGATGCTTATGGCTGCCTTAGGCAACACTGGCACTGTCGAGTGCACTGCCCAGGATGAAGGTACTGGCTGTGACGACAATAGCCAGTGCCCGAGCGGCGTCAGCTACCAGGTGGTCTTTTGCTGATGGAGAACGAAGCGAACATGTACTCGGTCGTGGAACTGGATGTTGATGTGTGACAATGCATGTATGTAGCACGAGAATGAGATGCATTGCAAGATGAAATGTTCTTGAAGACAGGGTTCTACATTAGCCATCATGCAAGTCCTGTGACCAAGTGCTGTCTCATGTCAGTCACTCGCAACTGGCAAGGTTATTGTGTATGGTGTTCCTCTCTGGTCTTTGACATTCCATGCGGCATGTATAGTCTCGGAACAAGACCTGCACGCTGCATTATATCATTATGAACGTACAAAGTGACACTCTAGAGTAGAGTGTGACGAAAGGGACTATACATTCAGAACTACTAGCATCTATATCCATGCCCTGCGTATCTGTCCGAGCGTACACAGTGACGGTGAGACTCAATATCAGCTTTCGACTTATTGAACATCACACCACATCGTGTTCCACCCCGTACTTATCTCATACGAGTCCGTGTTATAAGTAAAATGGCACTCGGAAACGGTGACACGGTTCTGTTTTGATCGTTCAATCGTATCTCAACAAATCAGAAAGTCGGATTATTGGGATTTCCGCCCCTACGGAAACAGCCGCCCGTACGGGCCGACGCTCCTGCCTAATGCGGCAAGTACATCCTTGGCTCTGTTCTCGCGTAACTGCGCTCATTCCACGCAACTAGGCAAGGACATACTGTATCGTTTCGACCTTAGGTTCACGCGGTGTGACCTGTGACCTCGTGAACTACGAGGCGCCCCAGTTCACGACCTCTTGTGACCTGTGACCCGCTATATATGGGCCCCGCAGGGCCGCCCGGAGACCTCGCCAGGGTGCTGTGACGCTCGGAAAAACCACCAGTTCATGGACACGTGTGACCTGTGACCTGTGAACTACAAGCCCAGTTCAGGGGGGCCTGTGACATGTGACTGAACTTATGGTCGAAACGATACAGTAGTCACCTCATCGTTGTTTGCTGCTACTGGCGCCTTTGAATCATCTGTACTCAGTGTTACCTAGACACGTCTTTAGTATCAACACATATATTGAACGTCGCTGTATGTGTGTACTTTTCTGAGTCATTCCAGATGGATATTCTGTGCACGACTCACAGTTGTGCACGATAGACGCTGCGCCACCTCGGCCATCGCGGAGCTTGAATTTACGCCATATGGTGACGGGGGGCTACATGGACCTTCCTTCTCCGCCTCCTCTCGCGCAAAACCAGCCTCTCCACCGCGGCGCAGTTATAGTATGCTTCCTGAATTATGGTGCCACCCCTCATCAACTTCGGACTCCATGTGGTGTCTCAACTTGCATAACCCCTAACTCATTCAGAGACTACGGGATAACAGCGGTATCCGTCAAATGACCTGGCGGTGACGCTTGGATTGACGGGGCAGAGGAGCGCGCCCGAGCCACAGGGAACTTCGTGTCTGACAGTGCACTGTTCGGAAGGACCGCGTTCTTCGTGTGTTATCATTCACTTGATAGCAGTGTCGTGACTGAACCTATTCGGTTTGATGCAGTCTGTAGTAACATACGGGCTCGAGCCATCATGCATCATTTTTGTTCGACTCCGAGGTACATGATCCCGCCCGGGGGGTCTTCTGCTTCCTCAGTACGTTGCGACGTCAATTGCAAGCACGAATATACCCTGGGCGACTCGTCAGAACGGATGAAATTACTGTCCAGGGTCCATGACATGCTGAACCTCGTCTACCCACGTGTCATAAGGATATGGGAGAAACACGCACAATTTTACGGTAAGCACCATATATCAATTCGCATTCGAGGTTTACGATCGCGAACAGTGTCTGATCGTGCTATGGAATCATAGAGTCAATGCATCAACGTGTCCCCGCTGATTCGACATCCCTTCGCGGACACCAGTCGGCGCTCCCATGCATCCATCCATAGTGATGCTTACGAGAATAGATCAGTCAGAAGGCCCCCAGGGCGTCACCATGTCTCTGCACCGACGTCAGAACTTTACTGAATGGTCATGCAGACGGTATAGCGACGACAGCGTCTCATGCTTGGCCCATGAATACAGCATATAAAAGACGGGTTTCGTGCAACACTATTCCCCAGCTCCAGACAGCTTACCCTTCCTGCAGTTAGCCGACTCTTGCCACACCAAGATGATCTCTCGCGTCGCTGTCATCATCAGTGTCTTCACTGCCCTTTGTTCAGCGTAAGCCATAGCCCTACATACTCATCCATGCACCGCGCTAAATATCACTCCTTACGCAGTGCCAGCGTGCAGCTCATCAACAACTGCAATGAGCAGATCGACCCCGGTTTCTTCCCGAAAGTCGTCTACAACGACACCGAGACTGGCGGTTTCGTCATGCAGCACGGCGAGCGCGACTCCGTGCAGCTTCCTGCCGGTTGGCATGGCCGCATCTGGGCCCGCACCGGCTGCGACGATGAGGGCATGTGTCAAACGGGCACCTGCTCCGGCGGCATCGACTGCGACAGCCCTGCCCCCGCTGGGCCGACGCTCGCTCAGTTCAACATTGACACGTACGTATAGTTGCGCGCGCTCTGCTACGCTTCGATGTAGACTGACCATCCCGATAGGGATGTCGGAACTACGTACTTCGGCCCGAGCTCGGTTGACGGGTTCAATGTACCCATTCGCATTGTCCCCGGCATGGGCTGTGAGTATTAATATTGTTTCCTCGGCATTGTGATGCTCACCGCTGTCGTAGGCAATGTTGGCCCTGTCGAGTGCACCGGCAAGGACGAAGGCTATGAATGCAACGAGACTAGGGAGTGCCCGAGCGGCGTTAGCTACGCGGTGTTCTTCTGTTACTGAGAACGAAGTCTACTCTGTAATGGCTGCCGGGTGCTGATGAGGACGATGCGTAGCATATGTAGCCGGAAATGAGATGTGTCCCCAATTTATCCATCGCGCAGGTCATGCAAGATAGTGTCCTGCTCTTTCCCATGTTCGTGGTCACTGACCTTTCGTATAGAGTGTACACCCCTGAGCCATCTAGCAAGTACTACGATCGCCGGCGCAGTCACGACAGATCCGACCACGATGCTTTACGACGCCACGAGGCATTCACCGACAACGTGACTATGAGAACACTTCAAGCACTACTTCGGCCACCCCCCTGAGGTTGCAGGACATTAATATTATAGCCCGGGTACTGATTTTACGATTCTCATCCGTGCCTCGAGAACGACTTTAATCGTATCTCAACAAATGTTCACAATCACGTGTTTGGTTACAGGACACGTCACACGGCTTCGACGAAGTCATTGGCCGCGCACTCGACCTATACTAACCACTCGTAACTTGTCATGCCTCAACTAAAACAGTCGACATACCATAGGCGGCGACAGCCACGTCAGTGTCACGCTTTTTTCTATGTTTGGGCTCTTTAAGTCGGATGCGCTTAACGGCGGCAAATAAGTGGTGCTACGTTTAGAACCCGGGCTAGCAATTGATGAGAATTGGGTACGCTCCGCGCTTTGATACTCTCTGTTTTATTGACTTAGATGCATTATCAGGTAACGGTCCTCCAGAGTACCGCCAAGTCTGCTAGATGGTCTGGTTTAAGCGTCAAACGTGTCCTTTCCATCGCTCTCCTGCGGGTTGGACATCGGAACCTCTTGGTGTCTAGCCCAGGCTTCGGCGAAAGAACTCGGACCGTATCGACAATTCCATCCATTGAACGAATTTGTCAATTGACTCCGCGGTGTTCGGATGAATGCGCCGCTGAAAACCTCGTGGGGACTCGAGGAGTCATCTGTTCAGAAGCATCGCGTGCGTCGTGCGTCGTTGACTGGACGGAAAATATGCGACTTAGATGATACAGGCTTGACGCATGGCTTGTATTGAGTCTTCTCGAACGAGGGCTCGCCTAATTTATCGAAGAGGATTCCAAATAGTTCGTGTTGTCCTGCTCTCAGTTCACCCTCTTGGGCCTCTGTTGCATGGATATTGATGTAACGCAAGGACACCCAGCGATGTATCTGTTCAAGATGTGTATGGATGATACATGTCGTGGCTGCTCAGCTACTCTTTCGAAGAAGTCGGGCTGACGGAATTCACTGTGTAGCACGGACAGCCTGCTTGAGGGCTATACCTCGAGCTCGAGCTCATGCACCACTTCTCACATCCCAATGCACTACACCTCGAGAATCACTATTGTCCTCGAAGTGCGTTGCACTTCTCTAGACGAGTTTGTCGTTGACGTTCACCAGCTACAGGTTTGAAGTGCGGTCTCCGCTAACGCACATGTGCCGCTGCTGAAGTCTTCTATCGCACGTTCACTGTTTTCTCGAATGGACTGGTTCCAAAATCTGGCGTCCAATCAGATCAGATTTCCCTTGGAGGTTCGTGCGCTGCTCAAAGTTGAACCACTTCTACTCGCTCGTGAGCTATAAGCATTCATTCATACAGGAACGAATTTCTGGCCGCTTGGTAAGCTTGAAAGCAGTGCCGATTCCTTTCTGCCCTCATTTGTGTATAGGTCAAGCCTCCGTTCTCCAGTGATGCAGCGGTATGTTTGCATATTCTTCTGCTTACCCTAGAGGAGTCTAAACGCTTTTCCCCCGGACTGTGTCTCAACCTGCGTTGCACGGTCGTCAGAACAGGACATCCCTTTTTCAGCCCACCACTGGCAGTTGCGCGCCGACCGCGGATCATCAAGTTCAGAGCCGCAGAGAAATGAACGAGAATAGTCTTGGAAGCCAATTCCGAGGAGAGAGCACTATAACTGCAGCGTGTTGCCAATGGACACTCTCGGCGCCGACTGACGTTGAAGTGTCTTCGACTCGTCGAATTTGGATGTTGTGAGACAGATTGCTACCATTTCTGCATAGAGTTGACTGAGCTTATCAGAGCTCCACAGCGCTCAGATTCCGTGTGATATACACGTGCTCCAGAATACTCCAATATGTGGGCTGAAATCGGTGCTTTGAATCGGCCGTGCTTTTCTCCCCATGGCGCCTCCACCGTTCCTCCGTGATCCGGACACCATCTCGTATCTAGTCAAGCGACGTCGATGGTATATGCAACAATTGCACGAACTCGACGATTCTGACAAATACCCTGACGGCATTGCGCAGACTGAGCAGCACGGGTGCGCTCCGAGACATAGAGCCATCTTCTTTTCGTGAGCACCGCATCCCTTTTCTTCGTTGCTCAAGTCATAGCGCCGTGATTGAAGCTACGCGGGCCTTGGATAGCTACGGTGTATGATTACTTCCGTCAGTGAGTCGGCTTGGGTGTCTAACAATGGACTGCAACCCGTCACATGTTAGCTGAGTTCCTCTACCCTTTTTGAGTATTAGTAATTCAGTACCAGGTACCGGACAAGACTAGCCTTTATTATGCATGGCTTTCGCTTATATCGTGGCTTCCACTTCACAATGACAACTGAAGCACGGACCTGATCCGGTCGTAGTACGGCCCCAACGTCCTGGAGCCTACTATATGCCACGACCAACTTTCTTCAATGCCGCACCTAGACCTCGGCCTCGATGGATTACACAATACCAAATCCAAATTGGACTCGCTGACCATGACGAATGTGTCCACCTACATTGAGGTGAAATCCGTCGTACATTTTGGGATGACATTGGGAGCTGACGAGTTCAATGAGGTTTATTAGGTATGGGAACTGGTCGCCTATGTCGAAGGGCGAATTCATCTGCCAATCGAAGATGCAATGCATCGAGTGACGTCCCCCAGCTCAGGGATAGAAGTATCATTCCAGCCTCTTGTCTCGTACCCATCCGCGCCAATTCGGTCGCACCCAACCACCGCACGTGTTATCGGTGCGGTGGTTGGGTGCGACCGAATTGGCGCGGATGGGTACGAGACAACTTGGTTTCACACTGAGACATATGCAGGATCAGATGGTTGTACGCAGCGTCTCTTCTCCATTGTTATGAAATGTGTGGGTCCCGATGCAGCATCGGACCTCTGTCGGGTGCGCAACATGAAAACATCGCGTCAAGAGAAGGATCTGTATATTCTTCCACTCGGCGACTGTGCGGTGCAGCTAAACGCGCGCCTCACGATCACGAAG
This sequence comes from Fomitopsis pinicola, assembly GCA_001931775.1. Classification (NCBI taxonomy): domain Eukaryota; kingdom Fungi; phylum Basidiomycota; class Agaricomycetes; order Polyporales; family Fomitopsidaceae; genus Fomitopsis; species Fomitopsis pinicola. The sequence continues at coordinate 68,526 of MPVS01000077.1, read as the reverse complement.
ACCACAGCTACGTCCAAGGGCTCCTCGTGATATCACTGACTCGCGAATATGAGCTGTATACCAGGTTGTCATGCGTCTACTCAAAGTTGACAATCTATTGCCAAATTCTCGACATATATCAGGGTGTCTCCTCGCAGCAAGACCTCAGGCTCTCCCCAGCTTTCACTTGCTACATTCAACCAGCTCTCGAAACCGCAGCATGATCTCTCGCATCGCCGTCGTCCTCGGTGTCCTTACCGCCATCTGCTCAGCGTATGTTGTGTTCTCCTAGTGTCTTTCTCACGCATCTGTGACTTCTATTCTGCAGTGCCGACGTGAACGTCGTCAATAACTGCAAAGAGCAGATCGACCCCGGGTTCTTCCCCCCAGTTAACTATGGCGAAGGTACAACTGGCGGCTTCGTTCTTCAGAGCGACCAGAACGCTACAGTGGACCTGCCGTTTGGCTGGTTCGGCCGCATCTGGCCCCGTACTGGGTGCAACGACGAGGGCCAGTGCGAGACTGGTAGCTGCCAGGGTGGCATCGACTGCACGGACCCTTCCCCCGCTGGGCCGACGCTCGCTCAGTTCAACATCGGCCCGTACGTAACTCGACACCCCGTCGTCACACTCTCTTCGTGTATCCAAGCTAATACGCCGTGCAGGGGCAGGAAAGATTACTTCAACCCGAGCACGGTTGATGGCTTCAACGTCCCCGTCATCATTATTCCCGGCCCAGGCTGTGAGCGTTTCTCGTGCCTCGCGCTTGTCATCCCTCCCGTGATGCTTATTCCGAACGCAGGTTCCACCCGTCCTGTCGGGTGCATTGGTCTTGACGAGGGCAACGGTTGCGGGTTAACTAGCGAGTGCCCGACTGGCGTGAACTACACAGTGGTCTTCTGCACCTGAAGTTAGAGCGAGGCTCAATCACCCACAATTACTCCCTCCTGCTCGCATAGTCTCTGTGTGGTTAGGAGTTGTTGCTCATATGTGTACATATCGCATCGGAAGCGGTGACCGTTGTTGAGTGAATACAGCTTCTCGATGCGAGATTGGCTCGCTCGCCAACTTCCTGCCTTCAAGTCAACTTATACGTATTGTTGCAAGTGCACACCAGCGCACTGAACTGATCCCGTGCTCCCTCCGAGTCGACGAGACTCGGATAATTCGTACGCCTACAATCAAGTGCAATATCCTCGGATGGTCGTTTGCAAGGCAACAGTAGAGTCGACAACTGCACAAAGCAGATCAAAGTACTCATGTTCTCTCCGAGAAATTTGACAGACCTCGCTACTGGGCGGGTAATCAGAAGGACGCGCTGCTATCGTCTGAGTAATGTGCTACGTTCTGGCCAATTGGGTTTGGCGAGTATTGCAGTTGTGAAGCACACCAGCGCTAGAGTCAGCTCGGTGATGTTATGGCAAGAGCAACCTGAAGTTGTAGTCCGCCGCCATCATTCTTGTCACGCCGGGATAGTTTCCGACTGTGTCGTTAATAAGGCACCTCGATGTATGGCAAAACTTCAATCCAAAGGCATACTGCCATGGCTGATTGATAGACCTGTATTTAGTTCCTGTTCATGAAACGGTGCATCAATGGAGATGATGGTATGTGCATACTAGGCGTGAGCGATTGAGAAGAGGAGCGTGCGGCACTGAGGATGCCGGCGGCTACGTCATTGGTATCTGGTTCTGTGGGTCCACCTTTTCCTTTCCCACGTATGCGAGGCCGATCGTTGCTATGTTGGACGTTGGCGACCACGAATAATAATCGAGGTATCGCAGTTCGCCCCGCTTACATCTTCTGGCAAACCTGAGGCTTGTTATTCTTCTAAGACCCTTGACCATACTTCCGACGGATACCGTCAGAGCTTGAGCTCAAGACACAAGGGGACCGCCGACCACCGGCCACCAGCTCATCCGGAGATTTGGACGATAAGTAGAAGCTCGGTGTCGTGAAAACAGGAAGGTCAGTTCAAATTTTCCACTCAGCTTGTTCATGCCAATGACTCATTTACACACCCGGGAGTAGACAAGCCGTAGAGCCCCGCCCGACAACTTGAAAGCCCGCACGCCCAATGGGGCTGAAAGAGCTAGTAATAGTATGAACTCGTGTTGACCTCGAGGCACGCGCAGAACATCTAACGTGGTGTTTGGCTGTGCTCCCTTAGGTGGCAGCTTGACTGGTCCATCGGCTTCGTGTGCTGGACTTCTTAGTTGATAAGGCAGGTGTTACAGAGCCTTAGGGAACGCAGGTGCGCGTACTAGCGTTTCTGTCAAAGGTCGCACCAGTCTTATCCCGCTCAATGAAGTAGTTCAGTGCTGATGATTCACATCGTACTCTATTGTCAGGGCCCTCGATCCTCGAATGCCGTTAGCGGTGGGCGCTGCTGTGCCTCGCGAAGCTATGGGCTCTGTTCCCGTACTTCGGTGCCCCACGACCATAAGGGTAAGTTGCTCTCATTGCGACGCTCTAGGCATAGCATATGAGGCTTCGTCATGATATCCGGAAGTGGACACTCTTGTGGAAGGGGCGATGCTCGCTGGGCTGCCGGCGCCACAGCAGCACGCATACACAGAAACTCTGGCAGATTTAAGTCGCAATACCTCCATTGTAGCGCACTTTCCGTGAACACTATCCCTCCTACTCAGCATGAGCCTCGATACGCAAGCATTCATCAGCTCACTCATCAACCAATTGTCACGTCTCGAGAATGTCGCGATCGGCTGCAACTTTGAGGGCGAGCCCACCGTCGTCTACCCATGTGAATCAACATCCGGATTCGCCACCTTCGTGAAGACTTCGCAGTACAGAGCCATCGCCAAAGCTAGCTCTTCAGCTCTAAAGCAGCTGTTCATAGCTCAGTGTGTGGTCTACTGCCTGTCTTGCCGGGCAATGCTGACCCATGCAACAGTGACGATAGCTCGAGTGTCGAGCTCTGCGACGCCACATCAATACGTATAGTAAATTCCTTCACCTCCGCGTGCCCGGAAATCATCAACTCTGGCTCTGCCTTTCTCATTGTGAGCTGAACATACTATGCTCGCGTTGCTACCTACCTGATGCCCCTTACCTCAAGCGCGATGAAGCGGTCCTCGTTGTCTGGTCCGACGCCACCCACAGGATAGGAAGCCTCTTAGAGGATATCGAGCACAGATTGCAAGATGCTGTACTCGTCGCATCATCTCAAACATCGGCTCAAGAAAGCAAAGCGCCGGACGTCGATGCCCTCTTGTACTTGGACGTCGACACCTCAGCTGCCAACCGCGCCTGGACCGACGATTTCAGCGCATGCGCAGACTTAGCCGGACTTCCAAATCCGTCGACTCAACTAGGCCTCCCTCTCGAGATTCCAGACGCAGCGGTGTCTCCCTTCGACTTCGTCCCTGCCGCAGCAAGAGGCAGCGGACACCGTGGCGCAATGCTGCCTGAGTTGCGGGTAGGGCATTCCCCCCGCTCATCCTACATAATGCTCATCCTACTATCTAGGTCGAGTCTGCTGATGCGCTTCCTCACAAACCGTGCTCAGTACCAGCACACACGCCACACATCTTGCCGCTCAACGCCACACCAAGCTACTTCCTTAGCCCAGCACTGCCTCATCTCACGCTCAACCGGATGCCTCCGCCAGGATCCCCTACAAGTGATGTGTCAATGCCGCTCTGGCTCTTTTCGCCGACGGCATCGTCTTCCACTGCTAGCTTGTATCCCATCTCCCTTTTCTCTGGACAACATACCCCGCATTCTAACTGGACGTCCCCTCTGAGTAGTCCTGCCGAGATATACCCGTCATCCGCGCCTATTCCGGTACCGCATGAGACGAAGTTGTTCGGTCATCCGACACTGAGTCCCATGGGTGCATCTATGGCTCCTCTGCATCCAAATGCTCTTCGCTTCTCTCCGATACCGTCGTGTCAACCTTCAACCTCAATCCGTACCCCGTCGCCGCCACGAACATGTCAAGAACCTGAGTATCGAACCTCTGTGCCGGCTCTGAAGAGAAAGCGATGGTGTTCACCAGCATCATGTACGAACACGACGAGCTTGAATGGCCCCGCCTCTCATCCTTGGAATGCTACACCCATAGAAGCTCGACAAGGCACGATTGCTGTACCATCAAGCTCGAGCGGGCTACTGCACCCTTTGCCTGGACGCCCTGCTCCATACTCTCGTCACCCCAAGCAAACTGTCGGACCCAGGGCCACCGGCTTCTTCCCGACTAGCCCCCCCTACCGCGACAAGGCTTCTCGAGAGTGGGCGTTCATCATGAGCGCTGTTGGGGCCAATGACGATGACAGCAAGGACGACGACTACGTCCCAGACGGTGAGTCAGATGACACAGATTACGAGGAGAGCGCACGCACGACTAAAAAGGCTCGCACCTCGGCCGGCGCGGGCAATTCGCGGAAGAGGCGTTGGACATGCTGTAAGTGCTGGGCGACCTTCGGTCGCCAATACGATCTCCGGCGGCACGAGGAACGGACCTGTCCCTACGGTGAGGGCAGAGCGCACTCGCGGGCGCAAAACATCTGCCCCAATTGCGAGTCAACGTTCTCCCGCGCGGATGCGCTACGGAGGCACGCGAAGATTTGCGGCTAGTAGCGGCGGGCGAGCAGATGAGCTGTGGGATAAGTGTGATGGCAGACGCATGGCTGATCGTCTCGACGAAGAGATGGTGGACTATTATCATGGACTCTGACCATTGGCTTGTACTGTGATTTGACTCCGTTGTTTGCATGTGTCAGCTACACTACTTGCGTTTGTTATCGGACATCTCCATACCGCCTAGTGTACCCATATACTGGTAATATTTCCACGTTGACTTTATAATTATTGATGCTGTATTACTCACCCTGTACTATACTACCGTTGCCTTTCCCTTCCCTGGTCTCGAATCCCTTGTTCCCAGAATGTGTTAGTATCCGAAGAACAGACCTGAATAGGCTGCTGTGTCATGAAGCGGCAACGCGCAGAAGAACCACATGCACAACATAGCCTTATGAACTCCGACAGGGGATGATACCCGGAGTCTAGGGCCTTAGGGAGGATCCGCCGCAATGAAGTGGCGCCTCGCCAGCAAGCGATGCTCGTGTCACGAAGGAGAACTTCTGGATCAAAGGGAATTTCCTAGATCTCTTAACACGTGTAGCGAGACGCATGAATAAGATGCTAAGTTTGGGTGTCTTCAGCGTAGAGCCCCGCACCGCGCGGTAAGCACTAGCCCACACAATTAATAAAGGTACATACATCCAAGACGCTCAGTACGGAGTCCCATAAACCGAAATACGGCCAACATGTCGAGGTAAACCGCAGTTGCGTATTCTCGCAGCACTGTACCCACATAGTACGGATGAGAGCTGTGCGGCGGGTGCAGACAAGTGAGATGCTTACTAGCCGGCTAACACCGCTCGACCGCACGAGAAGATCCAGCTGAGGGCTACCTGCACACGTGTTCATGAGGTGGGCGGTGATATAGCCTTCAAAGATATATCTGACCATTGTAGAAAACAGTCAGATGTGTGAGATGAACTAGCGCAATGCACGAGGCTTAGGACGGACCACTGCCATCCTTCCTCTCTTGTGCGATGAGCTACTCCACAGGCACTGGTCTGCCTACACATATAGATACTGAACCCAACACTCACCGTCCATTGTTTCCGCTCTTCCGCATGGTGAAAAGCAGTTTGCTCGGGCGGCGCTCGACGACAAAATATGCTTAGTTCCTATAATATTTAGCCGGACGCCTCGTCTGTGAAGTCAACTATTCAAACAAGAGCATACAGACATCAGTGAGAAGAAGGACACCTGATTCAAACGCAGCTTACCTCTGTTGGCAGAACCCAAGTAGTTCAGTCTCCGCGAGGGTCATCAGGGCGTCTTCCTCCGCCTGAGTGCGTTAAGAGTTGTCGATATCGGATAAGTGTGTGAAGAATTCCTCTTGCACACATTTAATGGCGTAACTGCGGTCGCCGTCCATCGCAAAGGCGATGTATACGATGGCACATGCCTCGGTGCCATTAACTCGGAAGCGGCATGCGCGCCGGCACAGTACGGGGTTGCAATGAATCACAAAATATAACCCTCGCCAGTGTATGAGTGGGTTGAGAGTTCTTGAGCGAGACTATCAGTAGACGGCGTGCATTCATACTTATACGGAAGAGGAGGAGCATCAAAGACCGTGACTCGAAGTCGAAAGGCGCTGCGTTCGGTATCAACGTGGCATTGCGGCCCGGCTATTGCCGGTTGCGTCGTGCTCCCTCCTCCTCCTCCTCGTCGACAACTCTCCTTTGTATGATAAGGCCCTACCCCTCGTCATCGAAGCCGCGCAGGCTGACCTCGAACTCACAGCAACACTCGGCTTCTCACTGTGACTCTCCGATAAAAGGTATCGAAAGTTGTCTCCTCCCGCCGCCATCCACGCACCCTCGTAGGCCCTTGCGGCCTCCACGGTCTTTTTCGAAATCCGCGACCACTGTGGCTCCCTCGCAAATACTGAAGTTATGGGTGGCATAAAATGATCCTGACTTGGTTTCGTTGTCCCTGGATAGGTAGGTCTGTGCAGCCGCGCTGTTGACTAACCGCCTAGCCATAGTGACGAGGTATATCTTCTCTGGCGAGTCTGCCCATCAGTACAACTGCATTCTCGGTGTATGCTTGCTGAGCCGTCTTATCTAGGCTTTATGCTGCCCGCAATCTGAGCATCTTCTTCCCGGACAGACCGCACGCTGCACGCCTGTGTCCTTGCGCGGTGCGCGCAAGACATTCCATGACTCGAACATACGCAACCGATCCCCTTTTCTAACAACCCATCGGTGAGGACGTATTGTGAGTATTTGTACACTCCGTCTCCGCGAAGATGGCTGATGGCCCGGCATCTCCGCAACTTCTCGTAACGTAATGTTGCCAGAAGCTTGAATCCCTTGATATCAACGTGTATCCTTTGATGGCCGGCGTAGAACAGATCCTTGCTGCCTCGGGGTGTGCATGAAGGGGAGATCTGTCCGTTTTTGTGGGCGAGCTCTACCGGCAAGAGCAGGGAATGATGGTGTCGTATAAACGTGTCTGAAGAGCCGTGAGTCGTTACGTACTCTCTCCTAAGATCTAACACGAACCCTCAACAGGTTCCTCGGTGTACTGTCGCTGATATGGCGGTATTGACACATCGAGCGTGTTGCTGCGTCAACTCGGACTTCGCACTCAGGGCTCCAGCGACACAGGTCTGCTACTCTATGCGAAATGTGCACAGCACGTAGCACCGGTTCCTGCTAGCATACAGGTGGTACCACGTCACAGACGCGGAGCTCGAATCCCGCGCAACAGATCTCGTCCTGCAGGCCGGCACGTCGAACGTCGTTTCATCAGGTCTGATTACAGGTTGCGGCAACGCTGAGATGCACCGACGTTAGAGCGAGACGCGTACTCGACAATCGGACAAACCACTGTGGCACGGCTTTACTCTCGAACACTGCGCACGTGCAAGGCTCACCCCGTCAACCCTGAAGGTATGCTATGCAAAACAGGTGTCACCTACTTTTCTGACGCTATATCCAGTGTCTCACTTATGGAAATCACCCCAGGGCTGCATATTTGCGCTTCTTCCGCTGCCGATGATGCCGATGGAGGCCGATGGTACCACCGCTCAGTATCAAGACTGCGGCCGCCGTGGCAGATGGCACCCCGACGGAATGCTAATTGCGAGCCGTGTCGCATATAGCCTAACTTCTTGCGGAGATATCCCCATGGGTGAGTGCCAGCGCAGGGATGATTGCCCTTCTGTCCAGAGCTCTTGATCGCCAACCAACTGACAAGTGAACAGGGCTCAACATCGCGAGCACCCCGATACAAGGTCGGAAGGACAGAACTCAGCCCGGATGCGCCTTTTTGTTGTACCGTCGCAGGGCCATGCGTATGTGGTCCGCGAACTAGGGCCAAGAGATAAATTGATAACATGCACGTGGGTGCACGAGAGCGGAAGACCGGTAACTCGCCATATTTGGCACTTGTGTATGTCTGTGGGTCCCCTTCTTCGAGCTTGCTCCTTTCACTTTACGTGACGACCGCGGGAGCACTTTCGGTTGGCGTGGCCCTGTTCCTCACACTCATAATCTATCTGACTTGTATCTTGGCCAGTGCGCGATTCGCAGACTCGGCGTGCAAGGAAAATTCTCACAATCGACAAGGCCAAAGCCTTTGGCGCGCCGGGTCCAGATCGGGCACGTCATCCCGATCGGACGTCGCGAGCCTCATGGCAACCGTTGGTACCCGACGGTCGGCTCAGGGCCCATCTTCAAGCTTCAAGGCCAGCGGAATCAGAAGCCTCAACGAGCATGCCATCCGTCTTGTTCTTATGTTCGCGCAACGCAACACGGAATAAGGAGGTCGACCGACACGCTAGAAGAATCTGCCAGCTGAGATCGCGACGCGCTGTGGCGGCTAGCGGATGGTACGAGGTTATTTTCCTCCGTGAGGTAAACTGAGCTGGCGTTCAGACCGAGGAGAAGGGGTAGATCTCTCCTCCCAATGATTTGTCCGTCTCTCTCTGCTATGTCCAGCCTTCCCGTGCTTCGTCTCTTCTACGCGACTGTGTACTATAGCCTCAAGATGAGGCGGTCCGACTCGGCGCGCAGACACAGCTTTCCCACTAGAACTGTGCAGTTTTGCCACCCACTGTGAATAGCGAATTGAACCCGGCGCCGCCACATATCGTGTCATCCATGAGGCGAACCGCACCAGCGGGCTCACAGCATGATCACTTGGAGTGTCTCATCGGGGAAGGTGCTCACTCGCTCGATGCGGTAGATTCTGCTTGAACTGCCCCGGGGCTGAAGCGCTCGATATCAGTCGGATTCAAGCTAAGGTCCACGTATCCAGGGTGGACAATCGCCTTCAGCTCAGGGATCATACCGTTTTCTTCCGGAGGGCAACTATTGTGAGTTGCCAATTTCCCTTTTATTGTTGTCCGGCATCTACCGGCAGGTTATACAACAGAGGGTATCCTGCGAACCTGAGGCCAAAGGCGAAGATCAGCTCGAAGCCCGATATGGGCATCCTCCAACAAGAGGCGATGTTCTGGGGCAAAACAACGGGCGCTTGATGCTGCACCCTGGACCTACATTACGGAACGATATAGCATGCGATGCTTCAAGCCCGCCACACGCGATAGTAACCCTCTGCGGTCATGACCGTTCCAGACGAAGTCAGCCTCCAACTCATTCTCCACCAGCTACGTTCCAACACGCTCTCCTACGACAACTTGCACATCGGCGTGTGCTCCGACGACGGCAAGATTCTTCTCTATCCTGCCGATCAACCTCCATCTCCCTTCACGCGTTGGATGCACGCTTCACGTCCCGGTGCAGCCATCAAGGCTCGCACACAGGCAGTAGATGTTTTACTTCCAGATAGGTGTGTAGGTCGATCGTTGGTCGTCACACTTTCACTGAGTATGTCATTCCTTCCAGTACCGGGGACCTCGACATCCCTGTCGTACAAAAGCTCACCTCAGATATCACCATGAGCACCGCGCGGACCGCTGTAATCGTGGTGAGGCATCTACTCGTTACAATGTTTGCGTTTGTACTGAAACAGTGTATACAGCGCGAGGAATCCGCTCTCCTCCTGTGGTCGGAAGCCATTGACAGAGTCGCTGAAGAATTCATTGCTCTCGAACATCGACTCCGTCACTGCGCCGGTCTCTGCGATTGCAATCGACATGTTTGCCCTACGGAATCGCCCCAAAGTAGCGACACCATCTCCTCCATCCATCAGCACGCCCCTGCAGATGAGCAGTGTCTCGACTCCCTCTCAACAGAACTTCCGGAGCTGGGCCTGTCGTTCGAGTTTACAGCCGAAGCAGACTCCTACGAAGACGAGTCCTTGTTGATAGATGGTGTCATGACGCCACCTAGCTTCCAGGTGCGTCTTATCCAGTATGTCTATAGTGACGCACATAATTGTTGACTCCTGAGGCAGGTTCACGACGTCTCCGATTCCCTAGATGCTAGCTCCTCGTATGGCATCACCCCCGCGATGATCGAAGCCTCGGCGCTATCACCCTGGCGAGGCTCCAGTAGTCTAGCGGCCCAGCTTTCGCAGAACCGGGTCTTCTCGAATACGTCTCCAATGGGTTCGTCAGGATCATCGCACGACATGGAGCCACGGACAATCTCCCCGAGCCTTCTGCACTCGCCAAGGATCACACCCATTTCTATGCGGTCCCCGTCATCCCACTCTATTGGACTCGCCAACCCGATACCCTGCGACGAAGACGACTTAGTCGCGGATGCTGCATTAGCGGACGTGCTGATGCCAGTGGATTATCCTCAGATTGAAGCCACGTTCTACGCAGACGATATCAGCGCGGAGTGCCCCAGTGGGAGTTCTCGACAGAATATCCCGGCACCCAGTCGCCACGCCACGCCATTTGCTCCCCATATCTCGCCTTGCGCCATCCCAGCCCTTCCAGGGGCACGCTCACCTACGACTACGACGGCGCAGCCCCTTATCGTCATCTCGGAAGGCTCCGACAAAGTCCGGCGCAAACGCAAACGCAGCCTATCCCCACTACAGAGGCCTTCCACCACGACAACCCGCACCCTCAGGCCGCTTCCCAGTCGACAATCGCGCCGCGCAGGCTCACAGGCCCACGTAACCGCAGTCGTTCTCCCCGCTTCCGCGACAGATATGGTCGATGACGGCTCCGAGCTGAGCCAGCTGAGCGACTCGGACATGGACGCTGATGGGATCGACGACGACGAGTACGATCCCACCCTCAACGACGACGAGGCAGCTCAAGACGATGACTACGAGCCAAAGGGCGAGCCCAAGCGCAAAAGACGGCGTACAGACGAAGAAGCGCAGCGGGAGACGAGCAGCCTAGAGCGTGCCCCGTCCAAGTCGAAGCTCAAGCAGCCTCCTATGTGCGCCATGCGCGGCACCAGGACTTCTTCAGGCTCGAAGGGCGAGCACGCCTGCCACTGGTGCGGGGCGCGCTTTACGCGCAAGTACGACCTCAAACGGCACCAGAACGACGAGAAGGTGCAGTGTGCGCATTGTAAAGAATGGTTTGCACGTCCGGATTCCCTTCAAAGGCATCAGAGTGGTGGGTGTGCTCCGCCGCGGGCTGTAAAAGAACGTTCAGCCCGTCCGCGCACTAGTGGCGCAAGGCGACGCAAGGGTCGTGCGGATGAGGACTCCGAAACCAAGAAGCAACGCCGGCCCCGTGTGGTTCGGTGATGCACGCGTCGTTAGCATATACTTATATAACTTACACTGGTCGATATCATAATCATCGTAGAGTAGCTGTACGTAGGATAAGGTTTGGAGGATCTCCGCACAGCAAGCAAATTCTTGCCTGCCACTGGATTGTCAGCGCTGCTAGAGAGTGGAAGATAGGCCGGGTTGAGATGCCCACTGGCAGATGTTTTCTCAAAGTCAGTGGCAAGTATGTTCCATTGCCGCACGAGACTCTACTTACTAAATTATTTGGTCTCGGAGGCATGCGTTGGTAGGGTGCGCGCGTGCCCCCCATCCGATGAGTACTAACAGTGCACCTGCAATGCAATCGCAACAGTAATGCAACTACTCAACCCCCGGGCGCACTGTCCCTCCGGAAATTCCGATAAATTCATATTATATACTTTGAATGCTGCCTTTTACAATGCTTCCCTTCGCTGAATATTTGGGCTAGCTGGTAGGAGTAGAGAAAATGGATGATCACCGTTTTTGGACGTTTTCGCCGTTGCCCGACTGAGAACTCAGCATAGACTGGCAAATCACCGGGTACATTTTTCTTCGAGTCAGTGTATGTGCTCTACAAGTTTTTCCGGGATGTCCGACATAGTGTATCATCATCCGAGTGGAGAATGGATGAGAGGAGCCTCAGAGCGTGACAGACAGCCACTTGCTGCGTGCCGGCCGATTGCCGGGGTCGATCACCTGACTCGATTGCAGAGCTGTCGTCGCAACATTGCCACCTCACGGTGGCTGCAACTCGGCTTGCCACAGGCGGCTGCTCCCCGGCATAGTAGATCGGGCACCTCTGCCGCCCCGGCACCGTGACCATCACTGTGACCGACCTCGGAGAAAAGTTGCTCTACTCTTGCACTGCTATTTCCCTCTCGGCATCCCTTCAGTTCTGTCAATTCCCTCTCTAAAAATCGTGAAGTGACTTTCGAAGGTCAGCGTTCGATTGATCCAAATCCCGAGAGGTTCCGGTAGGTGGTTAGCCGAAGATCGCGCGAAAGGCTGAAAAGTTGCATTACCGGGACAGTGTTAGTATGGGATGTCGGAATACGAATAATACCAACGCGGCGGGCCGCGCATTAGCGCCTGATATGTATCGGAAGTTGCCGAGCATTACGCGCGGCCGCCGTCACAGCAGCCTCGGACGACGACGGATTAACGACAAACAGCGACCAGCGTCGTCGTGCAGGCCAGTGCGATAGTAGCTGGAGCTCCTCATCTCAATCACTGTCTGCTCTCTGTCGAGGTCTATGATGCCTGCACTGTCTACTACACTCATGTTGCCACCTGGTCCACGCCACAACGCTGGCGCAACGTCAATCTCGCAGCCGCGACCGGGACAGACCAGGTGCGTTATGTCATCACCTTGGACTAATGTGATAAATTCAGACTTATGGTAGGTGTATCGAGTGCTTATAAACAGCAGTCCGAATGCGCACCAACTTGCGTCGTTCAATGTTAGACGCATGTCCACGAAATATCCATTGACAGTTCTACTTCATCGGGCCGGAAGCGTCATCGTGATGTTGCTGGTGCTTAGTTGGCCGTCACGTACATCTGTACGAGTCCGAGTCCTCGGGATAGAACACATCCACGCCGCGGACCTCACTATCGCCGGACACTTCTCGAAGAAGTTATTCCGGTGCGTGTGCCATCATTCTTGACGTACCTATAACTCCGCGAAGGGACAGCTTGCTCTGTTGCGTTTACAGTGTCTCATTGGCAGTCGTGGACTTGAACGGGATGTGGGGCCATTCATTGATCGCGAGTTTTCAGGACGATTCTCGGAAGGGATTTGCAGAATGGCGATTGCGGTGCAAAGCTCCTATCGTGCTACATATAACACAGTCGGCCTTCTCGCCTACTGACCGAAGACTGTTTCAAATAGCGGCGTTTCCGTACCAGGTATGTCTCTACCTGATGTACGTACAGCGAATGAAGGGATGTGGGTGATTGGCTCGACAACGCTCATGGATGCTTCTCCATACAGTCGGCCCCCGTCTTGATTGAATACACACAATGGACGATGCATTGGTCGGTGCTACTGTGCAGGGCTACGTATTGTCAGACAACACACGGCTGCTCGAGTCTGTTTACGACAACGTAGGCTCAGCTCAAGTGAAGTCTACACACGACTTCAGAAAAGGTCAAACGACCATTTGGGCAGATACCGTATGGACCGCCGACGAGGGCCGGCACTACAGCAGTGCTATAAACTGGCTCCGCGTGGGAACTTCTAGATAATGATTCTACGCTGCTCAGGGCAATCGTGCGTTGAGCTGCTGACGAGGCTTCTCCTTCCAGAACTACTGCTTATGCTTGCAGCCTAGAACAGTCAGCAAAGACCACTATCAAGCCGACAAGAGAAGAGTGCGTATCCTCGATATATATTGGGCATTCGAGAGCAAGCCTACAGTAGCTCCTTCGTTGAGCCTTTCACTGCTCAGACACAGACACAATGCTCTCCTCAAATGTAGTCGCTCTCGCTCTCGTGGCTGGATTCACCCTCTGGCAGACTCTGCTTTTCATACGGAAGCGTATTCTCAGCTCGATCATACACTGCATCCCTGGCCCTCGTGCAAGCTCGCTTTGGTCGGGTATGTACTGAGATCATTAACCGTCGACTTGCCTCACTTGCTTTCACACAGGGAACATACGCGAGTTGAATGACCGCGCTGGTTGGGGTTTCCACCAGGAAGTAGCCATGCAATACGGGTCAGTTGCCAAGCTCAGCGGATTTTTCGGAGTGAGTGTAGCATTAAGTTCACAGAGTATAAAGCCTGCTGACATCGACTGCGTTCCAATACAGCGGCCCATAGTATACGTGAGGGACCCGAAAGCGCTCCACTACATGCTCATCAAGGAGGAGCATATCTACCAAGAGTCGTCAGAGTTCATCGCGTACGTTCGCCTCTGCCGCAAAATTCTACTTGTACAACGCACGAACCTGATGCACTCTTCAGCAACAATCTTATATTCTTCGGTCCTGGGCTCTTGTCAACGCTAGGTCAATTTGGCTACTAATGCTTGCACATGCATGCCGCTCATCTGCGCACAGGTCACACGCACTCAAAGCAACGCAAGATAATGAATCCTGTGTTCTCCGTGAACCACATGCGCTATATGACGCCGTTGTTCTTCGGGATCAGCCAAAAGGTATGACCGAGAATAATTTGCGATGAAGCCCACTCATTTGTGGAATTTGGACAGCTGCGCACGGCCATCATGACTCGTCTGCAAGACGGCCTTAGGGATATAGACGTCCTAGACTGGATGGGCCGAACCGCCCTCGAGCTTGTCGGCCAGGGCGGCCTCGGCTATTCGTTCGACCCGTTGGTGCAAGATGTCAAGGACGAGTACGGCGAAGCCATCAAGGACTTCACGTGCGTTCATTGATATCACCCTTCATGACGATGTCTGCTGACGACCATCGCTAGCCCTCTGACGGCCAGCCTGTCTATGTTCCGCAGGCTGGTCTCCCCTGCGACGCAATTCCTGCCGCGGTGGCTTCTGCGCCAGCTCGTGGCATCGTTTCCGGAGCAGACACGCGTGGAGCAGCTGAAGAAGGTTATTGATGCTATGGACAAGCGGGCCGGTGATATCTACGCTGACAAGAAGCGCGGGTTCGCGAAGGGCGACGCGGATGTGGTACAGCAGGTAGAGGGTGGAAAAGATATCATCAGCGTTCTCAGTGCGTCGCTCATCCTATATCACTACTGTTGTATACTGATCACACGTCTAGTGCGCGCGAACTCTGCCGCGGACGAGAAGAACCGGCTCACGGAGGAGGAAATTGTTGCCCAGATGTCGTGAGTCTTGCGCGGAGAATCTGCTTGAGTATACGATTCATAGCGGAACAGCACTCTTATCTTCGCCGCCATGGACACCACGTCGAACACCCTCTCTCGGATCCTACACCTTCTGTCCCAAAACACGGACATCCAGAGTAAACTTCGTCAGGAGCTCTTGGACGCGCACGCTGCCGATGGCCTGTCCTACGACGAGTTGAACCGTCTACCTCTTCTAGATGGTGTCTGTCGCGAGACATTGAGATGGTCAGTCGCCTGTTCTTCCAGACTACATGAGCCCCTTCACCAATCTCTCGCAATCCTTAGTTTCCCTCCGGTCAACATCCTGTTCAGGGAGTACGTTCTCCGCTTCATTGGTATTATTATAACATTTAACAGACTTACACTCATTGTTCGTTGACTTCAGGGCTGTCCAGGATACTGTTCTTCCCCTCGCAGAACCTCTCGAGCTGCGTGATGGTACCACGGTGAACGAGGTCCCTATTCCGAAGGGAACTGAGCTGCTCCTTGGCTTCCTCGGCTGCAACACCGACAAGAACATGTGGGGCGACGACGCCCTCGAATGGAAGCCCGAGCGCTGGCTCAAGGGCTTGCCGGAGGCCGTCACGGCTGCGCACATCCCGGGTGTCTACTCGAACATGTGAGCCCCGCAGAGATTGCATGGTGGATTACATCTGGAAGTTCCTGCTGACGCGCGACTCTTGCAGTATGTCCTTCTCCGGCGGAAAGCGTGCTTGCATGTGAGGACCCACTTGCCGTCACACCTCGCGCGTCGCTAACTCGTAGCGTCCCCAGTGGCTTCAAGTTCTCCGAGATGGAGATGAGTAAGTCTTCGCACTCCACATCACAGCCGAAGAGAACAACACGACTAACAATTGCACAGAGATCGTACTCTCTGTTCTTGTCTCGACGTTTGTGTTCGCGCCGAGCGAGAAGCCTGTCTTCTGGAACATGGGCGGCCTGACGTTCCCGACTGTCGGACAAGAGAGCAGGAAGCCTGCTCTATACTTGAAATTGAGCCTCTACAAGCCCTCTGTCGACTTCAAAGTGGCGGCGTGACCGCTGCTCCCAAGGTAAGCTAAGTCGTACAAGAGTGAGACTGTGGAGGACGTCCGCGCTGAGTTGTACCACAGGAGTCACCAAAGTGTATTTGGAGCGGACAGATGCGTCCTCTCCAAGCTACTCCTTCACAATATGAGATGGCTACCAAGTCCTACCCATGTGGACGTAGACCTTTTCCAGATTCCATGTCGAGTGCTGTTTCTCGTACCCCCGGCTCTATCGAATTCAGTGCATTGTCGCCAAGATTCTCTGACATTATGCCATCTTATTATCGTCCCTCTCCGGTACGACGAACTAGGCTGCTGCGCTGTGACGCGAAGGCCTATACACACTATAAGCTACTCCCCTCGTCGAGCAGCTAGTCTCCCATTCGGCGAAGCCGTACACAGCGCGAGAGTGGACTGAACCTTGAGAGATGCCCTTATACTCAACAACGACAGCAAGTCCATTGTACAAGAGGTTGTATTGAAGAATGATCCGTGCGTCAGGTTGGTTTTACAGCTACTTCAATATGACGTCATCCCTAGAAGCGCACATCGTAGCAAAGTCCAGAGCGAACGCAATTATATATTCATATTGGATCATACGTCTGGAAGTATCAATACGTTGAAGAGAAGTCACCTCTCATAGCATGTGCCCGTATAGCTTTTTGACGTCGAATTGATTCAGGAGTCTCGTGGATAAGCTAGACAAACCAACACGTTACGGAATGCCGCTGGCTATGCATACTTGCTCCTGAAACCCCGATCCTACAGTCTGCATGCGGCTTTTCCACTCAAATAAAGACGCAACTCGAATGCGGCTCTCGTGCAAGTACCTCCCACACAATTTCATTTGTTGTGTCACTCGGCTGCTAGTTCCACCGACACTATTGAGTCGCTCGACATCGGTCCAACATTATAATCCATTCCATCATTCCTGTCTAAGCGCATTGCCTTTGTTGAATAGATACGGGATGGGATCAAGGGCACAGAAGAGCAGTAGTGTGCATGAAGCAAGCAACTTGCCCGATTGAACTCACGGCCGATCAGTATATACGTATTCCCGCGAACGAAACTCTCATCACATGTAGCTAGCGAGGTGCTTTCGAGGACGTATCAATGCCTCGTACTCGAGCATCTTTGTGCAGCATCTTTTCTGCACTCAGATACCACACCAACAGTATTCGACTTATATCGCGGCTACGGCTACCGATGCCCCACCGAATGATGGTGTCTGTGAGCTTGCTCATTGTGTAGACGCATCTTATCTGATGCCACCGCCATCACAGACTTCATCCAGAATGTCGGCACAGGAACTGGCCTTGAGCTCCAAATTGGTCAGTGCGCTCGGCCCAGGTGGATCGACGAGCCTGAGAGAGGAAAGGAGATCTAGAGTGATGACAAATGTGATGACGTCAACACCTGCGGTCGTCCCCGGTGAGTCACGCCAACCTCTCCGCCCTTGTCCAGATTCTCTCCACATGCCCAGCTAGCCATCGACCGCATACACTGTTTCCTGCTTCCAGTCACGGTGCCTGCGCGCTGACCGGCCCCCTGATTCCGTGCATACGTCGCACTTCAAGTTCATGTGCATTTCGTATACCACTCACACTCTCAACTCCGCGGCACCGGCTATTGCGCCAGAAACCTTCAATACGACACGCTGCCACTGGACCAACGAAAGCCCACAGCTATATCGTTCGTATAGCCCCGGCGCGCCTCTACAAACGACGTGATGATGTCTTCGTCTTTCCCCACTGGTCTAGCTTCTGTAATCATTCTGCGGCGCGTCGCGTGTGCAGGATTATAGGCTGGCAGCACCGGCTTAGGCTAGTACGTGTCCAGCTGCGAAGCTTTCTTTTCGCCATTCCAGGGAATCATCACGGTCAACGACAGCCTGAGGACGGATTACCAGAGCATGCCTGATGAAGACCCATGCAGTCCCGGACCCACTATGTGACCGCGCCCCTGCAGCTTCCTCCAGTTCCGTGATACGCAGTATCACCGGCAAAAGCTGTCCGAGACTGTGCGCATGATCATCGTAAGTTCTATCCCTGACCTTTTCGAGTTATGGGTCGCTTTGATACTGACGCATCTCCTGACGGGCAAAAGACAACTTCGTAAATGCACCTCCAATAACTCGCTCTCTTGGACCCGTTTCAATCTTGCGCTGCAACTTCTGGGTATAGCAGCTGGGCTCGGACACGCAGATGATTGTATGCGCTAATCGTGAACATAAGTTAAGTAAGTTGACTCCTACCAGTCACGGGCGTACCACCAGACTCCCTGCTGAGCACCGAGAGGCACGTTTCTGAACACCATTCGTATTCATTTCAGCACTACTGGAAAACGTTTTACACTCGTGATACGACTGATCTGGCTTTTCCCCGTTTTAAGTGATACAAGACAGTCGGCCGGCGCCATCAGCCCGTCGCCACCAGCCTGAGAGAACGCGTCGAGGCCGGTGTTGAGAGCGCGAAAAGGGACAGCGGGGCGTTGAAATTCTGCAGACACATACACTGAACACGGGACGTTGAACGCGCGGGACGCATATGAGCTCGCCCGCCTGCGTCGACGAGAAAGACCTTCAGGGTGAGACAAGCCCACACGACGAGTCAGGAAACAGCTCACCGCTGGAGCGTGGCCACTCAAAGACAGACCTGCGTAGCCGCAGGTAAGCACGTACAACCTCCGGAGCGGGGAAATACCAGCACCACTCACATTGACAACAACAGGCCCAGTGCAGCCCGGCACGAGGCTCAGCGGGATCGTGATCGGCGTGCAGGTCAGACCGACCGGGCACGTTCCGCTGGTGCAGACCGTTCCGCACGTCGTCTGCGCAGCGGCGGGGGGCGCGCTCATGAGCGCGAGCGAGAGCGAGAGGGCTGCGGCGATGTTTACGGCGAAGCGCATGGCGATATCAATTGGTTCTAGGAGTGGGCTAGCCGTCAGAGCCGGGAATGAAGGTGGTGAGTGGCGAGGCTGCGCGTCAGGCTAGTAGTCGCTCACCGGAGTGCTGTTTGGTCTTCGAGACGAGGCTTTCTCGACGATGCAGAAACGGTGCGAGGTAGCCAGCTTATATACGTTGCTGCTGTGCGCGCTCGATGGGCGCATACGGTTGTCGGGAGTTATCTGTGCCGCCTGGTGTAAGTGTCGACCTACTGCGAGCTAGGGCTGCGTTGACGCCATGAACGTAGGTTATGTGACAGGACCCTTCGCTGGCAACCCTTGGTGGCGCCTAGACGAGCTCCATGAGTTTGTTCAACACGGCTGCGCCGCATCAGAATCACAGTACGCACCCGCGAAGAGTCGGTCCTTCCAAGTCCTCGCATACCTTTGGATCTACGCATAGAGCCGCATAAGAGCCGTCCTTCGACTATGTCATACCTGAAGGGGCGCAATCTACCATACAGCGACGTGGACAAGTAGGGAAGAGTTTGGCCAAGATAATTGCAATATCATTGAAAAAACATCTTAATAGGACTACCGAAGCCAAAAAAGATCCGAGATGTAGGATGGCGGTCGGACTCGACAGCGTACACCGTGTTTGAAATCTCACTCGCGCTACTGCACCGCGCTAGGTGTAAGGTCTTTCTGACACAGAAGATGCAATCAGGGTACCTCCAACCCGTGCAGGGTGGTAGGGGTTGGGAGGGCCGGTCTCTCGTCTCGGGTGGCAGACGCTCGAGTTATTCTCCACCCGCGGTGCGCATGATCTGGGAGATCGTAGTTGTGGCGTCAAGGACGCTAACAAAACTGGTTTCCCTAGCGCGTGAGCAAGACGCACGGCCTGAGCTTGCAGGGCCGGTTGTCGCCCAAACAGCAGGTGACTCAGGTGACTATGGAGCACGTAGAAAGAAAATGAAATACCAGACCACTACTCACCTTGCGCTATGCCGCGTGCGGTGGAATCGAACCAAGTTACCTGCAACGTCGAATGAGGCGTCATAGCACGGATGTCTGAACTTTGGGGTCGGAGGACGTTGACCTTTTTACGAATATAATGTAGCACTCACAACAGCCGAACGTCTATTCTGAGTCGTGCCGAAGTAGTTGATGACGTGCGACGACGACAATGTACCTGAGAAGGAACCGGTGTGCCGCTACGTTATTACAGCTTGAGCCCTGATCCTAGCAGGAATCCTGTTCATGCCAGCCCTTGTGAACCGTCTAGCCCCGCTCAACAACGGGTCATCATAAACTCTTGACAGGGCGAGCTCACCTGCGGACATCTTTCCGACGGATCTCACTAAATCAGGCCTTGCCAGTGGATTAGCGTGATTATGAGCATACCTCCCGAACTATTGCATGCTTCTGCTCACAGAATACAGGATTCCCAGCCAAGGGAAATCCTGAACACTCCCGCGCGGCACGTCCACCTGACCCGCCGGCATCAGACGTCGATACTTGCCCATACGACCATGATTACTAGAAGATATGCTCGACGAATATCTTGCTTTGTCTCCAAGAAACTTTTATACATTGCAAGGTATCATTGCCGTCAGCATCACGTTACCAGCTCGAGAGAACGAACGAAACTGGTGCCAACAATACAAAGGTCGATAACTGTGACAAGATGGCCATACACGAAAAAATGGGGCTGTGGCATCATTCATATGAGACAGTCTGTCCACCGTACCAAGCCTGCGGGAACAGACTCACTTCAGGCAGATTTGCCGCGTTCAGAGGCAGAGCTACAAACGGAGGCAACACCATCAACAAGACGTGAGGAGCGGAACTGTAGCGACAAGATCCGACGAGACTCACGTCGATGCTGATGTCGCCGCTGCATCCGGGGACAATCCCCACTGGTACAGTGATGGGCGTGCACACCAAATCAAGCGGGCAGGAATCGGCGACTCCGGCGGTGCACAGCGTGCCGCACGTCGTTTGGGCGACGGTGCGCGGTGCACTCGCCATGGCCAGCGCAAAGGCGACGGCAGCGGTGATCTTTCCGAAAAGGCGCATTGTGAATGGCTGGATTTCTGGCGGTGAGGACGTTCTATCCACGTCATAGCCCAATATCATGGTGAGGAAACCATTGCTCGCGGTCGCAGGCAGTCTAGTACATACCGAGTTGTTACTGTGTCTTCGAGAGGATAATGTCGCGACGATGAGGTGTAGCTCGAGCCACTGCCTGCTTTCATACGCCTGCCCATTCGCACGACGACTGTCCTGCGTATTGAGAGAAGGCTGCATCGACTCGGAGCTCGCACTCGCACTCTAAGTGACAGAACTGTTCGTCAGTAGCCCTAGCATTCTACGCAGGGCTGCTAGAGGGCGGCCGTTGAGCCTGTGAGCTTCCTAGCAGTATGCTAGCGAGGCCCCCTAGCTCTCCCGCTTAACGTGGCGTGCACGGTTGAGAATGGGAGGCGCGAAGGTTCGCAAATAGCATCGCTCGGCCCTGGCCTGTGCGTACTAGTAGGGACTGACACCTGGTGCATGCACTTCACTGAGTTGAGCCACTTTCTCGCAGCCCATTCTCGCCGGTGCCCATGGAAGCCCGTCTTCCGTAGATGCGCAAACGGATGACTGACACTCACCTCGGGCTGTTCTACATCTATTGACAGCGAGTGTAATTGCCATCGATGTTATGCGAGACTGTGACCGTCCCTTAGGCGTAGAGCCGGCACCGGATACCATAACATCACTCGATGGATGTAGCGGCTAAATCGCGCACAAACGTACAAATGTGTATGATGTTCAATTAGCGAGATACTTGCAGCGTTGCGCGTGACGCGATGGCCGCGGAGAAAGCCTACATGAGACGCTATGTACCCACTCTGTGACCCATTCTCAGTCAAATGAAGCGCTTACGCACACGCCACTGCTGAGGCTATTCAGCAGATCCACGTAAGCGCGCCCCGAGCTCCGATTCTGCTCCACCGTTTCGCGGAGGGGGTTCGTGGCGCGAAGGGCTAGAAAGAACTGTGGTAGAAGTCACGGCCCTACTAGACGGAGTCCGGACAGCCTACACAGTGATTTGGTTCCATTTCGGCGGACGAGATTGGGTAACACACCTATTCATCGTCCTCTCACGACGTTGCATCCAGTAGGACTTTGAAGGATTTGTTGAGAGAGGGCGGAATAGCACCCCGCACTCGGCATAATTGCGTGAATCTAGAGAAGGATAGACTACGTCAGATAAGACTCGGACACAGTGTAGCGAGATTCTGAGCCTCGCCTGTGCACCTTCGATGGGCAAGTCGGTCTGCACGGGCTCCATCCTCCTGGCAGTGCCGATTCGTGCGGGCCCCAGTATGGTAGAGTAGCACTTACAACGCTAGCCATGACGGTTCGGTGCGCTAGCGCGTCGGACTGCGGCGACGGCGAACGCGTAGACATGGACAGGGAAACGCGGAGGCCCCTCACAGATGGCACGCGCCGCGGGCGCGGTAGCCACATCACACCCGGGTGTTATTGGGCAGAACACGGGAGGCGGTTTGAAATGGTGTACAGACGCTTGAAGAGCGACGGCGCTCCGCCAGCCAACATGTATGAGTGCAACGCTTCTTCATAGCACCTGACGAGTCGCTCACGTCACTACGCAGGGTTGAGGTTATTCGACGGGTCATTGGGATGCATCGAGCATAGCCCTAGTTCGTCCAGGGGCGCGATCACAGTAGAAGGTGCACTCCAGCCCGGATGCCGGAAGACATAGGAAATTTTGCAATGGCTGCGCATAGAGACGCGGGTGTCAATGACTAGGCGTACGACGCCCTACGCAGCGGTAGACTCGGATGGCGCCGCGTACGACACATTTCCGCGCAGGGCGAGCGATGCGTGGTGTGAAGTAGTCTCCCCGTGTCACTCGCATGATAGCCACTCACCCTGAACCGTGCTACATCTGGAGTAGTAGAGGCGCGTCTCGGAGCCATCTCCGCGGTGCTGGAAGTAAGTCAGCGGCACGGTGGAGGCCTGTTCGTCCGCAACGTGCACGGGACGAGTGAAGTCAGGGTGAGCCTGGACGAGCCGTGGTATTCGATATGAACCCAATAGGTGCGGCGGAGAACGTGCAGAGTGCCCTGGACGTGCTATGATGACGCATGTCCACTTCCAACGAGAGCTGAAATGCCTAGTAGCATGTTGTTAGACTCGTGTGTGCCGTGTCCAGGTGAGCATACCGCCGACGACTCGGCAGCTGGGCGATCTGCGCGTAGCCACCATGCGTTTCGCCAGCTCTCGCGGCACTGCACTACGTTATCATTCCCCCATAACTCTCCTTGTACTCTGCGCGCCGGTATATGCTCTTCTCGAAGCACAGCAGTCTATGCTTGAGAGAGACCGTGTCATGGTGCCCTGACATCCATGTCCCCTGGTGGCTCACAAAGCGATATGCCTCGGGACCGCTTCGCTCGCGCGCCGCATACTCGTCTCTTCTCGTCGAGGCCTGCGAAGGCTCCCGCCATCTCCCTGTTGAGCCCCGTACTCATTATAATCCTCACGGAGAGCTGCACCACGATCCCTGTCGGTCCGTGATGACACGGACCCCACCTCTACCGCCATCGTTGCGAGAGTCGTGAGTCTGAGCGCGAAACTGGCAAGAGCGCGGCGACAGGTCGATCAGGCCACTCACAGAATGATCATCCGGGAACGAACACAAGCGTAGAACCTGTGTACTTCCAGCAGGTTCACGGGGGAAGAGCGAGCATGGTCGGTCACGTCAACTGCTGGAGCGAGGAAGGAAAGACAGACGACCCACCGTGTTGCGCTCACGCAAAGTCCTCCCCGTAGCACCTGCATGAAGCGACCGTGTCCTCGACGTGGACAGTGTGGAGTCCGCTGCTCATGGGGCGGACATAAAGGGGGGCTTGAGTAGCGAGGGAGAATGGGTGTACGGGGTAGAGACAGGCACCGCGCGGGAACCTCAACGGTGTGAGCGGGGAGCAGGGGCCCGTGGTGCGTGCTAGTCAGGCGAGGAGGAATCGACGGTTGCGCAGCAGCGGACGCAAGTCGAAATCGATACGTATGACGTTGCGCATGCGTGCGAGGCGGGCGTCGAGAGGCTCAGGCTGGAGGGTACACGAGTCCGATTAGAGATGCAGAAAAGGGCGACGCGCGTGGGACACTGAGGGCGTCCAGCACGCCGCACGCGAGCAGCGAGGAGAGAGCGCGTAGTGAGCTGGCGACATAGCGCGAGAGGAGCATAGCGCGTCGACGGCACGAGCGACGAGCAACGCGTCGAGAGAGGTGCGGCCGGGTGCAGAGCGGGGCCGAAATTCAAAGAGACGCGATCGTGGCTAGAGCAGGCGCCCAGATGATGGCGGCCATGACGCGCCGTGATCTCGCTCTCTCTCGCCTCCCCCGCTCTCTCGCCTCTGCTGTCTCCCTCTCCCTCTCCCTCTCAACCGTCGCCCTCCCCCTGCAGTCACCGCCGTCAAGCAAGCCACCGCCCCGGATGCCCTCCTCAAGCAGCTCCTCTGACACCGCCGACTCCCGCCGCTCCGGTGCGCGTCCTTTTCCCTTTTCCCTCCTCTTTTCGCGCGCTGACACCCGGCCGATCCCTCGCANGCCCCCTCCCGCCCCCTCTCCCTCTCCCCCACCTTCGTCTCCTCCCCCCTCAACCCCAATCACGCTCCCGCGCCCCGCCCCCGCCGCTCCTCCCGCGGGAACACGCTCGGCCTCGGCCCCATCCAGCGCGTCGCCTCCGAGGAGGCCCACACCCTCTCCGACTCCCGTAGCGGCTCCATGATCCTCTACCGCCTCGCCTCAGAGGAATTTGACTCCACCGACCTCCCGTCGCCCCGGCCCCTCCGCGAGCCCCGTGCCTCCATCGCCTCGGACAGCGGCAGCTCCCTCATCTCTCTCTCCTACGACAGCAAATACCCCGCAGGCTCAACCGCGAGCACCCTCCGCGGCTTCGTCCCGTACGCGTACGACCCCGCCCAGGAGGAGAAGGACGCCGGCCCCGAGGACGACGACTACCTCTATGAGCCCGCGTACGGCCACGACGCGCCGTGGTGGACGCTCGTCGGCTGCCGCGGCATCTTCAACGTCGCCATGCTCGTCGCCGTCATCGGCTCCCTCCTCACCCTCTTCGTCTGCTACCCCGTCGTCTCCTTCTACCGCAACGACACCCTCGAGCACATCGCGAAGGACAGCCACATCAATAGCACCGGGCAGTACCAACAGAGTTTTCAGTGCGTCATCCTTCTTTTCATTCCCGGGTGCTTCTTCATCACGTCTATCTCTGCAGGATGGACCCGAACCTCGATGCGCGGAGATATCCGCTGCACGTCCTCCAGGATCGACCATAGTCTTTCCTCATCTGCACACGCGTCTTCGACTTCTCAGGTGCGCCTTCCATTTACGGTGTGCGTCGCGCACGTTTCCTCCCCGGCATCGTGCTCGCCGCGTGGACGCGTCACATCCCTTGCGTCGTCCCGCGCTCACCTCCCTCCCCGCTCCAGGCACACGCACTCTCCCCCTCTGTACATCCCCGCTCCCCGCGCTTCTCTCGGCTTCCTCCCCGCCCACTCCCTCTTTTCCGATCGCTTTACTTACGACGTCTCCTTGGACTATGGATATCCTACGGTCCCCCGTCATACCCCCTCCTCCACAGACACTCGCTCGCTCGCTCGCTTTCCTTCCCTATTGTAGTCACGCTTGCATTCTTCTCCCGAACTCACTCGTATTTTGCACGCTTAGTATGTACATTGGAGACCAATCCGCTCGACATGGGTGCCTCTGGGTGCGAAACCTTGCGCGCACGCTCGTCGTGGCCGGACATGATGCGTCGGCATACGTGGCATTGCGCGCAAATACGGTGGCTGGCTCGTTGTACGCCGGAGCGCGAGTGAGTTGTGCTTGTCCCGTCCGCGGACGAGCCCGGGATGCCTGGAGACCGCTGTGATGCAGTGCGATGCGTGTGCGCTGGGCGTGGCGAAGGGACCGGCTGGCGCGCGCGGCGCTTCTTCTTCGGAGAGTATCGAGACTCTACTCAGGACGGCAGCGGTGGGCGTGGCACCGAGTGTCCCCGTACGAACTATGCTAAGGTGCGCCGCTACCCGAGTCGGTGTATGTTCGTGGACCGGGCGCTGTGCGTTTTCGGGTTAGTGAAGTCGGGTGGGGGTACGAAGAGGCGGGGTGGGGCAGAAGCACAGGTAGAAAGACGTATCAACGCGGCGACGAGCCTGAGGGGGCTTGATGCCGGAGACGACGCGGTGCCCGTTGCGTGTTGGGAGTCTACGCGCGGTCTGCTCGCGATCGGGCGGGAGACGCGTGACGCCCGCCTGGGGTCGCTCCACGTGCGTCGAAGGCAAGTGAAGCTACTGCGTGTGTGACTCGAGATGCGAGGCGTTGGCCGTCGTGACTGCACGGATGTGGCGAGCGACGAGCCGGATACCACACCACACACTGCCCGATGGACATGCCGGCTAGGTCAGGAGTTGGTGTGCGTGCAAGCGTGATATGTGTGACGTTCCTAGATGACGTTCCGATACTAGCACGCACGCACTCCTGAACGAGGTTAGTAGACAGCACTGGTCGCGTGCATGCAATGGCTTTGCGTGGTCTAGGTTTGCACAATAATCGGGTGGTCCTAATGCGGCCTTCCGTGTCGCCTCTCGTACATATCTTGAGCATGCAAGAGTTGCGCGCGCGCCCGGGCTGGCGGCCTGCGCCGCGAGGATGCCACGAAATGCGGCGGTGGTCGCGCGCACCGAGCGCGGTGGCGCGGGTCTCGGGGCCGTGCCGCAATGCGGCCCAGTCAAGTTTATTTGTGAACTTGCGCTCCCGGCAGCGGTGATTTATAGGCGGACACTGATCGTCGCTGCGGACAAAACGATGGAGTTCCTGATCCCGGGTCGCTGGATGGCGTCAGGGTGATGTTTATACCCACAGTTCCCGAAACTACTTACTCGAGAGCATGAGCGGGGTGGACAGGCTACACCCTAAGCCACATCGAGATATCTTCTACAGCCACACTGGCCATGGCTTCCAGGGTATCTGATCGAGGGGCCGTAGTCGCACGTTTGTTTCGGCGGGCCTTCCACGTGTTCGTGTCGGCGTGAGTTTGCGTCTAAGCTGTGGCCGGGGGGCGGGGACACGGACATGGAGGAAGGGTGTTAAGATGGTGCATGGTGCCCGCATGAGGAGTGAAGTGGACATACTGAGATACTCTGTTCGCTGTTCGGCTGCAGAACACGCGGTTCGGAGGCGTCAGCTCCCGGGCCTGTTGACTGCAGTAGCTACAAGTGACCAATTGTAACAGCGTGCTTCGGCGCGACGGGTATCCCAAGTGTCCTTTTACAGCACTATAAGAGACGGAGCTGCGCGTAGCACACGGCATCGATTTTGCAAATGTTGGACGTAGAGAAGGCTTAAGGGTTCGGCTGCGAAATAGTGCATTGCTCAGTGTCCAATGTGTGGTAAGAGTCTAGGACATGCAAGTACAGAGACGCACGTGGATATTGGCATAGTACCGACAGCATACGGACGGACTTGCATGATGCTGGCGGAGAAGTAGGTAGCGTCCCGTGAAGTCGCGGTAGTAGTGAGTGGATCGACGAGAGAGGAAATGAGGGAGATGACAAATGTGATGACGTCGGCACCTGCGGCAGTCTCCGCTGACGGGACGCGCTCATGACGCGTCACAGCAACCCACCGCACGGCTCGCGCACTCTCTCCATCCCGCAAATACTTACTACTTGATGAAGCCATCTGCAAAGAGAATAACGTGTCGACAGCGATAACAGGGAGGACAGGGCGAGGCCGATCGACAATCCTCATGACGTGGTGTGCATGACATAATGGAACCGTGCGAAAGGCGCGTGCTCTGTGGAGCGTACGCCATCGCATTGACGATCGTCACGGTCTTGGGGGCAAACGTCAAGGCGGCGGGACCTACAGGCTCCTACAAGTCCCTTTCTGCATTCATTCCACATGGATGCGCACACACCACTCTCCCCACTTCTCCCTAGCTGACCATCCACAATCATCTATGTGAGCAAGTGTGTGTCCTTTTTCTCGCCCCCTGACCTGTTGTCTGTAATCAGCCGTGCTCATGAAGGATGCAAAGCGTGTACCCGGACTTGAAGACGTAACTGGCATTTTTGCGCGTCGATGCTCGAGTCTATCTTCGGCTTTGCCATCCTGAAGCCGCTATCGAAGGCGCTCCTCGAGAGGTTTGGAGGCGGGTATCATTTTGGGCATAAGGAGGACACGTTGTGAGAGCGCAGCAACGGTATGTGTTTCTCTTGTCTCATTGCTATATCACTCATTGACATAGAGCGCCCCGGCTGCCGACTCTCAGGTGCTGCTATTCACGTCTGGGCTCCTCGGTTGTGTACCAGGTAGACCTGCTCGGAGCAAACCCGTCCGCTGACTTTCGGTTCGTCGTTTTCTCACAACGTATTCTCCCGTGATAGTCGTGTCGACATTCACCACAGGCGGGTCATCACCTTTGCGATCTGCTGCGCCTACGTCTGGTTC
Organism: Fomitopsis pinicola; assembly: GCA_001931775.1. Classification (NCBI taxonomy): domain Eukaryota; kingdom Fungi; phylum Basidiomycota; class Agaricomycetes; order Polyporales; family Fomitopsidaceae; genus Fomitopsis; species Fomitopsis pinicola. The sequence continues at coordinate 40,020 of MPVS01000077.1, read as the reverse complement.
TTCTTCACGAGGCCCCTCCGACGGCTGTACATCCTCAAGCTCAAATTTACCTTCCGGATCTCGAGCGCGACTGCACACACGATCCGTTCGCTTCACGCCGTGCATGCGGGGGCGGCGACCGCGCGCAAGAAGACGCGGGCACTCGGCGCGTCTTTCCTCACTTCGATCTGCCGGCGCGTGACGATCGAGTATGCACCCAGGAATCAAGTGGGGTCGGCATAGGTGGTGGTTCTATCGCCCGGGATGGAAGTGTGTCATTTGCCCAGTGTTAGGTAGGCCGCAGACTCCTTGGTTCACTTTACTGCGCTGTACGCTGACTGTATGTGCACTTCGGGCATGGGTCTGGGAGTGGACTCCTGTGTTCATCGAATATAGATCGCTCATCCTGATGAATAGCTCCGCCTTTTACGTCGGAGGCGCTGTCCTAGCCTCAGTAATCGTCGGACCCGCTTTAGTTGCGACCGATCGCGCGTTCGGCACCCCGATTTCACTTCTGTACCCGGGCCACCTCGACTGTACTCGAACATGGGCCTGAGGAGCAGACGCCATGGCGGATGTAGATGGGCGGGCGGGAGGTGAGCACGGAGTTGACGATACTGGTGATGAAGTATCAGTTCGACACGAACGCTGCCTGATGCTTCTTGCGATGATCTTTGCGTTCATCTTCTCGCTCACCGGCGTGAAGTGATACCAGAGCGTGTCCAGTGTGGACCCTGTAACCACACTGGGCAACTTCTCTCAGTTGGTGCGTTGTCACTTCCTTCTGTTCCCGCCGCATGCACAGCTGTTCGACGCACCGCTTCTTTGCGCAGGTCATCGGCGGCATCTCGAAGGGCTCGGGCGTTGCGGAACCAGCTCAACAAGTTGAATAACGATCTCACGGGCATGACCACGTTCGCTGCCGTCGAGCACTGCTGGGAGTCAAGGCAACTCACCTCCTCGGCGCGTCGCCACGGCACAGCTCTACTCCCATTGTTTCTGTGCGCTCGTATCTATCTTCTTCAGCACGACGATGCACGTCGTCTCCAGCGAGGCTTATCCGTGCATCAACACGCTCTCGTCCTCTACGTGCGTGTTCGTGTCCGACGTCAAGAGCCGGCGAGCGGTCTCGATCGTAGTTTCCTCCGGCACGCTCCTGGTCCCGACGCCTTTGGGGATCACCACCCTCGCGTTTGTAGTCATGGTCCTCCTGAGCGCCGCGGCGAAGGACCGCTGGATACCCACGGAGCAGCAGCACTGGGTCTCGAACTGGAATGCGGTCGGTATCGACTTTGTGCTCGGCCCGAGCAATATGTATCTTGTCGGGATGATGTTTGCGGGTATCATTGTGTTCGTATGACGCCGCCGTTGGCCGAATATGTGGTTCCGGGTCGGACATGCGGTCGCGGCGGGGATGGTCGAGGGCGTGGGTGGAAACATCGTCAATGCTGCAGATTGGGCAGGTGAGCGGGAACTTGTACTGCACCGCCGTTGGGTGTCTGATGAATGTGTGCTGTAGATGAAAGTCTGTTGTGTCACTGTGTGCTGCTGCCTGACAATTGACGAGATGGAAGTGCACACGTGTATCAATAGGTAATTGTTGTCGCCGGTTATGAACAACGACTGGTAGTGGCTGTTGTTGTTCTAGTCCCACCGGACAGATGCTATATGCTGAACACATAGTATGTAAGTAGCATTGTTGTATGCACCCACAAACCTCCGTCAACTGAGGAGTTCAATTGTCAAGTGTGGACGCAGCGTGATTCGCACATCGCTCTGCACGGCTCAAGTAAGCAACAGTGAGGTGCATCGCATACTACAACATTTGTACCGAACTTGATTACACGGTTGAGACTATCACGCAGTGCTGATCGACAATAAAGTAGGACGACGCGGCCTCACTACCCGCAAAACACCTGGTTGCATCTGATGCGCGATGGCTGCTCATCTACGGTTGTTTGTGACGGTTTGTCTCCGAAGCAATGTGGCATCAGTACCCGGAGTATATAGTCATCTACATTGTAGATAGCAGGAGTATCTATCTCCACAATGTCGCAAGATACCCAGTGGATCCAATCTGTTGTTGAAGCGTAAGTCTCCTTCATTGTAACGCATGTTTGAATATGAGCTGACTCTTACTGCGTTCTTTCGCTACAAGTACTGCGGCGAGTTACTTTGACATTGCGGCATTGTGTACGTCTACAATTCATGACCGAGTGACAAGATGATGTCTTGTGGTCATGTTGGACTAACTCATGAACTAGGCTTGTACTGCTACGACTTTTCGCTGACGTTCGACCAACAAATCCGATTCCTCAAGGGGCGCAAATTTTCGACACCCGCCGTTCTATTCACCATGTTGCATATCATTGGGTTTCTGGAAATAGTCTCTTGTCCCCTATCTGTCTTCGCTTCATCCTGCGAGGTCAGTACATGTGTGGCGGCTTGCCTTGCATCTGTGCGTTGACCGTTATAAATAAAATCTGACAATATTTTGGACGTCAGAGGTCAGTACTCTCCATGCCTGCAATTGCAGCATGGTAATCCAAATTGTGTTCATGAATCCCACTTATACATCTATCTCCTACTATCAGCTACTGGGTTCTCACCATCACATCAGATGTGGCAACAGTACTGTTCCAGATTGTCACAACAGGTGCAGGCTTTATTCATTTTCTGGGCCTGAAGTTACCAGCACTCACATTCCACCTCAGCACTGATAGTACTGCGTTTGTATGCTATCAATCGAGGACGTAAGATTGCCGCATTCCTGGTTATGGCATTGTTTGTTGCAGAGATTTCCATTGACATAGTATGTTCAAGTTGTGACATTCACAATGAGTATCCACTGATGACCTGTATTAGTACGCAACTTCTATAAGCCACCTTGTGGAGTCTCCAGATTTCTCTGGTGACTGTGTCATACAGTCTAAAAACTGGAATAGGTGTGCATCTGTCCTGTGTATGTTGACACAATTGGAAGCTTGGATTGATTATGTATGCCTGCTCTCCCATTTAGTGGTACGTGATTTGCACTGAGTACCTATAAATTTGCTCTCATACTCTAGTATGTCTCATAGTCAATGATGTCAAAGCAGCTTTGATCATCATTGCCCACATTGTCACTGTTCTTGTGACTTGGCAGAGTACATATGCATTTGTGCGACTTAGTGCCAACCTTGGTCAGCAGAGAAGTATCCAAGCCTTGTTACTTAGAGATGGTATGTCATTCTTCACTGAGCTATCATGACATTTTGGTCTCACCCAAGCCTCAGGGACAGCGTACTTTGGGTAGGGACACCACATCATGCCCACCCACCTATATGACATTGACCTCAATCAACAGAATTATGCTTGCTGTTGACATTGCGGAGGTAGTTACCGATGAGGTCACTGATGTAGGGCCTTTGAAACTTTGGTTGATCATCCCACTTATTGTAGTGCTCTATAGGTGGGTTATTTGGGCACCCTCAATAGTGTGTGAGTACTGTTCCATCTCTCTGTATGCCTCCCTAATCATGTAAGAGTGCCCAGGTGATTCTTCTGTCTCGGTTCTTCTTGAACCTCTGGAGCACTGTGTCTACAACACCAGACACAGAAAGCAATCCCTCCGACCTCCGCTTCTCCATTGAGCAAAGCTTCGGGGGTTCCATTGACTTCGGCAATGAGGATGGAGATGAAGTGGCCGAAGAAAGGGAAAATGATGATGAGGGCATCGAGGAAACTGAAGGACACCCTCTCGAGAATGATGTGATTGAGAATGATTCTCATCCTGGGGAGCCATAGAGCCTATGCTGGGGACACACTACATGGAGTTTATGCAGACATACATCACCTGGGGTGGATACACTGGCAGGCATGAACATAAGGGTGCGACACGTGTCCCGGGCCGCTGGGTGGCAGGTTGGTGCATATACCTGCTGAAAGTCAACGGAAAGCACTAGCCCAGGAGCGCGTAGAGAGTGTACAAGACCCAATTTGAATTATCGCGACATCTCTACGAGAATGTGAATCGCCATCAGGACCATAATGGCCAAATCAGTGTATGCTTGATTTGACGGTGCAGCGATGTCTTCAGGAGTGCATTGAATTACGTCCGACTTTGTGTCATTGGGCGAGCACCCGTAGATGGATAGAGGATTATCCGCGGCGCACACAGTGAGAGCGAAGCTAACACTACGAGGTACTCTACTCTGCCGCAGGACACGGGACACGCGTTGGGGCGGTGGCGGCGCATGAGTGGTCGACGAGACATGATGTGATGACGTCAGCAGCACCGGCAGCTCCCGACGAGCCCGCGACGCGTCATGTTTATCAACCATCCTTGCCTATCGCTGGCCATCTCGAGCTCGGGTCACTTCATCTTTGTATGCTGCGTCGACATATCCTAACTCTCTGCGGCCCTCCTAGACTCCGCCATCAACTCAGTATGTCGTCGAACAAGACGAAACCTGCGGCAGCAAGGTTTCCAGATGCGCTGGCCCATCGACTCCGCCGCATGTCGCACTGGCACTCTCCGCTTTCCTTGCAATGCCCTCGCTTCTGTATGGACAAAACAGCTCTCCGTTATCATCTTTGTGGCGTCTGAGACTCGCGACGGCGCCGGCAGCTTTCGAGATGGCACGGCCCCTAATCCACGCCAACTACGGAGGACGCCTGGTTGTAGCTCTGCCACAGCACACCCTCATCCTCTCTGCTCGACGCTCCCCTAGCTCCCTGTTCCCGGAGTGAAGACCTTTGTGCGGATGCGTGTCACCGCTGATTGAAGATGTGTTCGCACTCAGATGGCTTCTGGTGAGTGGGCTCCTTCGATTGTACGACCTTTCTCCCCGTATGCTCCTCGCCCTATGTTTTTACGTGGCCAGCTCGACAATGTTTAATGCAGCGCCCACTTCCTGCCAACGGAGCTTCAGTAGTGGACACCGCTGCTGAAGTGACACGCAAACTTCCATGTGCGCAGTGTATCAAGATGTTTTCGGGCGCGCATGCTCTTGGAATCATTTGTACGCCGCATTCACCCGCCTGACAAACGCAGCTCGACAAGGCCTTCGCACGCACCGAGAGTGTACCGAGTCTCAAGATAGACGGGGTTTGTTCAATGCCTATGCGGGCTTCGAATTGCTCGCTGCGCCGACTCACCCGAGGCGCAGGAACGACGGAACGTCTCGTCGTATCCACCTACTAGCGACGCTATCCAAGCAAAGCTCATCTAGGATGCGTAGGGCCGTGAGCCTGCACTAGCTCGGCGACCATTCGCAAAGAATACAGCGAGGCTAGGGATGCGAGCGGCAGACGTGCGAGTCACGGGGCATGTGGCATACCCGGGACGGCAGACGCAAAGCGTTCCCCATGCGTGGTCTTCTCCAGCGACAGCGCTTCTCGGCTCTATCTGGTCTGCGCTGGTCGTTCTGCAGGTCACTCGCTGCCGGAAGTCAATGCAGCAAACGAGCAGAGAGACCACTAGCCGCCGCGCAGCATTAGGAAGCGGCGGCGCAATCCGTGGCGTCCTCTGCTCCTCGACCCACCCTCCTTTGCTCGCTCCGCATCGCACCACCAGCGAGTGCCTAAGCCCCGTCTGCGCGGGTTCGCGCCCGCTCGACATGATGTGTTGCGTACGCAGGGTCTGAACTGTCATTCGGGTGCGGAGCGTGTGCGTGTGGCGACTGTGGTGGCGAGGGGGGTAGTGGTGTATAGTCGGGTGGCGATGAGCTGGCGTGGCATGGAGGCGAACGTGCGTCTGAGATTTCTGCTGATCTGTCGTTCACAGAAGTCGCCCAAGCTCGAGCCTGCGGGATGTTTGGAACCTTGCTTGCACTGGAGGTGGTGTACGATCCTTGTATCTATACGCATTAGGTGTTGTGCGTGCGTTGGTGTTCCCCTCCAAGAAATGAATACCTTGTCGTATGCGTCCCTGAGTACGCTCTGCGCCCCTCATACTGTGTAGTGTGGACTAGTGGAGGCATTAACCACCGTGATCGTCAAGTGATAATTAGCGAGGTTCCTGTGTGCAGATTCGCCGCGCAGCGTGCTCAGGCTCTCTCTGTCGACATGTAACCGAGTCGGAAGCTCACTATATGCGCACCGCCCAAGAGGTACGGAGCTCGCCATCCTGTTGCTCGACGATGTGCACTGGAAACGGGCGTACTACCTCCCCACACGGACGTGATAGCGTCGGATAGAGGTGGTGGCTCGCGGTTGAACGTACGGAGTACTGTTTGGTTCCTTAGGGCATCCCGAGTGCGTGGCTACGTACATGCCAGCGTCAGCGCTGCGAATGCGACCGACGCTCGAGAGGCATGTGGGAATACAGGGATCGGAGTACGGTCTTGTGTCAGGCTACACATCGTCAACGTATCGTTGGCAATGGTCAGCGAACGCAAGTTATGAATGTGATGATGTCAGCAAGTGCGCGGCAGCCCCGACGACGGCGTCTGTCGCCTCCTCCTTCCGTGTCCACTTGTCGCGCACCCTCCCCATCTCGCAGCCGCTCTCTGTTATTAGACAGCTTTGGCCGCATGCCCTGACTTGAGCTGATCAATCCACACCTTCGCCATCCGCTCCTATGGCAACTTGCCACTGCGACGGCCATACACCCTGGAGCGGATCCCAAGCTTGGTCGATAATGGGCGACGACCCGCTCGATGCGCCTCGGACGCGGAGCTTCTCCAACTCAACCCTGCGCTCAAGAAGACAGCCCTCGTCGTCTTGTATGCTCTCTCCGTCTACTGGCGGGACGAGTGGATATGCGCCTGTCATTATCTCAATATTGGACAAGCACTGGATCTCGCGACTCTCCCTCGCTGGCAGGATGGGGTTGGATTATATGCGCCAAGTCTCAGGTGCGTCACCGATCTATGAATCCTGAGGCATGCGTGCTGGCGTATGCTCCGGGCTGCGTGTACATTGTCCAGGGATCAGTTAGGGAGTGGCGACTCATTATGGAAGTACTTGTCATTGCGTCACTTGTATCGCCTCGCGAGTATCCTCTCGCCAGCTCTAGATCTCGCGTGGGTGTTGCTGAGGTTTTCGCCATCCTCGCCGCAATGTTTGCGCTTCTCGGTATCTCCGGTTTCCCGTAGGGGTTTATCGCAGAGTCGCGGATTGGTGGGTCGATGCAGAAGGCTGGGAGGACGAAATAGTGATCTCCGTCGCGCTGTGTGTAGCACGAGGTCGCTCAGCCGTGCCACGCCAGCCGGTACAGTCATTTGCATACTTATAGATTTGACGGTCGCGCGTTTTGAGTTTTTGTTTGTTCCGACACAACAAAGCCATTAATGGAAAGAGATATGACGACAATCAACGACAATCACCTTCAGAAGGTCACGTTCCATCCAAGTATGAAAATATTGACCCACGGCTTGTCACGATCATCGTCAGCTTTGCCCTTGTCCTCTCTGTCCTCCCCCCATCTCAGCCGCACAGTGTATCCTTGAGTCTCCCTTCGTATCTATTCATCTATGACGCCCCACAGAACACCCTTTGCAGCACTGGCAGTCAACAACTGCAGCTACCAGGTAGGCCCCGCCGTCTTCCCCGCCGCATCGACCTCCAACGGCTCACTGGCCCGCAGTTTGACGCTTGCAGCGGTCTCGTCCGTGGGTGTGACACTCGGGGCGACGTGCCAGTCCGGCCATATATGTGCGTCACCGGCTGCGACGCCAACGGAAACTGCAAGGCGGGATAGTACGGCGTGGAGAGCCTGGCGCTCACGCAGTTCATGCCTGACAGGTGAGCCGATGTTTGAGTGTATCGAGTATCGACTGGCTGGGTTGATCTGTGCGTGCATATCAAATCTCGGCTTTCTCAGCACGGCAGACGAGTTTGACTTCGCACCGACGATCGTTGCAGATGATGATAGATTCTTAGTGTGCGTGTATGTCCGACTATATGCACAGTGTACGGGTCTCAAAGACAAGCCGTTCGCCCCATTCAACATTATATGCGGGCCCATGTCCATTCGGAGAACATTTGACGGCTCCACTGCGGCTTAGCTTGGCTGCCCATCGGACGAAGTTCCACATAGCCACACACACAAGCAGATCAGCAATTAGCACCCGACTATCAGGATAGTACATCACATTTGAGTCACATTTCTGTCGAGCTTTCCTAATAATACATCTTGCACCCTGAACCAGACACAGTACAAAGAACTTGGGAGACCGGTGGGGTGCTCCTAGGTCTTGATAAGCACCCAAAGCTGATTGGTGTTCATCGTGGTGACACCCTCGCCGTCATAACCATAGATGGCCGTGCCATTGGCGGACAGCCTTGACTCAGATATAGTGTCAGTGTTGATTGAGTCCGAGACGGATAAGTTGCTACTTCCCCCCGTACAGGTCGACGTAGGCTTGGGAGACTTCAAGTTAGCTTCTCGTAGCACTCGGATGAGCATAAACACCCACTCCCCGAGCTCTGGTTCCGAATGCTGATGGGGGTCTCAGGAAAATATGGTGGAAAGCATGCGAGATTCTTACATATAGGCGGTGTTGTTCCAGTTGCGGAGGATGGCCCACCGTTGGTTCAGGTTCCTATCTTGGGATTGGTAACCGAATATTAGTGTTTGGGGCATAGGGTTGCCTGTGGATCCGGAAAGGAACTGAGCATGCGAGTATTGCATAGGAGATAAAACGCATACCCCGATCCAGATCCATGACGGTGCGGCTGTTTGCATTCTCGATCTTGAACAGTGACTTATCGGTGCCAGACTGGGTTATGACCCAGAGCTGCGCAGGCACCAAGTCGTCACTGAGGGCGCGCTGTTGGTAGCCGTATATGGCTGTTCCTGGAAGAGACTATAATGTTGGTATTCAATACGCAGCGCACAAAATACTTAGATGTACCATTGACACTAGACCCTGAGTGGTGTACGGCGAGTCAATCGTTCGGCCCCGGGGAATAGGACAGATGATTGCACTGACCATTCCCGAGCTCAATGACGGTTCCGGAGCGGTAGTTCTGGATGAAGTCTGCAGTGGCCGGGGCATCAGTCTGCATCGAAATGTGTCTACACGATGAGCACACTCACAGACACCATCGTTCGGTGGGGTACTACTAATAGCCATAGCGATCCAAGTTGTCAAAGTTCCTTGGGGTAGAAGAAGTGAGTGCAGGAAGGATGCTGCGAGCTCAACGACATTTGAGTACAAGTATCTATACCAGTCACGGTTACTGTTACTCCGAGCTGCCACCGTCAAGACGCCGACTTCAAGGTTGTGTCGTGCGACTTCGGGTGCAGTCAGTAAGCTATCGCGCGTAGTGAACGAATTCTGCCGGCTCCTTCGAACGACTCGCCTATGCGAAGACCGGCACAGAGAACCTCAGGAACTGCGGGATCGTCGCTGCTGTGGGTCGCCGTAGCTCCGATACGTACAAGTTGCACAACGCGCCATGACATCAGCCCCGCAATGGAGTATGCTATGTGCGAAGCAGCGCATCGACTCACTTGCCATCATACCTGCCGCAACTGAGGCCTGAGGGATCACATACTCACCAGTAGCGACGATTATCCCAAGCACCATCGCGACTTGTAAGGTAGCTTACACAATTAGGTCGTCGCGCCACCGTGACCGGCAACGGCCGGTGCCCTACTACGGTTCGGGCGCGTTCGGACTAGCTACCTTAGTTCTTCTACCACCTCGCTGTAACCTGCACACCTGCTGTCAATACAGACTCAGTACTGCTTACTCGCGAGCCCGAAGAACCCTCAACGTCCTTATACGACTAGTCTTCGTTGCTACCAAAACATATTCTCTTACATCGCGACAACGTACGTAGACCTCGCGCCAGCTCGAACACCATGCCGACCGCGCTCAGCGTCAAGACCCCGTTCTGCTTGTCCGTCGGCACCAGCGGTACCTCGCAGTGGTTCTCATGGAGATAGCTCTTAACTTCGGGCACAGCGAGTTTGCACGTCAACTACGGGTGAGTACTGATGCAAGGGCCCACCTTGCTAAAGAATGTGAACCCGAGCGCGCCACAACACACAAGAAGACTCGCAGTTGTACGGCCCTGACCGGGAGGAGCTTGAGGCTGCTGAGGATGCATACGTCAGAGAACTGCTTCGCGATGGCGAGCGTGAACGTGCTCGATAGACCATGAGTGAGATGGTTCCCATGCAGCGCGATCGCCGTTCCCTTCGAGGTTCTGCCGGAGATCTGTGGGAAGCGGTGCCCCAATGAGCTATTTACTACGCTGCGGGAAGAAGACATGGATCTACGCATTGCTGGTACGCAGCAATTGCGAGAGGTTGCGTAACTTGGTTACGGGGTATGTGGACACGCGCATGTGGATTCCATGTCAGAGAGTGAGAGGATGGAGGCAGTTTTCATGAAGAACACCAAGCCTAGATTCCAGTTGAATTAGCATTACATTGCGAGCAGCAGCGCTGCGGTGGACCAGTGACAACCGGCTCGCGCAGCACCCTGAGTTCAGGGACGACCGTCGCGTAGTTTTCTGAGATCTCCGCCACGCTCTATGTAAGCAGTGACATATAGCTCAGCTAAATCATCCATTATTCCAGTGAGGTCTGATGCAAGTGGCTGGTTCGAGGGGTCGATGTAGCCAGGTACAGACACCAGTGACATGGACGTGTTGAACGCGCGACTGGCCACCACCACTGCAAACCCAATGATCACCTACGTCAAGTTAGTGCTACGAGAAAAAGAAGTCAGAGCGATGATACTCTGAGAGGGGAGGACACAATTAATCGGCGAACGCACGAGGCAATCCACGAAAGCTACTACTTAGATAGCTTGAAAACTGACGGGATGCGGTGTGACATACCGACAGTGGGTGTGTCTTAGTGTCTGATTCATAGCTGCAACTTGAAGTGTCCGCCCCGAAGCAGGATGAGATGAACGCACGCACAGGTTCACTCAATATGAACTCGACTTGCCATGGAAGGTGGCGCTGCCACATGGTCGCCACGTCGAACTACATCAGGTGCTTCATGGGAAAGATCCAACCCGACGCATTGCTGAATGTGGCTTCGCAAATTACAGCTACTACTGGAGAAAGCGAGCGCAAGTCCTGGTGTGTACAGCCCTGCGGCCACTCGTGATATGCCATTCGAAGACGGTTCCCATGCAAGCACTGTTCATCACCACACTGGCAGGATACTTCGGCGGTTCCGAGAGGCGTCGTCGACTCCTCGGAATCGCTCGACATTGGTGAGCATTGCGGTGCTTCCTGGTCCTGTCTAAACTTACTGCTGCGGTGTGAGATACACGGGATGGGATGAAATGCACAGAGCAGCAGTGACAGTGGCGGTCAAAGCGAGCAGTGCCTCACAACCAGATTATCATTGCAAGGGTGGCAGACCAGTATCCCACGATCACCGCCAACGAGATTCTCGTTCGCATTTATCACAAGCAGCCAGCGCGGCGTCTTTGCGGACGCATAAGATGTCTTGCAATCTAGCATCGCTGAGTACTCTCCACCCCAAGCAACTTGAACTCCGAGCTATATCACTATGCATATTTCTACCAACCCCCCGCCGGCCGGCGTCTGTGCGTATATTCACTGTGTAGACGCATTTCGAATTGGTCTGACGCCCCGGCCACTGCAGACTTTATCCAGAACATCGCTACTAAGACCGTTCTTGAGCTCGCCGGGGGTCAGTGCAATCGCAGTGCGCGCTACTTCTTGAGACCGGCTACTGACGCGCCGCATACCATTTAGGGTCCAACACTAACTGTACATCTCAGTATTGCGACTCTAAATCGCACTGAACATGCTAACGTATGTGACGTTTGCTCTTTTCCAGCGACGAATATCTATGGCAATCAACAGCGCAACTTCAGCGACGAAATGGTGCCCGCGCAGCTCTGGATCATATCCCAGGACGGCACGAGTAACTCGGTGTTCAAGATCGAGAATGCGAACAGCCGCACCATCATGGATCTGAGTGCCGGTATGTCTACCCTCTCATAGTCTTCAACACTCGTATGCTCAGGTCTTTCCCGGCTGCTCAGCCAATCCTGCGGACGGCACTCCCATAATCGGCTATCAATCTACTGGAGGCTCGAACCAGCGCTGGGCCATCCTCCGCACTAACAGTATCGCCACTACCTACGTGTGAGAACCCCGCTTGCTTTCCGTCTCGTCCTTCTGACCCCTCCATCAGGATTCAGAACCAGGCGACGGGAAGTAAGTGGTTACGAGTGCTATGAAAAGCTCACTCGCTGATCATCCGCCCTCAAGCTTACATTGACCTGCTAAACGGGTAAGTGGCTGCCTCTCTCCGTCTCGAACTCGACGAGTGCTAACACGGTGCCGGTGAAAAGGAGCTCCGCCAATGGCACGGCCATCAATGGTTGGTCCGGTCACGGCGTCGACACGACCAACACTCACCAGCTCTGGACGCTCATTGCCGCCTAGGCTGTACAACGGAGCACTCCGCCAGTCTTGCAAAAGGGTTTCTGTACCGGTTCTGCAAGCGATGTGGCGTGCACGATGTACAAGGGCGAAGAATACGAAACCCGAAGATGTACTCACCGATGTTAGTGCTGTATTTCAAGTTGCTTGCGAATATGGGCTGTGGACGTCGTCGGATGCTCCGTCAAGTCCAGCTTACTATATCCACATCATAGCTTAGTTGGGGCGAACAACTATTGGAGAGCCGATGCGATGGCCTAGGCATTCGAGGGTGCATCATGCTAGCCACCGGCTTGAAGCGACTAAGTATCAAATATGCACCTGGGGCACTACACAGCCTTTCAAGAATCGCTCTGCCTGGCAGACTACAGCGCGAGGTCAACAAGGTTCATATTGCTATACTTATCATCGTACAGTCCAAAGTGCAACAACATGCAGCGTCCGTGAGCATTGGAATATGATAACAACAACAACGAAAGCTATCGGTAAGACAAGTGTCCGTCGCGAAGCATATTCGCGAAGTCCGTGAATGAACTTTTTGGTGAGGTTACTACACCATGACATCACCGATTCCTGAACGCAGTGTGCCACCACTTTCGCAAGGACGGGATGCCATAATTGCTACAGAAGCATCAGTGTTTGTCCATATTCAACAGAACTGGATGGTGTAGTTCGTGCCCGTAGGGCACGACGAGGTGCTGCCGCATCCGTTCCCCTGGCCCTCCGCCGTGCAGGACTGGGCAGCAGTCGAGCCTACAAGCGAGTCAGCACAACGCGTACCTCGCGCATATAGTAAGAAAATAACGCACACTGCGGCCCCGGGACAATCGTCAGCGCGAGGTTGAACCCGTCCGCGGTGCTCGGGTTGAAAAAGTCGAGGTTCGACCACCTGCATGCGCACGCCGCACAGATCAGCCCAGCGGAGCGATGCACCGAAGCATCCACTCACCCGTCAAGCGTGAACTGCGCAAGCGTCGGGCCCGCGCCAGCAGGGCCCGTGCAGCTCTCCGCGCCGCACCCACCCGTCTGGCAGTTCCCGTCAGCGTCGCAGCCGGTGCGGCCCCAGATGCGGCCGGACCACGTCGCGCCGAGCGTCACATCAGCGGACGCGCCCGCGGCGAGGGGGAAGCCGCCGGTCAGCGAGCCGTCGGAGGCGGTTGCAGCGGGGAAGAAAGCGGGGCCGACTTGGTAGCCGCAATTGTTGACAATCGCGAAGGGTGTCCTGTGGTGCGTCAGAGAGGGTTAGGGGCGAAGGAGGGGATTGAGGACTCACTGTGCGGAGACGGCAACTGCGAGGGCAGAAAGGACGAATGCAATGCTGGCGAACATGATGAAATGGGTTGAGATAGGGAGGAGTTGACTAAGGTGAGCGGGTAGTTTCGTATGAGAAGCAGGTAGCTTGTGAATCTTGTCAACGACTCACCTCCTTTATAACAGCCCTCCCAAGCCATCATGAGCTCGGGCGACGGGCATGATGGCCTACGCTCGCCGTGATGCGTCCATTTTTCTCCCCCCGTGAGGTCATACCGAGTGGACGCGTGTCATGAATGATTGAATTTGATCGAGGCATAGCAGCCCAGAACGTGCGTGCAGCCGTAGGTGGAGAGGCTACGCAAGAGCCGGCGTGGATACCTGGTGTACGGTCTGGAAGGCCCGCTCTGGGCGGTCTTGTGAGCGGTCACGGTCGGCCTGTAGAGGGCGTGGATCACTAGCGGCCAGGTCTCTCCGCGTGTATCATGACATTTTTCTAGGATGGATTTGAGTACTGGACAGGCAGCAGGGAATTGCTAGGGACAGCATTTGTCGAGGCTATGACAGTCCAGCGCGGACGCACGGACCATGGTCTGTCGGTAACGGTCGACCACCGCCAGCGAGCTCCAGCCCCGGGGCAAACTGTAGGCGCGCAAACACGGTCACATGGAGGAGTACCCCCGCGGTATATGCGAGGCCCGCCTTCGAATTCGGCAGGCCTGGGAGGGCATATGCATCTGTACATTGCTGCAAGTATCAGATGCGGGATGAGACAAGAGCCGCATAAGTAAAGAATAGTGTTGCGACAGCATAAAAAGTGAACGGTTTGACGTAGTGTGAGTATACTAATTCAGATGTGTGAACGCACTGGCACATACTTATCCCGGAAGAGACGTTGACGCATAAAATGCCTGTGTAAAAGGTTCAGCAGATTCTAATGGTGTAGGAGCTCACTGTGGGACAGCACAATATCTCTCCGCACCTGTCTCCGGAATCAAAAGGCCCCGGCCCAACCCTCCACTTCGACGGAACCTGCCCCCCAACGCCCTCAGCCACGAACTTCGGTTCAGGATAACATGCATATAATCACACCCAGGCCCTTGTTTCACCATGATGGGAATGGTAGATCCAGGCCTAGGATCACCATTCTGGATGAACCGAAGCCTTTCAATCCCCCACAGCCTGACCAATGCCAGTGCCACAGGGTGACGGCGTGTTCAGGCGCGAGTGCAATCCAAGAAAAATATCAGGCTCAGCTCGTGCGGGCCTCCCGCTAACCGGGTAACGCAGGAGCATCCGGTATTGAATGACGGTTCTGTTCGAAGTCGCGGGCAAAAGCATCGGACGCGCAGCCAGAGCGATCACGTGCGATCTTTAGTACCGTGGCATACGCTTAAGCTCAGTGTGTGTCTTCCGCCCGCGGCATTCTGTCTGGGCTCCTCTGTGCTGGAGCACACAAACTGCCTGAGTTTTCCAAAACAAGTGTCAAACATCATGTTCCTCGGACGCGCAACTCGCATCGGGATTTATACAGTACAGGATCACAAGAAAGGCCGGCTTTTCTGGCGTCCCTGTCCGGCGGTCCGATGCTGTCAGTGTCAGGCGTTTTACAGCGCCCCGCCGATCGCAGGTACTTGCTTCGAATTCCTCTACTTCTTGTATGGCCTAGGTGTGCATGCTTACGCTGGTCTCTCAGTGCGAATTTTTCGCTGATTTGCGCTAGACAGCAGCAATCACTCAAAGATTATTGTCGTGTAAACCTCATGCTCGACCGTCTCAAGATCTTCCGCCGCGAGCACGGAATGATGGCTCTGCAGTTTATGTCAGATGCGTCTGGCTGGCGCGCAGGCTAACCGCCGTGCTTGTGTTTCAGCCACAAGTGTTGCGGTAGAGGTCATGTGCATACGCATCAACGGCCCATCATACCTGTACGTTGTTAGCATTGCTCACCTCTCCTTGCGCAGAGTTGAGGGCAAGTGCAGTATTAATCGATCAAGTGCAGAGTTAAGAGCTAGCTTCAACAAGACATTCGACAAAAGGACGCCGCGTGTTCTTCGCTTGGATTGCTCGGTTCTTATGTCCAGCACAACCCAGGCGGGCTCCCGATCCAACGCCCATCTTCCGCCACCGCAGTGACACTCCTGGCTGCACCGCAGAGGACGGGGACAGCTTTCCGCATAATCACACGTCTGGAACGCTCAGAACAGTCGCTAGGCGATAACCATACCGTAGGACGTACGTACGTTGATGTACAGTTGGGCGCGTCCACGACGAACCAGCCCAAAACGACCCCTGCGCCCGCTCATTATTTGAAGGCACGCTGTCAAGTTCTGTCGCGCCGTAGGCACACTGCCTCTAGCATGTCGGACTACACCTCGTCAGGTGCAGATGGCGGCGAGTATTCGCCTTCGCCGCGGTACGGAGAATGGAGCTCTACTTCGGCTGGGACGTTGTATAAAAAGGCCAGCACTCTTTACGAGGCCATCAAGCTCTGAACAGTAGCTTTGATTTCAAACTTCAACACTCAATTCCCCCTTCACCTTCTACACGATGATCGCTCTGACCAGCGTCGTTCTCGGCATCCTCGCCTCGCTCTCCTCCGCGTAAGCATCTCCTCAGCACCTCCCGCGATTGATGCTGCATCCCACTCATGCACCCACTGGCACTCAGGACGTTTGTGACTCTGGACAACAACTGCGGCTACCAGGTCGACGCCGCGTTCTTCCCCACCGTCGAGTTCAACCAGAGCCAGACGGGCGGGTTCGCGCTCACGTCCGCGCACCCGTCCGCCACCGTCCTCCTCGCGGACAACTACGACGGCCAGATCTGGGGCCGCACCGGCTGCGACGCGAACGGGAACTGTGAGTCGGGCGGCTGCCCCGGCGGCGAGAGCTGCACGGCCCCGCTGGACACCTACGCGACCATCGCGCGCTTTCATCTCAACGCGTAAGTGCAGCGGGCCTCGTGATGGGGGTATTTTTGCTAAAGCTTTGGTGGCGACATGGCAGGACGAATGGTCAAGACGAGTTTGGTGTGAATGATGGTTTGGGCTTCAACATCCCGGTCACGATCACCCCTGGCCCCGGCTGTAAGTGTATTCCCAACATGTGTGATAGTGAGTCGTGTACTGATGACGACCGGCGTTGGAACAGGCTCAGTGGGCTCAGTTGACTGCACGAATTGGGGTAACGAGGGTAATGGCTGCGGCGACACCAACTACTGCCCTACGACCGTCGCGTATACCGTGACATTCTGCTGAGCAAGGGACATAAGCTATTGTACAGTATGATTAGCACAATGTGATGTACACGGACTAAGAATGAACGTTCCACCATCGCGGGGGGTACCATCTCTACTCCTGTGCAACCACAACAATCTTCTTTCCAGTATTTCTTCCCATCTGCACGTCAAGGATGGCCTCCCCCGCGCTCTGCAGCCCGAGACCTGCATCTTCGGTGTACTTGATCTCCCCTCCGTCACCGTGTTCGGGACCTCCGCTTAGAACTGCTCTGCATACTTCTTGTGGAAGTCCAAGACCGTGAGGCCATGCAGCGACAGGCTCTTCTTGACGATAAGGGGCGGATTCTTCATGGTGTGCACTATTGTACGTCGAGAACATGCCGCACTCCTAAGACAGAGACATGAGCGACTGAAAGGCTGAACGGAATCGGCATGGACTTACTATAAAGCGAGCATGCGACGCCGCGGCCTCAAGAGCCATATCCAGGACCTCACCACCGACGTTGTCCCAGTAGCTTTCAGACGATACGTCAACATGTTACCGTATACCAGTTCACATAAGGCGTACGTGTTGATCGGCCCTTCCTTAAGCCACTCTTGACGAACCGTCGTAGATTACTGTCTTCCCTGTTTCCGGACAGCCTGTTGGTATGAACACCAACTGTTATCAGCACTGCGTCGGCACTACTCAGTAGAAACGATGTTACCTCCTGGGAGATTCTGCGCTTGCCTCGTTGTTCATCGAACCCTCCCCGAGCTACGTACATCCAAGCCGCACGAGAAACCATGGGCCCACTTGCATCAGCAGCCTGCAGTCGATCCCAGGTCTCATATCGCGCGCAGCGTTGTATCGAGATAGTCGCGTTATGCTGATCGATGCGCAGACTCGGTCTGCTGGCCGATGCCCGTCGCTCACATTCATGCAGCGCACTACAAGTACAACAATTGGCGATCTGCAAACCCCTCGTGAGACGGCGCGACTCAGAAGTACTCCCACACTTACCATCCTACTTCCGACCCCCCAGTGTCTCACTCCTCCGCAACAGCAACGAGCTTCTTCCCCTTGTTCCTCCCCTTCTGCACATCCAGGATAGCCTTGCCCACGCTCTCCAGCCCCACACTAATGTCCTCCTGGTACCTGATCTTCCCCTCCTTGACCATCTGCGGCACCTCCGCGTAGAATCGCTCGATGTACTTGTCGTGCAAGACCGAAACGGTGAAGCCGTGCAGGCTGAGGGTCTTCATGAAGATCTGCGAGAGATTCTTCACCGGATAATCGCCGGAGTCGCTGTTGTACGACGAGATCATGCCGCACAACTTGACGAGCCCGTGTCAGTATATTGGGCGGGTTGAGCCAGGAAAGAGGGAGACGCACAATGAAGCGCGCATGCCACGCCGCCGCGTCGAGCGCGGCCTCGAGGCTCTCGCCGCCGACGTTGTCCCAATATCTATACGTTTCATTGATCATAGTGGAAACGGTTTCGGAAATGATGGTACGCACATATCGATGGGGCCCTCCCGTCTCAAGACATCGAGTGTCTTCTCGGTCTTGTAGTTGAACGCAACATCGGTGCCGATCGACTTCAGGAATGCGATCTTCTCCGCAGATCCTGCCGAGGCGATCACTTTACAGCCGGCCTGCTTCGCGAGCTGAATGACTGTACTGTGATTGGCGTACTGTATGAGTGAATCGGTATGCGGAGAAATGCGGTGTCTTACGAGCCAACGGGCCCCGCACCGGCGGTGACGAATACCGTTTCACCCTAATGAGTGCAACCATCAGGGTACAGAGCGGACGTTGAGATACATAGTTTCACCTCCTTCACTTTCGAGTACTCGTTCCAAGCGTAGAAGGCAGTCTGCCCTGTGAATTGTGGTTGAGCGAACATCACGCCGAGAAATGCGATCATCTGAAGCAGAGCGACAGCGTACCTGGCATACCACAGACGCCGACATACGCGGACCAAGAGAGCTGTGGTAAGCCATCGAGTATGCGTGCCCTAGGGCCTAGCTCCGCCAAATCTTTGAAAACCGAATATTCGCGGAAGGCTATAGGATGTGCGTATTGATGAGCATTGGGGCTCCAGCAGACGAAGAGTCCTCGATATACCGTAGAAGCCGTAGAGGTGCTGCCCCACTTGGACGCCAGAGTTCTGGGAGCGAACGACGACACCGACACCGTAGTTGTCCAGCCTATTCGGGGCGCTTTAGATCAATAAAGGTGCGCTACGTCAACATTGCTCACGGTTCTCCGAGTTGAAAGGGGGGCTACCAGGGAGATAAGACTCCTGAGTGAACAGCGAAAAACAGACCCACGGAATAGCTCTTGATCGACGCATCGCGCATGCGTCCTCTCATGTACGGGTCTATGGACAGAATGAGGACTTTCACGAGGAATCCGCCGTTGAGCGGGACCGCATCAGGATCGATCGTCGCAGACGCATCGAGAACAACAGTCTTTCCCAGTTCGGGATACCCTGCACGTCTGATAAGATTCAGGTCGTTTGATGTGGAGAAGCAAGGCACTCACCCGTTGGAATCTCATTGAACAACACGCTTGCGTTGCGAACCGAAGCCATGACGGTTGGTGGTTAATCACTGATTCACGATAAGGTTGGAAGCGGTGTCGTCAGGGCGTTTGAGGGTCCGCGTCATGGGTGGAGATGCCTGTGGGCGAGGCGCTGATGAACCATACTGGCGGCGAGGAGACCGTCACATCTATAATGCGTCTGCGTCAAGGATGGAAGTGGCCGTGCGAAGCAACCCATAGGCTAAGGTGACTGAGGGTGTTTTAGGAACATGCCAGTTGAGTGGAGAGCTGCCGCACTGCGTTTGAGGCAAGCTATCGATATTGAGGAGGACAGTCATTTACGACAGACATGACACCGTTGAATATCAAGTCGAAGTTGAACTTGATCCGAGTCGAAGGGTGTCCAGCTGGCAGTTCGCGATCGAGCATTGCTGACGATGATTTGCAGACATAGGGCAGCACAAACATTGAGCATCCGATGACTCGGGGCCAATATTGTGTCCGAGACTGTCAAGGGATCGACGACCAGCCTTATGCGCAGGGCAGAAGAGACATTGAGGTCCGAGCCCGGCGAAAAGGGGAGTGACTTGGCCGTGACGCGTTTGTGGCTGACCTTCGGCTGTCACCGATGTCTATTAGCGCTGGCTGACAATAAGTATAGTACTTAGAACCTTATTCGACAAGGGAGGTGGTTAGCGGTAGAATCTCGAAATAGCGGAAGGGGTCCATTCATTTGATGTATAGAGGTAAAAACAACAGTCTGATGCCTGGTTTCGTTATTACATTACAATATTTACATCCAAGGTAACCCAGCAGATTGGCCAACAACTGAACCATGCACAGCGCTCTACAAGTGCGCCCGGATGCCGTCGTCCGCAGGTACATGTATTCTCTGAGACATCCTCGTGGGTGCCACGCCGACCGTGAGCTCCTGCAGCAGCGTGAGGACCTCACCCGCACAGCCGAAGGACAGCGAGAACCCTGAGCCGCCCTGCCCGTACGAGTGGATAATATGGCTCGATGACCCATCCCTCTTGAGGCGCATCTCCCGCTCCACGCGCACGTTCTCGGATCGCGTGGGGCGGTTCCCTTGCACGAACGGCGCGTCCGGGTCGTACTCCGCGTTCTCGAGCCCGGGCACGAAGTAGTTGCAGCGCTCCCGCATGCGGACGATCTCCGGGCTCTCGAGGCTAAGGTCGAGGTTCCACTCGCGGGGCTGTGCGATTCCTAGCATCCCATATCAAAATCATGCCACGGCGAGTTATGTGGTCTGCATGACTTACCTCCGAGAATGAGGGTTTTGTCGTTGCGGGGCACGATGAATACGAGCCCCTGCTCGCCCTTGTGCGCGTCGTCGATGCCCACAGCGAGCGCTTCGGTGACCTTCGGAAACCGTTTGCCGTCGTTCACCACGCGGATGAGGGCACCGCGCAGTGGGTACACTGTCTCGTCTCCTGCGAGCTCGATGGCGCTCAATCCAGTCGCGTTCACGATGGCTACCGCCCCGTATTTCTTCAGCAGAGCGTCCTCCTGAGCCAGGAGGTCGCCCGAGACGCGGCCGGTGACGAGCGTAGCTCCCTTCTGGCTGACCACATCGCGCAACCAGTACATGTAGTGGTCGGTGTCGACGACGGGGGCCAAGTGGCGGTAGGAGTCGACGACGCCCGCCTTCTGATTTACGGCGTGCTGCTTCACGAGCTTGGGGTCGTGCTTGAAGCCCGCAACCTATGCAAAGTGTGAGCGTTTTACAGAAATCGATGTAGCTGTCGCATCCGCTTACCCCGCAGTGCTCGATCTCCTTCATTTTCTGGTACTGGTCGGGCAGGTTCTCGAGGGGACGGTCGAAGAAGAAGTTGGCCAGGCGCATGCGAACGCCGTGATCCTCGACGGGGAGCATGTCCATAAGGTGCTCGAAGACACGGTAGGATGTCATCGCCCATCCTTTCGAATGTTCAAGGGACACGAGGTCGGTGTGCCTGCCGCATACCGCAGGGGGCCATTCCCACCTGACAAGTATTGGGGTCAGCATACCGTGTGTGAGCGGACCATCCATAACTTACAGAGCGCCAGCAATTTGGGACGTGATGCGTTCCTTGGGGTCGGCCCATTGCTCAGACACGACCGTGACATTGTATCCGACATCCAACAAGGCCCATGCAGTCTATGCGAATATGCTCAGTATTCATACTGAATGCATGTATTGCAGAGCAGAATGGCCTACCGTCAGTCCGGTCACGCCGCCGCCAATAACAAGGATGCGGTGTGCTCCTTGGTTGCGAGCGGGAGCAGGTCCTACTTGGAGGACGAGTTCGCCAGCGACCGGAGTGAGGTGCAGCTTCTGCTGAGCGTTCTTAGTGGAGTACTGCATACTGCTTTAACTCGATGAATGCGGTGAGATGAGTTTGGTGTAGATGAGAGAGGATCTGCACGAGTGATGTTGCCGTTGAGCTGTGGGCCATGGTAAAAGTACCAGTGCTTTTATACCATGTCCGCCTCCATCCGCCATGCTCCGACACCGGATTATTCGTTGTGCGTGTTGCATTGTAGAGCTGGCTCGGCGCGTACTTGGCCCGGGAAACAGGGGTCTGGACGGAACAGATGGACAGACGGTGTGAGGCTGGCCCGCCTATACCATGACTCGGAAAGGCAAACGTCCGCCTGGCGCTGAGCTGACAGCGGGCGGCGCAACGCTTTGGGCGAGGCTCATCCGACATCGGCATGACTTCGGGCGGTCAGCTCTAGTAGCGAAGGAGCCCGAGTGCGGGTCACCGTGGACAACACCTGCCGATATCTTCCAACCTCTCGGGATGTGACAGATTGTGGGTAGCGCGCCTGTATTTTCTGAAAATACAGGGAAGGGTCAGCGGGTAACTACATATGCATCACGATGACCCACGCGACCCATATTGTCTGTCCGATAATTTGGATTTCGATCCCACGAAGCACTACGCGCACACACTAAGCAATAGTCAAGGCAGGAGGACGAGACACTTGAGCGGCAGTCTTGCAGATCCTGCAACATTTAAAGCGTAACAGGCGTGTGCTGTTGAAAAACGCTACACGCACTTTGTGGGCCGGGCTATACCTCGTGACGAAAGGGCCGGCTTTCCTGTGCGGTAGCTGAGCGTTTCATTTGCAACAAATAGGCTTTCACGAAGCCCGGTGCACAGCACGCACGTGTACCCAGTTGATCATTCTGCACCTTGCCAAAGTGATTAACTGTACGGTGCTCCGCTCGTGTTGACAGTCGAACCTCTTCTCGTGCCTAATTTTCGTGCCCAGATGACCATATGAAATTCACTGTGAGTGCGAACGATCAATGAAAATACCTGTAAGGAGGGTGCGTCCGGAGGGACCGAGGCCCCTTGAACTGTTCAGACGTGTTGACAGCGCCTCAATGGTGTTGTCGTGACCACAACGAAGCGCTTGTATCTGGCGTCTCACGCCGAACATGTTTGACCCGGACGCAGAAGGCTGGAGGTTGAACTTAACTCAAACGTGCGCGAAGAGCTTCAGATATGAACAAACCTCGCTCTAATTGCCGTTCCTTTCCCTGCTCTTGAGTGTGCAGTCAGTTTACGGATCCTAGCCTCTGGAGTTGCCGTGACAGGAGGTGATGGATCCACGCGCCTATATTGTCGTTAATCAATGTAAGGATGTCGTGACCATAGTGCAAAGAGTGGAGTCGCCTTCTGCAATGCCCAGGGAGCGTCTAGTACTCGGGTACGTCCGACAGCTTCGGAGAACCGTTGTCAGACGCAGGAAAGGTTCCGAGTTTCGGGGTTCCGATCCGCGAGACACGAGAAGGAATCAACATCCAATCAGCCAGATCCCAGGAAATCTTCAGAGAGGCACTTGTGCGAGCGTTCACGTACTCACGTTCGTGTCCGATCTTCCTCCGCACAAAGGAACGCAGGAAGCATACCGAGCAGGTGGTGCTTCTGAGAATCGATATTCGCCATCACGCCGAAGATTGCATCACGCTGTATGGTAGAGAAGGTTAGCAAAGTGCGGCGCGAACGATGGGGAGGTCATGAGTACACACTGAGGGGTTAAACTCGGATGCGCTTAGTATTGGTTTTAGTCTATACGTATACTTTGCGCACTACTCACTATTTCTATGGCGACTCCGACAAAACCAACTCAACCTTCGATTGGAATACATTGACCGGTGGCATCAGTCCACTCTTTGACTCCACGCAGTTGCACTGTGCACTGGGTCAGCAGGCCGGGTCTCGGAGGAAGAGGGAACGAGCCGTGTGGTACAAGTGCCCGTGCTGCTGCTTGGCAGACTGATGGACAGATCAAACTCATTCACAGTGATATCACAGAGTCATGCGTACGAGGAACGAAATTGCCAAAGTACTTGACGCGAAGCATCTCCCACGCCTGTTCAGCAGGGCATTTCCCCCCTGTGCGACTAACTCCCAGTGAGACGAATGATTTGCCTCCGTCAACTCTTTCCAATGATCTCAACCTCCTCTGCACTCAGTCCGTTTCCGAGAGCCCCGTCGGATCGATCAACATGCAGATGAACGGACCACTGCGCCTGCGCTTTCATTGGTGATTCCATAGCCTATGAAGCATCTTTGTTGAACGTCACCTCGCTGTAGTGGGTTCAGTTTAAGAGGAAGCCCGAACTTGGTGCGCTTCTGATCTTGAGGCAGCATCTTGAGGCCAGACCTTGTGGCGTAAGTCGCGCCAGAGCAAGGTGGAAACGTTCAACTTGTGCTGCCCAAGACGAGAGCTGGGCACATCTGCAATAATCCAACCACCGTTTCCCCAGAGGTGGAGGTTGAACTGGATGCCGCCAAAGCCTTTGCGGCTTCGTGAGGGACGAAGCGACCCAAGGCTAATCCTTTCATGTAGAATCTTGACGGTGAAATCAAGACCGCATAGTCTGTACAGTCTGACAAGTTGCCGTTCCATCACCAGTGATCTGAACATGCTAAGCGATGCCTACCTTTTCCGCTGCAAGCTTCCGGGCTCGACGTCGGAGGATCCAGTATGGACGGTCGGCCAAAACGCGGGGACTGACTGATCGGAAGGTTACACCTGTCGCAGGCAGTCACAGTGAGCAGGCAGCGGCACACCGACACATGACAGCGGGCGTCGAGTGTTACTCCCTTACGTTATTGCGTCTGCATGGCACTAGGAGGCGGATGGTTGCGGACTGGAGTCTGACAATCCAAGACCCGTGTGCTGCCGTGGTTGAGATATTCCGGACCGTTCCGTGTGTCCAGGCATCCTGAGAGGATCACCTGGATAGCGTCGTGTCAGTACGGAGACAGACATTGGATAGAGTCGGAAGGGCGCAGAATTACCTCCCAATATAGTATACTTGCCTGCCTTCCTGCGGCGTCGTGGAGCCCTTTCAGGGCGCACACTGTAACGGTAGTAGTTTATATGGCCATCTAAATAGCAGCATAACTCGCCGACTATTGCATCCATCAGCTTTTTATGTTTGTCTTGTTCGTCTTCAAGCACCTGAGGAAGGAGCGGAGCGTAGACCATTGCTGTTACGGATTAACACGGTTTCTTGACACCTGCGGTTGAACGACCCGAATTGTTACGTGCTGTGAACCAAGACATTTGGAAGAGCAGACGTACCCCCAGACACGCCACGCACATGTGTTGAGTGATCCATCCGCGAGGAACGCGGGATATGACTACCGTACACCATGGGAAGTTGTGCACCCTGATGATGTGCGAGTTGTAACGAGCGGAGACGGCAGTGTGCCATAACAGGTCAAATTCGAGAATGGCCGTCAGGCGTACCACACCAATCAAGATCTAGTCCATACATAACATACGGCTTCAGTGGACATTGAAGACGCCCTTCATGACCCGAGGCATGACATCTTTGGCGATGTGCCCATCGAGAATCCCTGTGGTCCGCGCCTCTACCAGAAAGTCAGTCGACTCTCTGTCTACCCACCTGCAGATCAATGGAAAATTAAATCAGTTCCGCATCAAATGCAGTATTCGATGATACTTGTCGACTTCCAACAGCATGAGGCATTGTAAGTTCAAACCATAAGTAACATCAAGGAAGCCGCTCAACAGAGTTCTCGCACTGTGATTACGGGTGGATGCACTATCTACCTGCGTACGTTAGAAGCCCTTCCTGCCTCTAGCCGCGTGTCTAACAAGAAGCACCCACCACGCATTTCCAGCCTATCTATTGTGAATATAGTTTGCGCGGGTCTCGCGACGTTCCGAAGGCGACGAGACGATGGCGCCACGTTCACATAGTAGCGAGACTCCGAGGAACACCATCCAACCTACGGGTTGTGGGGCTACCGCAGCAGAGTGCATAGTCGGGTCGCACAAAGAGGGCGTTGTACCTGCCCGAGATCCAACTAGCATGCGAAACGCGTCGCGAATGTTGGTCCGGGAGTCGCCCCAGGTGGCGTAGAACGGTACTTGAAAGCTTCGTCGTTGGAAGAGAAACCAGCAGGATAGCAAGTTCCGATATGCCTAATATCGGGTTTTATCTTCCCTGTGAGGCCCATGCTTAGTCATCCCCTTTTTTGGCGAAATTTCCAGACGATTGCTTGCATTTGTTTTCTCTTGCTGTTGTGTGTTTGTTCTTTCCCTCCGCACTGTCTCGTCGCTCATCGCCCTGCATCGCTCTCGTCTCTGCTTCATGCACGTCTCCTTACTCGCCATCCACAATCCGTTTGTTCTGAACTGTGCTGTTAGACCATTTGTTCCGCTTGTTTTTCTTGTCATAACCGTGCTATATGTACCGTATGTCTACTCAGAAAGTCCGCAATGTACGGCGATCTTGCAAATTCGAGTACAGTGTTCTCTCTGCATTCGATGGACCTCGTCCTTCTATGCCATATCGTCCTGAAGGAACCCTTGAGTGGTTTGACCTCATCTCACTTGCTGACAGTGGGCAATTGTCCTTAACGGAGTCTTGGTTTTTTCCCGTGCCTCTGTCTGTGCTTCTTGACCGCTTACCGTTGAGGTCTCTACACATCGTTGCTCGTCACCATGGCGTCAGCATTCCTCGGTCTCCGAACACGCTTGCGAGTGTGCGCAAGTCGTTCCAGATGCACGTTTGTGGGGACATATGCAACAGCTTGTTGTCCTCTTTCCGGCTTCCTCACACTCGTGTCCAGTTTCTTCCCGCCGTTACCCCCGATATGTGTTCCAATTCTCTCGAAGATATGTCATCCCCATTGCACGTCGACGTAACATTGTTAAAGGAGTATCGTTTACATAGCAGTTCTCCATCACTTCCATCCACTGGTTCTGTTGTCTACGTCGAGCATTTTCGAAGTGCAGATGTCGTTTTGCACCTCCAACGACACAACACATCTTTCGCACTAAGCATTCCTCTCAACACCCTTGCACATCTATTGCCATACCCTCCCTTGCTCTTGCTCGCAAAAACACATAGGCTTGTTTTGTCTGCGGGTGTGCGCAATCGTCATGCCATCCTCAATCTTTTCTCCATGCACGCATGCGACTTAACTTGCGGTACACGATTTGCTGTGTTCGAGGCAATTTGTGATCCAATAATACTGGAAGAAAGTGGCGCACCACCTACCCCTTCTTCTCTCCCCCCGCCCGCGATTGAGTCCCGTGTTCCTTCAATCCAAGACCATATACAATGCACTTTTCCCCCTCCCCCTATTGACACTTTGGGATTGGCTTCTATTGTTACTGATTGGTGTCATGCTACTGACGCGTCTGTCATCTATGAGAAACCGTGTGCAGTCTGTGCCGAGCTTGTATGTGGCAATGACATATCTTCAACTCTATATGACAGCATAGATCCTAACGTGCTTATGCCCTCCTTTCAATGTTCTGCTTTACATCCTCTAAACCCCGTACTGTACCCTTCTGCTTCGTACACTAAATCTGGAATTCGCTTTCTCGATGTATGCTCTACATGTCTTAATGCATTAAAGAATCATCGTTTGCCTAGTCGGGCACTTGCTAACGGATTGTGGATAGGTGACGTACCCGATGAGTTACGTGACTTGTCATTCGTAGAGAAGCTAGTGGTTGCGAAATACAGGCATAACGCTTGCGTTGTCGAAGTTCGTCAGGGTGACGGTGCTGCTGGTCAACGCAAGATGCGTGCGAACGCTATCATTTTCCCACAGCCCGTTGGCAAAGTCTACACCGTACTTCCTCCGCCTCGCCACGAACTGGATGAAATTCTGGCTGTCTTGTTCGTCGGTCCTTGTGTTCCTACGGAGCCCGACTACAAACGCACACCTCTTCTGATTCGTCGGAATGTGGTCGCGCGTGCTTTAAAGTGGCTTGTGACCCACAATCAACTTTATTTCGATATTCATATATCTCAAGATAACTTGAATAGTTATGACGAGCATGAACCTCCCGTGGCTGTCTTACACAGAACATCTGACGGACTTCGCACAGGCGAAGGTATGGCTGTATA
Organism: Fomitopsis pinicola; assembly: GCA_001931775.1. Classification (NCBI taxonomy): domain Eukaryota; kingdom Fungi; phylum Basidiomycota; class Agaricomycetes; order Polyporales; family Fomitopsidaceae; genus Fomitopsis; species Fomitopsis pinicola. Next base: position 12,223 of record MPVS01000077.1, on the reverse strand, counting down.
CGAGCCTGATGACGCACCGGGCACCGAAAGCGGGCAGTGCGAGTTTGTTGTGCATGGGTTATCCGTGGACGAAATGGTCCAAATGTCGTACGATGCTCGTCTTGCCGCCGCCGTGCAACACTTCAGCTCTGGCAAGCCAATGTTGGCTGTGGGACATGACGACACTCCCGCGTCGATGTACCATAACACAGATCTGTATCCCGGTTTATTTCCATGGCTGTATCCCTACGGTCATGGCGGGTTCGAAAACATTGGAATTCGTACACGTCTTAGTCGTCGTGATCACATTCGACATTTATTAATGTATAGTGATCGTCGGTTTCAAAAGGACGAATATTTTGCGTTCATCGCCTTCAATCAAGAACAAATTCGGGGCAGTACAAGGGGAGGTTACCTTCTAACTGCTCGAAAAAATTTCTCTAGTGTTGTCGACACGATACTCAATGTGGATAAGGATGTCTTGCAAAGTTTAGTCGATCGATGCGCTAAAGGGACGTACGTTAAGCCTGAGACCGACGCTGAAGTGAAATGTTTCAAGCTTCTATCCATTGTCGATCATGTCGCCGCTCATGTACCTGGTTCTCCCACTCAAAGGAAGTATCAACGCACACAACTGAAATCATTGATTATGACGATAGGCGTCCCTGTATTTTTCATTACTTTCGCCCCTGTTGAGTTCAAAAATCCTCTGTGCATGTACTACTGCGGGGAGAAGATTGACCTTTTAAGTCGTCAACCTCTCATGCGTCATCATCTTGATCGTATGCGTGCAATCGCTTCTAACCCTGTCGCCTGTGCACGTTTCTTCAATCTTCTTGTCGTATTATTTATACGTATAATTCTCCGTAGCAATCAAGAACTCGCCGGCCTATTTGGCAGAGTGCGAGCTTATTACGGTACTGTCGAAGCACAAGGTAGATTGAGTTTGCATTTGCACCTCTTGCTATGGATTATGTGCTCTCTCAGCCCGTCGCAAATACGGGATCGTTTACTAGATAGCAGTGATTTCAGGGTTCGCTTGATAGCATGGCTAGAACAATGTCATTCCGGTGATTTCGCTACTGGCAGTAAAAGCGACATAGATGCTCGTATTCGCGCTTCTCGAGGACAACACCATATGACGTCTGTTGAACCTGTCGATGACGAGTCTGCAACAACCCATTCCTATCGTGATCCTACCATGAATTTGCCGTCGTATCCTGATCCCGCCGTCTTCACTGACAGCACTGCACGTGAGCGTTGGTTACAATCCATGCTTATGGAAAGTGACGACATCGTGTTTCGTAGTAATCAACATAGTCAGAATCACACCAAGGGCTGTAAGCGTACCCCTCAAAGTTCTTGCAAGGCAAGATATCCTCGTGAGCTATTTGAAGATACGATCGTTGACCCTGAGTCAGGTGCTATTAGGTTCAAGAAAAGCGAGCCGTGGATCAACACTTTTAATCCGTTGTTGTCGTACCTGCTCAGATGCAACACCGACGTTACTTGTCTTCTGTCTGGTACACAGGTAAAAGCTGTCATTGCGTACGTTACCGATTACATTTCTAAAGCTGCCTATACAACAGAGTCTGTCTTCTCCACCGTAAAATCTATCGTCGATCGTTACGATGAGATTGTGGCTAATCATAGTGGACGGCACGATGCTGCTCGTGCTGTTATTATCAAGATCGTTAATGCTCTGTCAGCTATGCAACAAGTGGGGGGCCCTGCTGCATGTGCGTATCTTCTCGGATATCCTGATCACTACACTGACCAGGTTTTCAAAACTTTCTTTTGGAAGTCGTACGTGTCCTTTGTGGAATCTACCGCTTGCATACGTTCTGATCGGGTAAATGATAGCAGAGAGGGGGAGGGATCAGAGAAGATGTTGTTTACTAGACAAGACGAGCATATATTACCCTATTATCGTGTAAATGATTACATATACCGCCCTACGGAGTACGGCTGCATGTCTCTATATGATTATCTCAGTACAACTATTGTTCGTAAAGATCGCGCACAACATTTACCCAATGCAGACGAAGAAATTCCTGCTCTTGGTGAGCATGTCGATGACAGTGTTGAGAACAGTGTCCATACAGGAGACAGTACCCGCGATCGTGTGTCATCATCTCATCGGGGATTTTCATTTCTTGATGACCATCCTCTGCACGAGACACATAAGGTGTTCGGCGTCTCCACACCTTATGTTCTCAACTTTATAGGGCCTGTTCTACCTCGTAAAGACACAGGTGATCGGGAGACCTTTTGTCGCACGATGTTGGTTTTCTTCAAACCACACGGTTGGAGGACAGGTAATGACATTTGTGGCAGTCACAGTACATGGGAAGCCGCATTCGATGCTACTGAGTTCGCGTCCAACCATATTAACATCATGCGCAACATGAACGTCTTGTATGAGTGTTTAGATGCTCGAGATGACTACGCTGCGATGCGTAGGCAACAAGAAGGTAATCTTGTCTTCACTGATGATTCCCCCATGTCCTCACTTTCCCCCGAAGAACTACTCGCTGCATCTGATCTCAATGGAATGCCAAACACGGCCGACGTCGATAGTGCAATCATGGACACATTGGATGATCCAGTTGGTGATCAGTATATGTCTATCATTAACTCTAAGATCGCCGCCATTCGAAAGGTAGTAGCAAAGATGTATGGACTCGCCTGTGAACGTCCTCATCTGTCTCATGCTGTCCATAACGGAGCAGTGTTTCCCCACTTAGCTCCCGATGAATGGAATGACACGGTGCGTCGCGAGAAAGAAAAGGTCATCGCAGTTCGTCGCCGTGTCGTTACGACATCACCTTCTGTCGTGGCAGATGCCATAGATTCTACTTTGTCATGCAGTACAATGCAAGCTAACGTGGTGTGTCTGGTTTCATGCGCGTCATTTCACGGATTCATAGAAAAGTACAATATACCTCCCAGTTTACAGGACCCAAATGTCCTGCTAATGCATGACATTGCCTCACAGTATGCCCTCAACGAAAAACAGATGTTAGCTTTCGGAATAGTTTCCGGTCACTTACATCGCCGGGACTCCGCTCCTCTTCGTATGTACCTTGGAGGAATGGGCGGCACTGGCAAGTCAACCGTTGTTCGCGCCCTGATGACATTCTTGGATAGGCGGGGTGAGGCTTCTCGTTTCCTTGTACTTGCCCCTACCGGAACTGCTGCTTGTAACATCGATGGTCAGACGTATCATTCTGCGTTGGGTATTCGTCGGGCAGGGTTTGATCTCGGAGGTAATCGGCAAACTGCTCTATCTAAACTCAGAGGCCAGTTACAAGGAGTTGATCTTATATTCATTGACGAGATCTCCATGGTTTCTTGCTCTGACTTGTTTAGCATCAGTAGCCAACTGACGAAGATTTTCGGCGACGCATCGGTCTCCTTCGGAGGGAGAAGTGTCATCCTCAGCGGAGACTTTGCGCAGTTGCCTCCCCCAGGTAAAGGTCAGTATGCGTTGTACTCATATTCGGTACATTCACTCACAGGCAACATGACTGTCCGTCAATCAAGTGCTGTCTTAGGAATGGCATTATGGCAACAATTTACCACGGTCGTCATTTTGCGTCAGAACATGAGGCAACAGGGTGTCTCAGAGCAAGATAGACTGTTTCGGACTGCATTAGAGAATATGCGTTATCGATCTTGCACCACTGAAGATCTCCGGCTTCTAGAGAGCCGTATCTTAGGATCGTCTCCCTCTGCACCTACATTGCAGGATCCTAATTTCAGAGCCATATCCATCATAACATCCTTCAATGTAGACCGTGATGCCATGAATATCGAAGGTGCTGCTCGATTTGCGCGAGAAACCGGCCAGGAATTGCATCTATTCTATTCTATTGATAGATGGCCTAAATCATCTGAGAACTCCGAGTCCGTAAGGCAACAGCAACGACTAGCTAATAATGACCAATCTCGTAACAGAGCCAGGGGCATCCCTGATACTCTCCAAGAACGGTTGTGGAATTTGCCGCCGCATTGTACTGACAATCATCCCGGGGTGCTTCCACTGTGTATTGGAATGCCCGTTCTCCTAAAAACAAACGAAGCAACTGAACTTTGTGCTACTAATGGTGCAGAAGCCACTGTAGTTAGATGGTCGTCGCATACAATTCGGGACCGTGATGTTTTAGACACCTTGTTCGTCATGCTGAAATCGCCCGCGCGTGACATTACAATCGCAGATCTACCCGTAAATGTCATTCCGTTAACACGAAAGACAATGCGTATTTCTTGGTCTGGAGGTACCGAGAGTCATACCCTTCGTTGGGAGCGTGAACAGATATCCGTCTTGCCAAACTTCGCTATGACAGATTTCGGATCGCAGGGACGTACAAGACCGTATAATCCGTGTCACCTGAGTAATTGTCGCACACATCAGTCGATCTACACATGTCTTTCACGCAGTTCATCTCTGAACGGAACACTATTAATCGGTGGATTTGACAGAAGTAAAATCACAGGCGGTAAGATCGGTCCTCTTAAGCGTGAATTTAGGGAACTGGACACGCTGGATCGCATCACATACCTCAAAATGAAAGGTTCTCTTCCTCATACTGTCACAGGCGACAACCGCAGAGTTCTGTTGCAACGCTGGAAAGAACATATTCAACCGCCGAGTGAATCCGATACCATTAAGGAGGGCGACCATGTCACCATTCTACATGGTAGTAAGCGCAAGTATGCGGAAAGTACAATACCAGCAGACTCCAGTGCGCCTCGTCCCACAAAAAAGAGGCCCCCTACGTCCGAGTGGGAGCCTGTATCGAGCAATGTACCTTCTACGACGAGTCCCACAGGCCCTACTTGGGATTCGGTAGACTGGAGTTGCGCGTACGACGCGGTGTTATGCATCGTTGTGAATACCCTGCTACATAAATCAGAACGGGGCCTTGACATATCGCGTTACACTTCAAGGATGGGCGCAAGCGTCATGGGGACCATTGTAGCCGCGCTCAGTGACGACACCATCCCCTCAGGATGGAACGAACTGCGCGACAGAACACGTCAAATGCTACGTGATTCCAACTCGGAATGGTTTCCGGCCGGACATTCTCTTGTGTCTGTGTCTAATGTTCTCGAATACGTCTTAAGCGAAGTCGATGCTGTAGGTACTTATAAGTCAGCATGTTCGTTTTGCGGCTACGAAAGTCGTACGAGGGCATTTAACGACCTGAACATTTGCGTCTCGCCAGCATTGCTGAATTCGTGCCCCCCTCATCAGCTAACAGTCACCGACATTCTGCATGCATACCTTACACACACGGTAGGTGAGGGAACGTGTGCATTGTGCAATTCTGCCCTCGAACGAAAACGTGCATTCCATGTTCAGCCTATGTTTATGGCGATGGAATTCCAACCGTCAGTGCCAAGGAATGCGACGACCATTAATCGTACAGTCCACATTGTTACGGAGTCGGGAGAAATGACATGGGACTTATGTGGAGTTATCTACCTCGGTCACGCACATTTCGTTTGCAGATATGTTGACGGCGAAGGTGTATCTTGGTATCATGATGGCGCTGTGACTCACAATACTTGTCTACGAGAAGTCGGAGATGTCGACCTGTCGAGCGCGACGGGGCACCGTCTAACACATGTGATTTACGTAATGCGTGCCGTCTCGTGCTAGTCACGCCTCATAGGTTCTTTCTTCCTCTCATTGCCCTCCACTTCCTGCAACGGTCCTTTCACATTCAACGTGGATCGACTCCTTATGGACCTCCTTGCGTATGCCTTTTTTCTTGCCCTCACAGCTGGCATCAGTCTCGTGTGGAGATCGTTAAGCAAGGCGTATCGCGAGGACGATATTGTCGACATTCACTGGGGTAACATCCTCTATACAGTGTGTACGCTCCTGTTGAACGTCGCCTCCACTGACAACCTAAGTAGACTGCCGCTTTACGCGCGTTCTGTTTCGAAGTCGACGGCACCAAACGCTTTGCTATCATCCCCGTGCATAGGTATCCAATTGACGAGGTTCCCGATGTCCCCGTGCCTTCTTGGACATCCGAGCCCCATGCAAACCCACGCCGCAAGATCGTCGCCACTGTCGACAACGACGGTAACCCTATGTCGTTCTACGTGCTCTATGCAGACGCCGGTGCTGCGCAACGACACAACCTCGCCGTCGACGACATCCTACCCGGTGCCAATTGGACGGGCCCCATCACCGTGTTCAAGCTGTCGACAGATTCCGATGACAGACTGGTCAACATGCGCAGAGGAGATGAGCTGAAATGTTACGATGCAGTTCGAAAGTATGTGCAGTCATTTTGGGTCTGGTTGCGCTCCTCACACCTCAGCGATAGTATCGTCAACATGCCCGTCGGTGTGCCCGTCGGTGTGCCCGTGATTCCGCTTTGACATCATTCAATGTAACTTAGGCTATCGCACATCTGTCACTCAACATCGTGACCATTCCCGAGGTCTAGATTGCAATAAGTCGGTAGCTGTCCATGCACTGCCGTCGATCACCTCATACCGTCACTACCCTCCGCCCGCATCACGTTAGTGGTTCATATTTCAACTGAGTTCGGCACCCGATAACAATCGAGTGTCTGTACAGCACGATAGCCAAAACAAGATGACGTGATTCACTTATTCATTGGTGATAATGGGCGGTCCAGGCACGGTGAGCCCCTATTTTCGCCAATGCCGCCGATAAGCAGACTGTGACTGCCTCTCACTTATAGTGTTCGGACGCGCGGAAATTTCCCCCGCCCCTACCTTCGCACCATGTCGTCAGACGGTAAACGCAGTGCGCGCATCGCGAACAAACGACCGAAGGATGATACCGACTCCTCCGCTGCCGATGAGTCGCCTACCAAAAAGTACGTGAACGCTTTAGCATGCATTTCACATGCACAGATCATGCTCTCATGCTCTTTGCAGGGTTAAGCCATCGAAGATCGCCGTTGAGGCAGCGTCGCCACTGACACCACCCCCTTCGTCACCGGTGATCGGAGACGAGAGGTGCATGACATACTGTTACATTTACCTCTCTTAGCTGACACCTCATTTACAGTTCTGTGACGGAATCGAGCCAAAGCAATGAGAAGTCTTCCAACATCGAGCCTACTGACGGCGCTCATCATGACACTGTTGAGTCCAGGTAAGGGTTCGCTACTAGTATCGTTACCGTTACATTTATGTATTCACCACATCTTTGCTATGCACTCGTCCTCAGCTCCACGAATGTCGAAGAAGACAAAGGTAAACAACGTGTTCTAGCGTCTACCAGTGACACTACGCAACAACCTACCCGCCCCTCCATCAAGCCTACTGAGCAACGCGAGGTCATGTCGTTCTCGAGCCGTTGCGACGCTAATTGGACGCTGCAATTGCGCACGTACGTCTATTACATTTGCCACTAGACGATTGTTAATACCCCTATGCCAGGCGTATGGAAAGCATGCTCCTCTCCTCCGACCTCCGAGACGATCGCTACAACGTCTTCGCTCTTCAGAAGAGTGACACTCGCTGGATCACTTACGGACATGAATCGAACACTCAGTACCTCGCCGTCGATGCAAATCCTATCAAATTTTGGATCATCGGGGAAGTCGACACGCGGGGTGCATGGCTGGTGGGCCAAAACGGTAGTCCTCTTAAGAGTGTCTCTATCCGTGTCCGCCCTGTTCGTATTGGTGAGATAGAGAAGTGGAGGACGCTTCTGAACGCTTTGGGAGGATACAGAGGTAAGCACACCACAATCTATATGACAATGCTCGTTCAACGTCGTCGCAGTGTCCGACGTCACCGCAAATGGATACATCAAGGCTCGTCGTCGTATGGCTTACCAGAGCAAGGGTCAGACGGCTCCATCTGTACGTCGTTCACGTCTCGTTCGCTCCATAGCCGACTGAAGTACAACGCAGTCGAACCCTTGGTATGAGTGCTACGACGCCACACGCAAGATGCGTCCTTACGCGCTCATGGACAAGTGGGAGACACACAACATCGGCGTAAACGACCTCGTCGTTGTCGACGCACGGCTCACGCGCTGGCAATGCGACGACAAGGGGAAGACCAAGTACTATGGCGAGTGGAAGCAGTGGCGTGTAGGGTTCGAATTGCATGCCGTTTCCATGCTGTTCCAAGGTCCTGACGAGATAGTGGACGAAGTCGTACAGCCTACGAGTAATGTAGACTTTGAATACTGAAGTGCGGTGTAGTGTAGAGTATAACATAGATACATGCCCGTAAAGGGTGTGACTAAGTGAAATCATGCAGACAAAATTACCCTGTGTGCTGTGCATCGTCGACCGTACCCCAATGACTCGGAGGCGTTCCTTGCATGACATCTCGGCGCCAATTCGCCCGCGCACTATCTGTGCGCACAGTGAATCGCATCTCCGCCATCTGGCATCCCCCACCACTCTCCGGGCCACTACAACAATGGAGGGCAGTCCCGACACCAATAATCTCCTTGCTCGTGAGCAGATGGGCAGTACAAACAGCTTGCAGATGTCGTTGGAGAAATGAGCGGAACTGTTCACAACAGTAGATGCAAGAGGCTTGGTGCCATGCGTAAACGGAGCCTCGCACATTCTGTGTACCCATGATAACTGTGAGTGCACCCGATCGCGCCGCCGAGAACATTGCTGACGTGGTGCGGCTGTGCTGCAACGTTTATGAGCGGTGGAGCATGAAATACAGATAGGTGATACTCCTGAACACTAGCGGGACAACGTTTATGTGCCGCCGTTGAACATCTCCAATTCCACCATCTCGCACGACTGTAAACGACGTGCTACGACTCCTACAAAATGAAAATGAACCATGCGAGGCGTAATTCCTGCTCGTTCAGCTCTCCACGTATTAACTGACTGGGAGGTCGTGATTTAGCATGGAACATACGATACTGTCCAATCGGTGGGGCCTTACGGTGCGGTACTGTTGATAACGACAGTTCTGACACGAACTAATCAGAGAAGTCATTTATCTGTGCGTGCCTTCGCTAGGAACACCACCGACACGTTCGAGGAGCAGGGGCAAATCTTCAAAGGGACCAGTCGATTTCGTGCTCGTTCGGATCGAGGAACCGGAGCATATGTTTCACCGACTCCGCTTTCTGCTCACCTTTCGCGCTGAACGTCCCCCCGTCCCGACGGTGGTGCACTGTGCAACTCTCAACGCTCGCGATGGCATTCATCCTCAGTGCGTTGTGCTCCAAATTCTTTATCGCGGCACTGACAATACGTATAGATGCCAATGGGATGTTACTCCGTGACTTATGGCCGAATAGACTAGGTCGCACGAAATCTGACAAGACGACTCTCGCCGATCTTAAGGCATGGGAGATCATGCCAACAGCGTTCGAGGGATTGGCAGAATGGGCAGACGTTGAGATGGATGACGAAGTGCACAAGGTCCTCGGCTCAGGCGGGCCACGAACACCGTACGCGCTGCTAAGGTCACCGACGTTGGACAAGGTCGAATCCGCCGTCCGTCAGCGAACGTTGATACGATTCCAGGGTTTCCTCGCCGCCTTTTGTATCCACCCTCTCGGCAACTGGTCTGGGTATGTGTGCTCGGCTTGGTACAAACACGAACTAACAACGAAGACTAGAAAACCCGAGCATGCAAAGGGGGCAGCTCAGTTCATCACCCTTGTTGGAAAGGGTTGCAACGCCGCTTTCCAACCGCAGCTTGATGTCGTAACGTCCCTCGACGAATACATCTACAAAAGTCTGCATGGCGTGCCAAAGCACGAGCGAAAGCGGGGCTCCATCAATCTGAGACGGCGAGTGTTCACGCGAGTAAGTCTTACGCAACATCACATCACACTGACTCATAACTTAATGCAGGTCAATGTTACTACTACAGGGAGAACGGACAATGTTCCCCTGCCTGCAGCGGATCAGCAAGCGTTGCAATCCATTAAGCATGAATGGAAGGTTACCCATCGCCTCTTACTCGGAATGCAGCGTCAAGACGGTCATATCAAGAGGGCGAAAGAGGTGATTTTCGCTAAGGGCGACTTCGTCGAGGTTACTACGTTCGCAGAGATTACGAAGTACCGCGATCCTGAAGATAGAAGAATCGTCGTAGACATTCAATACGCGCCTCACGAAATCATCAGACTGTGGTCGGCAAACGAGGCCGAGGTAAGTCATACACGCTCACAGACGGCGCGACATAAACTGACAGTACATAGGCTATATTGTCGCAGAATACGGCGAACTCTTCTGCACCATCCATTCCCATAGCCCCAACGCCCACTACATACGATTTAGATGGAGACGACGATGACGACACAATGCCCGACGTACATGGCTCTAGTACGTAACGTCCTCGTAGTTGACGATCACGGTGCGACGACATGGTCCACATGTACTACGGCATATATATTCACTTACATTGCGACCCACCCTTGAGCCGCACCGAGGCGTCGCACAGACGCGTAGTAGACAATCGACCAAGAACAGGGACGAACGGCTTGGCACAACAATGGCACGGTACGAGAATGTACTGCTGTGCTGATTAGTAATATGCAATTTCATTACGAACAGAGCGCTCTGATGCCGATCGCAGTGCCCATCACCTTCAAGGATACTATCGTGGCCCTGTCCCGCATATGGTATGTGCCGTGAGGAACGCCACCGGCGTGCCCTTTCACCGGCAGAACAGATGAGAGGTAGATGGTTATAAACAGGACCGACGGTCGGGTGTGCAAGCTCGATGGCCCATCTCACTGCCCCCACAACAGGTGTGACGTTGTCTTCGCTATGCCAAGGCGACTGGACCTTCAAACCGCAGGTTATACGGTAAGTCAGCAGCGGCACCTGAGACGTGATAATCACTTACAGACAATGTCTATGGCAGGCGTCTTCACCGGATGGTGTCTAGTTACGACCGTCCTTTGGGTCGTTACAACATAGCTAATCCTCCCTTCACGGGAACGGATTGGATCCACATCAATGGAGCGCCAGACAGTCAATACTTAGCCAAGAACGGGTTGCCCGTGCGATTCTGGGTAGTCGGAGAAGTCTATCCCCACGGTGCAGTGCTAGTGGATGAGCATGGCGATTCTCCGCCTGTGGTGCAGATGCGAATTCGTCCGGTCCGAAACGGCGAATGCGATCTATGGAAGGCATTCCTCAACCGGTTGGGTGGATGTTCCCTTGGCTGTGAGTTGCAATTCGCTTCGGACTGACAGATTCTGATATTACTACAGTCGAAGACGACACGTACGGTCCTTCCATCCTTGCGACGAAGACCACGACAACCTGGGTGAACGGAGTGCCTACAGTACGTTGTAACGAGTACTCCGCGGACCACGTTACTAATCGTGCACAAGGTTACCCCGTTCACGCAATGCTACAACGCCCTCGCGGCGTTTCACTCACACGCAGCGATGCTGCACTGGCCTTGCGGTAACGTCCGCGAGGCAGATGTTGTGCTGACGGAAGTTCGCGTTTTACGCTCCGTGGCCAACAACGGTAGTATCCCCACTGAATTTTATGTTCACCTCGTCCTCGATGCTGTTTCTGTGCTGCACAAAGCGCCTGACTACGTAGATGTACTTAGTGTTGATTAGAGTAGTGTTCTTCGCGTCGAAATCCGTCAGAATTAGAGTAGACTCGTACACCCTCTCGACAGAATGTCTTTCATGCTCTCCTCCACTAAGCAGACAGCGACTGAGAGAGAGATATGATAGCAGGGGACTCCGTGTCGCGACGATAGCAATTGCTCGCGCTCTGTCCATCCACGGTACGTACCTGAACTGGAGCCAACGTCGAACGCGAAAGCCACGATAAGCCCCTAAACTGACGGCCGTCTTGCGCGCCCGTCTCCGTCGCACCGCAAGTGAGCGCTGACTACAAACGCTGCTTAAATACGCCTCTACACGTCTAGTACTACGCATCGAACTGCACCCAGTGTCCACCGTCAACGCGTTGCAGACACCATGGATGACCAAGAGTCCTCCCGCAACGGTCTCGTGCATTCGTAAGTGACAGATCGCACAAATTTCGTCTGATACTAAAAAGCCATCGCAGCATTGACCTGGGCCCGCTCCGAAGCAGCATAGACACAACTTGCGCCCAGCTGAATACTATGACGTTCGCCGACGACAATGTATGGGTAGATGTGGACGGTACGCCGGTCATTCGTCCCCACGTCCAAAGTGTCTCTCATACTGCGTCGTTGCACTGGGCTCTACAGAACGACGTGCCACATTGAACCAGTCCGACGTTAGTCG
>MPVS01000764.1:0-13522 GCA_001931775.1 Fomitopsis pinicola | reverse complement strand
GACGTAAGGTCGCGCGACCTCACTTCGTTCCAGTCGCCCCTGGGGGCGCTGCGCTTAACGTCAGTGCCAATGGGGTGGACGAACGCGATGCAGATCGTGCATGGGGACGTGACCTTCATCCTGCGGGACGAGATACCGGACGTGACAATTCCGTTTGTAGACGACGCGGCCGCCAAAGGGCCGAAAACGAGGTACGAAACGGAAGGCGGAGGGTACGAGACGCTGCCGTCGAACCCGGGGATTAGGCGGTTCGTCTGGGAACACCTGCAGAACATGAACCGCATCCTGCAGAGGATGGGCGCAGCGGGGGGGACATTTTCTGGAAAGAAGGCATTCATGTGCGTCCCCGAGATCATCGTGCTAGGGCATAAATGCACGTACGAAGGACGGACGCCGGACGATAGCAAGGTGCAGAAGATCCGCGATTGGCCGGCCTGCAAAACGGTGTCGGACGTGCGCGCATTCCTCGGGACGATGGGGCTCGTACGCATCTTCGTCAAAGACTTTGCGAAGCTCGCGAAGCCTCTGACGCGGCTAACAAAGCGGGAGGTAGAATTCGAGTGGGGAGCGGAGGAGGCGGAGGCGATGAAACTGCTAAAGGAAGCGTTGCTGACGTCGCCGGCGCTGATGCCCATCAACTACGAGTCGGAACTCCAGGTGATCCTTGCGGTGGACTCCTCGATTATAGGGGTCGGGTACATCCTGCTCCAGCTGGACGAGAAGGGGCGGAGGAGACCGAGCCGCTTCGGCTCAATTACCTGGAACGAACGAGAGTCGAACTACTCCCAGCCGAAGGTAGAACTATATGGGCTATTTCGGGCGCTGCGGGCGGTACGGATACACATAATCGGAGTGCGGAATCTGGTGGTGGAGGTGGATGCGAGGTTTATCAAGGGGATGTTAAACAACCCCGACATCCAGCCGAACGCGACGATCAATAGGTGGATAGCGGCAATACTTTTGTTCGACTTCACGCTGGTACACGTACCCGGGGAGCGACACTCGGGGGCGGACGGGCTGTCAAGACGGCGAAAGGCGGAAGAGGACCCAGACGAGGAGGGCGACTTCGAGGAGTGGATCGACACGGCCTGTGGGTTCACGGTGATGTGTTGCAACACTAGCGAGCCCAGTGCAAGGCGGAGGGGAGCCCGAGAGCGGAACGAAGAAAGGATGCTCTGCCTCTCATTGACGGAAGGGGCGGAGGAGGAGGAGGTGCCGATGCCGCGAACGGAAGCGGCGGAGCGAAGGGACGAGGAAATTAGGCAGATCGGGAAGTACCTGGAAGAGGTGGCACTGCCGAAGGGGCTAACGGAGAAGCAGGCGAAGAGGTTTGTCAGGAAGGCGAGCGATTTCTTCACAAGCGGAGGGAAGCTCTGGCGGAGGGGAGGCGGAGGGAACCCGAAACGAGTGATCATGGACCTTTCGCGACGGAGGGAGATTCTCAAGGAAGCGCACGACGACCTGGGTCACAAAGGGGTTTATTCGGTACGAATGCGGCTCCTGGAGAGGTTCTGGTGGCCGTACCTCGAATACGACGTAAAGTGGTATGTCGGGACGTGCCACCAGTGCCAACTAAGGAAGACGACGAAGCACAGGATCCCGCCCACGGTTCCGCTCCCGCTTGGCTTCTTCCGAAAGGTGTTCATCGACACCTTCTTCCTTCCGCTTTCCGGAGGATACCGGATGGTGGTGCAGGGGCGGTGCTCACTCTCATCGTACCCGGAATGGAGGAAGTTACGGAAGGAGAACGCTGCGGCCCTAGGCAAGTTCATCTTCGAAGAAATCCTGTGTCGGTGGGGGGCGCTCGCGGAGATCGTCACGGACAATGGGCCCGCATTCGTGGCCGCGCTGGACTGGCTAGCCAAGAAGTACGGCATCCGGCACATTCGCATCTCGCCCTACAACTCGCGGGCGAATGGCGCGGTGGAACGACGGCACTTCGATGTGCGGGAGGCCACCATGAAGGCTTGCGAAGGAACGCCGTCAAAGTGGCCGACGGTCATCGACGCGGTGTTCTGGGCGGAACGAGTGACCGTGCAGAAGAGCACGGGGATGAGCCCCTATAGGATAGTGCACGGGGTCGAACCCGTGCTCCCCTTCGATCTTGCGGAAGCGACCTACCTAGGGGTGGAGGCGGAAGGAATGGTGACGCACGAGGACCTCGTCGCTCGAAGGGCGCGCCAGCTACTGAAGCGGAGGGAAGACCTAAACGAGGTGCACCGGAAGGTCGTGGCCGCGAGGTACAAATCGGTGCAGGCTTTCATAAAGAAAAATCAACATGTCATTAAGGACTACGACTTCGAACGCGGGGATCTGGTACTAGTGCGCAACTCGCAGATCGAGACGGAGCATGACAGGAAGGCCAAACCACGCTACAACGGACCAATGGTCGTGGTGCGGCGGACGGAAGGGGGGTCCTACATACTGGCCGAACTCGACGGCAGCGTGTCACGGCACCGATACGCGGCATTCAGGGTAGTACCCTATCGAGCAAGGCGGAGGGTAGTGGTCAGCATCGAGGACTTCGAGGAGTGGGGGGAGTACCTGCCTGACGAAAATGAAGGGCTAGAAGAAAGGTTCGCGCTCGACAATGAAGACGAAGAAATGTCGGGTACGGATGGGGAATAGTCCCCAACGCGCGGCTCAGTTCGGGTGGCGGTCCTGGGCCGCGAAGGGAGGAGCGGAGGGAACAGGGGAGGCGGAGGGGAGTGTAGAAGCGGAAGTAGGCTGGTGGGCGGAAGGAACCGAGGAGGCAGAGGGAGAGTGGCCGGGCAAGGTCGGGCGGCGACGTACGTAAGAGGGGGAACGAAGGACCTCGAGGACGTTCTGCATGGTCGTCTCGACAGTGGCAAGAGCATCCAGGACGGCGGGATCGCCGGCGATGTTGGCAACCTCATCGATTAAAGTGGCGAGAGCCTCGATGCGGTCGTCCGTACAGGCAAGGCGCACCACCAGCTCGGACACGGCGGACCCTAGGGACTCGGAGTGGGCGAGGGCGACCCGGTGGGTGTGCTGCGACAACGCGCCGATCGAGTCGATGCGGGGACCGAGGTTCGAATAGACGGCAGCAGTGCGAGCAACATGCTGGTCCTGGGCGACCTGGAAACGGCGATCAAGTGCCGGGCCAGTGGCCCGCTGGATCGAGGCGAGGGTGGCCTCCACCTGGGTGAGCCGGGCCACCATGTGCCTTGGAACGGTGGGTTCGAGAGCTTCGAACCGGACGGTGGTGCGGCGTTCCAGCTCCCGAATGCGATTGGCCAAGGCCTCCAGGGTCAATGCGCCGCCAGCATCGCACGGAGCAAAGGCATGACTGGCAGAGCCACCACACGGCGCACAAGGGGGGGGCGAGTCGGGAGGGGGAGAGGACTGCGACTAAGGACAGGCATCAGCACGGCGGGGGAAGGGCCAAGACCGTTAGCAGGTAGAACACCTCACCATGGAGGAATCACCGGAGGGGCTGAGAAGCAAAGGCGGAAGGAGCGGGGAAACGGGCGGAGGGGAGGAACGACGGGTTATAAGGGGCGAGGAGGAGGTACCAATCGGGCAAGGATCGACCATCGATGGAGACGGGGCACGCGCACAACAGGAGGCAAGGCGGAGCGTAAGGTCTGATCGATTCGCGAAGAGCGATGGGTACACGCGGCGGCACGCCGATCCACAAGCTGAAAAGTACACACATATCTACACGCGACTACCTATATCGTACACGGGATCGCGGGAGGAATAAGCTACCTCGGGAACGGGGGATGGGCTTACTCGCCATCGGGGTCCTCGGATTCCGGCTCGAAGTCGGACCCACCTCCGCTGAGTTCGTCGACCTCCTCCGNGCCATGAGGTAGGTTGCCGGGAACTTGAGTGATGTCGCTGAAGTTTGAAGGTCGAACGACGACCACGCGTGAGGAATAGAGGTCGGGGTGGCGGGCCATGGCAAGGAGAAGCTTGAGGAGGAGGTTGAGGAGTTCGAGGGTGAGGGAGAGGAGGATGATAGTGAGGTCGAGGCGGGTATTGGGATCCAGAGCTGAGATTGAGAGGCCTTGAGGTCGATGTTCGTATTTGTTGTATTGTTGGTGTCCGTCTTGCTGTCTGGCCGGCTGCTTATATATGGTAGGTGAGTACTCACCTTGCTCTTGCGTTAGTGTCTTGTGTCGTTGGTCTTCATCACCCCCTTCACCGCCTTCCACTCGCCGTTGCTCCTCGTCATCGACCCGCGCTCCATCGGCTGTCTTCATGCGCTCTAGCTTGCTGCGCAGGCTCAGTTGAGGGGTTGCCGTGTCTTCTAGGTTCAGCGGCATCGAATCACCGAGTTCGTCGTGAGGTAGGAGAGGAATGAGAGCGGGCTCAGGCGAGTGGTCGTCAGCGGAGGTGGTGGGAGGAGGAGCTAAGTCGATAAGCGCCCTCAGATTGGTGAGCGCAAGATCGTGATCGGTCGATCGCCCCGCATGGCGATCGAGTCCAGACGGTGGGTCCGTTCCTGTGTCGTCATTCTTGCGGTCCGGGGGGCTGGTATCGTCCCACCACTCTTGCTCGTTGCGCGCGCCCCTTTCTGGATTGGGTAAGTTCTTGCTCCCGCTCAAATTGGGCTTCCATTCCGCGGTCCCGGAGCCTTGGTTCATCATGCAGGTAAGTATTCTGGCTGTTCCTGTGGCATCTGATTGCTCTTGCTTAGCCATGCCTACGGCCATGCTGCGGTTGTAGGCCCAGTTCGAGTCGCTTCCATCAGAGTGACTAGTATCTCGTGTTGGACCTCGAGATCTCAATTCTTGAACAATAGGTAAGTCCCATCGCTGCATTCATCAATACTCACGAAATTTCCTCTTTGCCAGGGTCGTCCCAGCAGGAGATCAAAGGGGACCCGCTCACCGATGTATAGGTTTGTGGTCGTGCGCACGATGCCGCACGTTAAAGGTACGTTCTCGGCTATTCTGTTCAATACGCCGGCGCCTCCATTTGCGTCATTCATTTGACACAAACAGGAGTTGTCCATCAGTCTTCTAATGTGAGTTTTCCATATTCTCTGACTTACTATATTTAATTGGGATCCGGTGTCGATGATCGCCGTCACCGGACGTTTGTCCACTTCCATTTTTAGGTGTATTAGGGCCCCTTTTGTGCGAGGAACGAAGGCGTGCGACTAGGCTCTTCGGCGCCGACTTGAATCTCAACACGTCTTGCAGGTGTGTCATTAGTTCCTTTGATACGCCTAACATTTCTCCGACAGGTAACGTTACCGGTGTGTTCAAGACCTGAGCGAGCACCTGCCAGGGGTCAACTTGTGTTTGGACAAGGTTCTTGCATGGGCCTCGCTTCCCTGTGTCTATCTTAGGTATGTGTTCCTTCTCATTGCTTCTTGACTGATCTTCCGTGTTTCCAGGGTTTTCCTTCGGTTCCACCAACTCCGGTGTGGGCGGTGCCCACTGGCTGGGGACGGAACCTAGGAATGCGAGGGGCGGTAGCGACAGGCGACAGACAGCGACAGCAGAGGAAAATGGCGCCGAGGGACACGGACGACGGGAAACGCCGCGCCGGCGGAGTCCAGCCTCGAACAGCACGGATCCTACCCTCCGCCTCAACCAGGGAACTCAACGCGTGTATTCAAGGACGGGTTCCTACCACAAGAACAGACAGAAAACCCTCAAAATAACTCTACACTACCCTCCGCCCGAGCCTCAGAACCCTCCGGCGACCCCGAACGAAGTCGACGTCCAATCGCGGACAGTTGGAGCTCCATCGCGGCGAGCCGATCGCGGATCTCGATGCCCTCCACGCGTGCGGAATTGGCAGCGTCGCGCTGCCCCTGCACGAGCACCTGCATGCGGCGGACGAGACTGTCCCACCCCTCGGCGGAGCTGCGCAAGGTCGAGAGCTGCAGCGGCCGGTCGAGATAGCGAACGGAGGGAAGGGGGTGGCCAGCATCGGAGTCGGACTGCTCGGCGGCAACCTGGTTCACGGACCACGCGATGGCGGGGAACGGCGCACCCAACGGGCTGTGTTCGCTGGGTAGCGTGGCAAACACCTCGTCGAGATATTCAACGAGGGCCTGGACGTCTGACTGCGAGCGGACGGAGGGAAGGCTTGCGTCCCCATGGGCCACAGCACGCGCGCGGGAGTCGAAGAGCATGCACTACGACAGGGTGAGCACAGGGCGGAAGGAAGGAGTTTGGACGCACCACTAGCCATCGAGCTCCGTGCCCCCAGGCCAACCACTCGGCATGGTTCCGGGTCGTCAAGCGAGGCTCGGCGGCGCGCTCATCACGCAGGAGTTCGAGGAGGCGGAAGAAGCGGAGGGAGTAGACCGCAGCGGTGGCGTTGGGCTGGTGCTCGGTGGACATGGTGGAACGAGGGGAAGGCGGAGGGAACCGGGACAGGGTGTAATAGGGGGGCAGGCGTGGGAACGGGAACGGGGAGGATAAGTACGTGGCGGGCGCGTAAGGAGGAGGGGGTCGGAACCACCACTACCACCACCACTAGAGTCGCGAGTAGCTATTCCCCCTTTCCCGGCGATATATCGAGTCTTGCGTGCCCGCGTCCGAGACCGCTGCGTCTGCGTTACGTGACCCGAGGAGTATACCCTCCGCGTTGCGACCTGAGGCCCGAGTACCCCTTCCGTCGTCGACGCCAGCGACCAGCGCCTGCGGTAAAGTCGCTCCCGCCCCGCCCCGTGCCTGCCTTCCTCCCCTCCGCTCGAACTACCACATCCTCCCTTCCGCCTATCCACCCTCCGCCGGCCCTTCTCGTCGCCAAGCGAGCCCCTCCCACTTTCCCTCCGCCGACCCCGGGGGACCTACGAACACTACACCGGATCCTCCATGATTGCATCATCGTCATCAGGCTCGAACTGCGGTTCAGTGATGTTGATGGGCTGTGCGTGCGACGATGGCTCAGCGCCGCTGTCGTCATTTGGCGTGTTCTGGTGTTGCGGAGCTCGGTCTCCTCGGTGTTCGGGGATTGACGGCCCTTGCTTGCCACGTAGGCGGGCTGACGTTCGCGGGGCATTCGTGATGTCGAGTGGAGCGTTCCCCAGGTGAGGCAGTAAGTTGTCTTTGCCGTCCTTTGTTGCTGTACTCTTCGCAACCAGCTTGTGAACCTTTTCTTGTATATTAACGGGCGGCATGATTGGCCCCTTTACGACTGTCTCGCACGCTGTACGGATTCTTTTCTTCTGCTTCTCTGCTTGCATGGTTACTCCTTGATCTTGCTCATCTTCGCTTTCCATGTATTCTTCTATGGTAGCATTTTAATAACAGGCTATTCTTGGATCTGAAGTGATATAATGGGTGCTTGGGGGCACTTGTCGTTGAATAGCTGTCACAAATGGCTCGTCTTGGTTTCTCTGGGCAGGAATTTATTCCATGACCTGTTCCTCCACATCCATAGCAGGACATTGATGGTCTTGCATTTATTGCATTGCTTCCTGTGGCCGGACTTGATGTACTGCTTGTAGCTGCATTGGCAGTTCTATTCATTGTATACTGTCCTGGATTTTGAGATCCTTGAATTGGGCCTCCTACTCTTGGGGGCCTAACAATTGATGACACAAATGGGTTCATTGTGCATGCTCTGAAATAGAGCACTCCATACTCTGGGTCTGATAATGACATCTTGTTCATTTGACGAATTAATTCTTCTACTTCACTGGTCTTCTTTCTTTCTTCTTGATTTGCTCTACGTTGAGCAGCTTGAACTCTTTTCACTTCTGTTTTCTGATCCCCTTCTGAATCAGAATCATCTGCTATTTTCTTTTTGCTGGTTCTGTGCTTTCTGCTCTTGCTTACTTTGAAGTCTTCTTCATCCGAATCTTCCTCACTAGTATTAATCACCTTCTTACTAGTTTTCTTCTTGGTGGATTTGGATTTCCTTTTCTTGTATGACTTCTTGTTATCCCTTTCATCATCACTTTCATCATCTGATTCAGAATCAGATTCATCACCTTCATTATCTGACTCATCGTCATCTTCGTCTTCATCTTCTGACAGTACCCGATCTCTGTCAAATTGATTACATTGCAACAATGTCTCTGCTTTCCTGCTGACATCTGCAAGTTTAAATGGCTTGGTCATGTCATGATTTGGGTCTGTGGCAAGTAGCCATGGTTCTAGAACTCTTCTGAATTCTTTTGGGATTCCTTTCCAGAATTCAATTGCTTCTTCTTCATCTGTGAGTAGCTTCTTCTTTTTGAGCCACCCTGATATTGTTTGAAACCCACGTGTATATTCACGCCATACACTGAGTTTTTTGGTCATTTCTTTCTGCCTTGTTTCTCTTGTATAGGTTTGCAGGTGAGATTTCTTGTATACTTTGTCATCTCTTTCTGCATCGAAGAACTTGATGAAATCATTCTTGAATGCTTCCCAATCTGCAACTTCTTGATCATAGGAAGCTAGGCTTTCCAGGAACAGTCTAACTTGGCGACTGCAATATTGGGTGATATTTTCTATTTTCTCCTTGCCCTCTGTGATGCTGAGGCGAGCACAGATTTGTTCATAATGGTGTAGGAATGGACGAACCTCTGAATATTTTCCTTTGAATTTCTTGGGAGCACTTTTGCTTCCAGGAATTGGGAGGTTGGCAACCCCTGTTCCAGAAATCATCTTGGATACTGGTGTTGAGTTGGTGGTATTATGTGTGGGGAGGTAGGAATTGAAGCTGATTGAGTGTGTGAGTGGTGGGCGAGACTTGAATGAGCCTTGCTGAATAGCACTGTTGAGTGTGGTCTCCAGTTTGACTCTCCTGGAATATTTTTCCCAACCCCTCGTGGTGGGCTCCACTGATGTCAGGTCAGAATGTGTTTCTGCTGTGGTTCACCGGATATGGACAATATCAGGCTATCACAGTAGTTCGTGGGTTGTGGAAAAATGGGGAGGAGAGAATTACAGTTTGGATTGCACCAGTGCTTGAAAGCTCGCGAACTTGTTTGAATATGAAGGCGAGGCATCCGAAAGCGATATTGACCGATTGACTTTTATTGACCTGGTTTGTACTTGATTCTGAGGTAGTGAAGAGAGGAAGTACTTGATTCTGAGGTAGTGAAGAGAGGAAGTACTTGAAGGGACACTTTTCCCTCGCAAAATACTCACAAAGTTCCACAAAGAGAATAGAGCTGGCTAGATTTGGATGGATTTACTGCTCAGCGTGTCTGAGAGTAAGGAGTGAGGGTATTTCCAAATGAGATTCGATGCTGCCCAGAGATGTCCTGAGCCTTTATATACATGGGGAACTAGTACTCCACTTTGCACTGCCTATGATGTCATGTTTCCACCGAAGTCAGTTACTCCACCTATGATGTCACTTCTCCACTCCTGCACTTATCCTACCTTTATTTATCCGTTAGGTTCCCTTATTTTCTCTAACTGAATCCAACTCGAAATAATAATCTTGGAAACCGCCAACATCTATGCGAGGTAGGCAAGGAGCTCTTTGAGAGCAGAAACTTGGGTGTCCAACTCGCGCAGGGTGTCTTCATCGCCGTCTTCTATGAGGATATACTCCTCGCCGTCCTCGTACTCCAGTGTGACCTCCGTAGTGACGAGGATACGTGGCTGGTAACACGAACCTTCCCCCTCCAGTTGCTCCATCCAAAGGTTGAAATAGGCGACGACGAAGTGGTCCCAGCCGATGCCTGCATCAAGACAAAGTTCTTCGTCTACAATACTGTAAAATTGTCTTCAACAATCTTGCATGCGCTAGGCGTTTTGAGTGAATATGATACGTACCGGCCAAGATGGTCGTCATTGAAGTCGATAGTGGTGGTACTGGCCATTAAACCTGTTGTTATATCTTTTATTTGAAGTGTCAGAACTGTTGGATCAGTTCTGCCGGCCAGAGAGTGTGAGGGGGGAGTACACACCGACAGAGAAGGTGATGGTTAAAGTTTGAGGTGCATTTGATACTCTGACGTGTACTTAGACGCTTGAGAAGCGCTTAGATCTGGAGATCAGTGGCTGGATCTTATATGTGATCTTGTAGGTGCTGTTGTGATTGTCGATCTTGTGGGTGCTTGTGTGGCTTGCTCATCCTTCTTGTGTGTTCCTGAAACAAGTTAGGCCCAGGACGCCGCGTAGCGGACCTCAGGGGCACACGTGCATACGACCGCCTGCATTGAGTGCACGCAGCCGCACAACCAGTTCCTGGTCTCGTCGCCAAAGTCTCCTCGAAGTTTGCAGACATACCTGAGCCGGGGACCTGGGCACCACAGTTCGAAGACACAGTGGTGTCCGTCGAACGAGTCATTGGATACTGGAGCCACTCATGCAAACCGGCCGAGTGAAATTACTCGGCAACAGAGCGCAAAGCACTGGCGGCGAAGGAAGGGCTCGTGCACTTCCTGCCATTCATTGAGGGCAAATCTACCATGCTGCGCTCCAATGGGCGCGCACGTTCAAGAACGCTAACCGCCATCTCGCGGCATGGGGTGCAGTCTTCTCCACTTTCACACCGCACCTGGAGATTGTGCACCAGGCGGGACGAGTCCACTCCAACGTTGACCCCCTCTCACGTATTCCGCGGGCACCGCCACCGCATGACTCACCCACACTCAACCAGTCCAAGCCCATTCACTCCAACTTGGCCGAGAGGGCCCCCGACGACCAGCACACTCGCGGAATGCCAGCGGCGCAAATGGCAGCTTCAGGGAGCACCTCAGGAGGCTGGGCAGCATTGTTAGAACACACCCCATTGCAGGCCTTCGGATCGCTGGGGCCCGGAGAGTGGGACACAGCACTTGAAGTCAACACGGTCGCGGCAGCAGCCACGACTCACAGTGTGGCACATCATCGAGCCCAAGGCCCAACGAAGCACACACCGAGCATGACGGATGCGCCCGCAGAGCCGAGGGAGCCCACCAAGGAAGAAGCAGGGGACACTCATTATACTATCCTCTTCGAGCCGAGCGAGGAGCTGGTTTGCCAGTTTGTCGACGGCTACTAGGAGGATCGCTTCTTCAAGGACAAATGGGAGAAGGCCAAGGCCGAGGACCTTCCCAGGTTCCAAGGCCAAGCCTACCAAGCTGACGAGTGCGGCCTTCTGTACCTGTGAGTGGGAGACGATGAGCTGAAGCTGTGTGTACTGCAGGCAGCCGTCCCACTCATACTTGCCCACACGCATGACTCACCGCTATTCTCTGCACACAAAGGGCCACACAAACTCGTGCAGAAGCTGGCTCCTCGCTCTTATTGGCCGGGCCTGCGGAAGGACGCGCGCAGCTATGCGGAGACATGCGATGTCTGCCAGAAAACCAAGACCGACCACCGTGCAAAAGCGGGATTCCTGCGGCCGAACCCCGTGCCTGGACGTCCATACGAATGGGTGACAATAGACCTCATCACAGGCCTTCCGCTGGTCGACGGCTTCAACGCAATCTTTGTGTCCGTATGTCGCCTGACCAAGCACGTTCAGTGCACGCCCTGCAACAGTTCAATGGACACTACCCAGTTTGCTAAGCTCTTCGTTGACTCGGTCATTCTGCGGTATGGCATCCCTGACCACTTGATAAGTGACAGAGACCCACGCTGGACGTCCACTTTCTGGCGCGCAGCGGCCAAGGAGCTGGGCATACACCTCAGCCTGTCATCTGCGCATCATCTGCAACACGATGGGCAGACAGAGGCCGTCAACCAGATCATTGAGACGATGCTGCGAGCCTACGTCCGCTCCGACTGCACCGAGTGGGCCAAGTGGCTACCGCTAGTATGCTACGCCTACAGCTCCTCACACCATTCAGTGACAGGATACTCCCCGTATTTCCTCCTCTATGGCATGGAGGCCTCGAATGACCTGGACAAGCTCACTCACCTGGCACCGCACGTCCCTCGCCCCCGCGGCCCTCTGGAGCACGTGCATAACTTCTTGCACGACCTAGTAGCACACCGTGAGCAAGCACATGCAGTGCTAGCCATAGCACAGGAGCAAACCGCACGAGCATACAACCACAGGCGTCGAGCAGAGGAGTTCGAGGTTGGCTCCCAGGTACTCATGAACCCGCACTCCTTGGAACTTGTGGATGTACAAGGCACGGGTAAGAAACTTGTGCAGCAAATGCTGGGCCCGTTCCTAGTCCAGGCACGCATCAATCCCCTGGTCTACAAGCTCGCCCTGCCCGACACATACCCTATGAACCCGGTCATCAACATCGAGCATCTCAAGCACTACTGAGGAGACGACGCCAAGCAGTTTGAGAGTGTTGACTGTCCAGTCCTACCTGACCCGCACCATTCCGATGTCCTAGCCTTGCAAGAGTGGGAAGTGGAAGACATCGTGGGCTGGCAACACAACTGAGCCAAGAATAATTGCCTCGAGTTCCTCCTCCGCTGGAAGGGGTATGGCCCCACGGAGGACTCCTGGGCAAGTGAATTTGACCTGCATAACTCCCGCGACCTCCTACGTGAGTTCCAATCCCGCAACCTGCATCAGGAAAAACCACTTTTCCTTTTTCACGCTTCAGCACGTCTTTGTTTGCCTCTAATGCGCTTTGAGACCTTGTCGCTACTTGTATGACATGAAAAGCCCACAAGTACGCTTTAGCTCAGCAGAGCGCATGTTTAGCTAGTTCTAGTGTATGTATTCAGTTACCTCCGCTTCAAAAAGTAAACGCATGCTCAGAAAAGGCCAGACATCCGAGTCCCTGAAGTACGCAATCATCAAAGATTGCTCATTATTGATTTTACAGTGTACAATCCTGCTGAGGAGTAGTAAAATAGTAAAAAAAAGCTTCAAATCGTGCTCGCAGAGTTGCGCACGGAGAAGCTTCTGCCTGGTGGGATGAAAACAGGTCTGTGGTTTGCCTGAGTGTATTGACAACCTCGGTAGTCAAGGATGAGTACGTACAACTTTCTTGAGAGTGGTAGTAGGTCATCCTCCTCGGCATTGTTATTGCATGACAACTCGTCCGCGTGGTTCGCCAGGACCTCGGGCGACCTGGTCGTAGGAATTCTTGAAGTGTCATTCTTGCTGACAACTTGGGACTCATACTGCGTACGCCTTCTCAGTCCTCGCAACATACACTGCCTGCATGCCGAAGCTTTGTGTGGTGGCCATGGCGGATCGAGGAGTTGCAGCATGACTCAGGCTGACGGACGCGTGCTCGCTGGCGAGTGACGGCGGGGAGGGCATGCGGCGCTCGAGCTGCGGCTTCTCGAGTGGAACCTGGATCGTATCAGCGGCGTCTCCAGAGGAGTGATTGCGCCCGAGTCCATGTCTATGCTCATGGGCGAGCTCGAGGCGGACTCGGATGACGTGGTGGAGCTCCCTGCGTCGGTCAGTTCGAGGACAGTAGAGTGCATCGTTGTGGTCGCGCTCGGAGGTGGTTCTTGAATCGTTGCACCGGCATCGCTGACCGAAGTGCCTCAGCGTTGTGGTCAAGCTGCGGACGACACTGCAACGCACCTAATACTATAATCGAACTGTCCTTCCGTAGCTGAATTCCGGTGTAGAGCGGGTAGTCAGATCGCGAAACTGAAGACACTACTGCGCTAGCTTCGTGCAGCTTAGGTCAGTGGCAATCTTCTTAGTGGGAGTGCTAGAGAACTTA
>MPVS01000761.1:0-12346 GCA_001931775.1 Fomitopsis pinicola | reverse complement strand
AGCAACCAACAACTTCCCACTTCATCGGCTGCCCCAGAAAGAAGATCTTGTCCTTAGCACTTTCTTCCTCCGTTTGCGCTCCGAAGATGGAGCTCGAGATCTGGTTGGGCGACTGTCGGGTCGTACGAGTGTATCGGAGGATGGCCCACAGCAGGAGCCAAAAAAACGACTCTAGGTCATGCGAAACGTCGTGGGCAACGTATGTTGTCAATACTTCGGTGGCCGTAAAAGACAGCGCGCCCTAGACGCAAAGGTGATTAGCCTCAGAACTTGGCGAAAGTGATGTCTGACAGAGCCATGATACGTACCATCCGTTCTTTCATCTTTGGTTGCGCCAGTGACACTTCCCGAATTAATAGTATGGCTTCGTCGTTCAACCCATCTTCGTTCGCCAGGCCCATCAGAGGAATGTCCCATTCCGGGGGCACGGGACGCATCCGTTCAGGTAAGCTGCGGTCATACTCCTCCACATACCGCTTCCAGGTGGCCTCACTGACCTCCCAACCCGCTCTCTTGAGGAATTCCCGCCAGTTGAAGCCATAGTCGAGGTCGAGTAGACAACCAACAAAGCAAGTCGTGGTATCGTCGCTGAGCACCACGTTCTTCTCGCTCATGTCGCGATGGATGACACCTGAGAGGTATCTTTGTCTGTGTCCTAGTATACGGCACTGAGTACGCCAGCAACTGAGTGACACGATAGTGCAACTTACCATAGATCGCGTCTTGCAGACCTCGAGTGAGCCCCCTCGTAGACTTGAACCGCGAAAGCGGGCGGCCAACCGTCTCGAACATCAGCCGCATAAAGCGTAGTTCGTTGTACCCAGAGTATCCGGCCTTAGCATGTGCCCTCGCTTGAGCTCGCCCGCCACTACTGACGGTGTAGTGATTGAAGGTATGGCGACGAGGCCGGGGGCGGTGATTATCACCTTGCAGCCTTACAGCCTTGTCCGCCTCGCATGCTTGAAGGTCGTCGCTGCACTTTGGGCGGGCAGCACCAAAGAGCTCACCGACGGCAGGATCCAGCTCTGCTTCGACGAGAAGCTCTTCTAGTAGCTCCGCACAGGGTTCATCTAGGCCCTTCCGATCGACATTGTATGAGGCTGAGGAAGACTGCGGGAGCTCTTTCATCAGTGGCGAGGGGAAGACAGAGTAACCTGGTGGCAGCGACAGGTAAGCTTCGCTTTCTCTCGTTGCTTCGAGCAGTGTGATATGAACAGCCTAGGACGAGTCGGAGCTCAAGAATATGTGTGTAGCCAGTTTTGTTCAACTTGTATGGCTACAAGGGTTACAGTGATTGTTTTGTACCGCCAATCCTGTGCTGAAGTTGGGATGACGCGTGAGCGAAGGTCGACATGAACATAGAAGCGAAGTGAACGTTGTGGCTAATAGCGCTGCGGCCGCCACCAACCGCGACAGTCACAGACGCGCCACGAGACACGACACGTGATCGGGCTACTGTGAAGTATTACTACGATGAAAACTTCAAGAAAGATTCACTCTGCGGCTTCGAATACACCCACTATCCCAGGGCAAGGTTTATGAATTACAGAGAAGTGTTAGCACATGTACATTGCATACGAATTTGCCGCCACGAACAGGAGAATATAGGGTTGGAACACATGATCATTCAGAAATACACAGAGTCCGAGTTGTGATCGGGAAGAAGAGGGAGAAAGGCAGCAGTGAATGGTCAACAAGTACTTTAGAAAGCGAGGCAACAGGGTGGACATTCCGAGAACCGAGCCTAGTTTCCGCCTTTCGCATCGTCCGCGACAGGGGGGTTCTGCACTGGTCGCCTGTAGACATGCGCCCGCTTGTGTGGGGGCAGCGTCAGCGGATCGACATCTGCAGGGACTTCCGGCCGTCTTGCGCTTCCACCGCGAGAGCCGCCACCCGCGTTGCTGTTGCCTTGGCAGCTAGCGGACAATCAGGCCATACTAGGCATCTTGAAAGGCCGTGCATGGTCGTCCTCGGTAGGCCAGCCAGGGCTCGCGAGGGCCTCGTCAAAAAGCGCCAATACGCTTTCGTATGTCAGGCTTCAGCGGAATTTTGCTGCGAACGAAGTTCTGATCGGCGACTATGTCTTTGAGTTTGCTCAGCAGCGTAGTGAGCGGCTTGTTGTCCTTGACTTCCCAATCCAGCATCCGGAAGAGGAAACCTTCCTTGGAGAGGGCGCTGCTGTCATCCGTTTGCGCACCGAAGATGCTACAATGGAGATCGTGGACCCGATAGCGCGTTGTGCGCATATATCGCAGGACCACCCATAGCAAGAGCCATAAAACCGACTCAAGATCATGGCGGACGTCTTGTGTGGCATGGCCTGTCAGGATCTCGATAGCCATGAAATATAGGGCGCCCTAGACGCAGAACATGATGAGTGTAAGCAGACGACCAGGCCAGTACACCAACCACACGCACCGTCTTTGCCTGGGATTCATCGCTCATATCATCCTTGGAAGGACACATGAGGGCTTGGGGAACAGTGCGAGCTTGTTGACATTCGTGGCAATTCAAATCCTCCACATACCGCTTCCAAGCCACCTCGCTCATCTCCCACCCTGTTCTTCTCAGGAGTTCCTTCCAGTTGAAACCGTACTCAAAATCGAGGAGGAAGCAGACGAAGGGCGCCTTCAGATCGTTGCTGAGCATTGAGTTGTACTTGCTAGTATGGCAATGAACTGTGCAGGAGAGGTACGCCCGTCTATACCCTGGATGACGAGACGCATATCAGTAAGATGTCAATCGCAGTTCGAACCAACAGCCGGACATACCATAGATAGCATTCCAAATGCCTCTTATCAACTCCTTCGTCGACTTGAACTGCGAAAGAGGCGTCTCTAGCATGAGCCACATATGGCGCCGTTCGTTGTAGAGAGACGCCGTGCCAGGGACGGAAAAGTTCGAGACGGCATGGCACTGGCAGGACTAGATATAACGGCCACTCCTGCACTAACGCCGCTCCCTCCACTGTTGCTCTTGTTGTTCCTAAACCGGGAAAAGCCCTTGACCACCGTCGGAGTCCCAAGCCTCGTTTCCTCTCGTTGCTCCATCCTTCCATCACATGAACCGCCCTAAGCGAGCCGAGTAAAGACGATAATGTATGGGTCGTCTTTAGTTCGACGAGTATGGAGCGGTGGTTACAATGATTGGTTCGGCCGCCTGATGCTGCGCTGAGGGCGGGATGCCGCGTGGACGAAGGAGGTGCTCCTACTTGCATCCTCAAGTCTACGCGACACCGACGTCTCCGCGGTGCCCAAGAGGCCGGGCCCGGCGTAAAGGCAGGCTCTAGCTACATCGACCACGTACTCTCGTCTTCCTCGTCTTCCTCCCCTGAATAGAGCTCGCCAGCAGTGATCATCCAACGACTTTTGACTCTATCGTTCGCTGCGCCATCGCCTTTGTTCTCATCGACACTGTATGCCATGACCGAGCCGCCGAAGGCCCAAAGTACTGCCTTCCAGAGCCGCCCTTGGTCCTGATACTTGTGACTGCCAGTGAGTGAAGGCAAAGAGTTTCAAGCTATGCATTCCCGGGCAGATGGTCAGCGGGAAGACACAAAGCTCTGTCCAACGACTTCAGCGGGCATCAGTTGAGTAGGACGGTACACCGTGATGCGTAGGCAATTGCCGCATGCAAGACCTACAGCCTTCATGGAGCCCCTGCCAGGTTCGTGGTGATACTCACTATCGCCACGCGCGGGGCTTCTACAAGCGCAGGATCAAGTTCTTCTTCAAAGAGCAAGTAGCTCTTCCGACCCGGGCAAAAGTACGTCCGTAACAGCTACATTGCCACCGAGCTTGCGGAAGGTATGTCTCTGTATTAGTGTATGAGTAGGCCTTGCATTACAATCGCGTGACGGCGAACTGATATCGCTTTCCGACTCGAGGTACATGAGCCTACCCGGTGGCAAGTCACTTTCTGCTGGTCCCAGATAGGCCTTCAACTATCGGGCCGCTCACCAGCCATCGTCCAGTAACAAACCCGCAAAGGCCGGATGACCCAGTCGTGACGCTGTGGGCTGCTCCAGCCTCTTTGCAAGACACTCTACAGGCCCTCGTGCTCGCCACTCGGTGTGAGCCGCCCCCCAGACGCCACGGATCCCGGCTTCTGCACCACAGAACCGCGCAATCGCTGCGAGATGTTGCCACACTACGCTTCAAGAATGATGTACCAAACCATCCGCTGGTCTGGAGGAGCGAGGATACCCCAATTCGCGCGGCTGGTCATACCTGTCACTTTAGCATTTGTGCCCTGATGATCGTATGGCCATGCTCATGCGGCTAGGCACCTACCCCGGTAGTACCCCATTGGCAGACTCGTGCTAGTATATGAGGGTACATCGCCTAGCACAGGGTACCATAGCAGCCGCCCTCGATCCTACGAAATGTCCCTCCTCTTTTCTGCCTATGTCCCCGTTGTTTTGGGTGCGCTCTATTCCATTTACGCCTTCTTCTTCGATCGCCGTAGCCGCGTGAGCGACATATCACCTATTTATGCCGGAATACTTTGCTCAGCAATATTTCTTGCAGATACATGCGATACCTACCGTCGGCGGGCCCTCGCTCCCGCTCCTCTCTTGCATAGGAGCGGTGCGTTCCATCACGAAGACAGTCGACATAATCCAGGAGGGTTATACAAAGGTAGTTTATATGTCAGCCCTTTCACCGTACGAGGCTGACTTATGCCATGCGTGGATGCACAGTATAAGGGCCGCTGCTTCAAATACGCTGAGTTTGGGCACTGGTGTGTCGTCGTCACTTCGCCAGCAGCAGTCGAGGAACTTGCGAGAGCTCCCGANAGGTTGACAATCCCGGCTAGAATGACCTAATACAATGGCTCGTTGAGACCGCACCACATGGGCACGAACGGACGGTGCGGGCGCTCGTGCTCCGCGTCCTGGCGGTCAACTTCGCCGGCGTCCATACGACATCCGCAGTCAGTCCTCCTGCCTGAGTTTCGTATGCACACGTAGCCCTAACGTGTGCCGTCCGCTGCGGCCAGATATTCACCAACACTCTGTACTATCTTGCCGCGTACCCCGAGCATGCGGCAGCCCTACGAGAGGAGGTCGAGCGCATCATCCGGGCGGACGGCTGGAGTAAGGCCTCGCTCGGGAACATGCGCCTCGTCGACGGCTTCCTCAAGGAGGTCTTCCGCGTCGCTGCGCTAGGTACCTGTGCGTTCCCCTCTGATCATCTCTTGCTCCCCTTTCCCTCCTCAGGCTGACCATTCGTGTGCTGGCAGTATCGCTGAACCGCGTTGCGTTGCAAGATTATACGTTCGCAGATGGCACATTTATCCCGAAGGGCACGAGGGTCGCCGCGGCGTCGCGCAACCTCCTTCTCGAAGCAGACTGTTACGTCAACCCTACGGTCTTCGACCCCCGGCGGTACGAGGGCGAGGGCGGCAGTCCGAAGGACAACTCGGCCAGGACGGACGACCACTACCTGGTCTTCGGGCACGGGCAGCACGCATGGTGCGTGTCGCGTTGTTATTGTTTCATGAGCAGGGTGCTGAAGTTATTCGTTTCAGTTCGGGTCGTTTCTTCGCCGTCACAGTCCTAAAGGCGATGCTGGCGCACATTGTCGTCACGTACGACGTCAAGTTTCCGGGAGGTTCGCGCTCTATCCCACCGCCGATGTGGATCGGGGGATCGCGGGTCCCGAACGGCAAGGCGAACGTGCTATTCCGCAAGCGAGACGTCTGCGAGTGAGCTTAGCAGCAGTGTCATTACCCAGTCTCATCCTGCCCGCGCGTATCACACAGTGTATGAGCTCTAAAAGCGGCGGTGGGGATTTATCACAGATACTCTAGAAGCAGACAAATAAGTAGTCTCGTTACAAGGCGTCCGCGATGTTCACGTAGGGACTTTGTGTTGAATTTATGATGCTGCGTAAATGAACGTCGAGATGAGCGTAGGAGCGCTGTGGCTTCAGACGCGCCACGGGTTCACCGGCCCGAGCAACATAAGTTGTCGAGTGTCATACGAGATCCTGCGCACGGCCTTACATCGACCGGTAACTCCGACACTACTCTCCTCTCTCTCCTCCCTTTCCTGATTCTCCTTTGTATCTCGGCCTATCAGTGATCATCTCGAACTTTGAACAGCTTTTGGCCCCCTCGTTGTCTGCACTATCGGTTTTGTTCATACTGACGCTATGTCACTGCGGGTCATGGCGTTTGCCGCGGCCAGTGCCCGCTGGAGTTATTGTATGGAGTTTGTGTCTTCTGCCAGTGGTTG
This sequence comes from Fomitopsis pinicola, assembly GCA_001931775.1. Lineage (NCBI taxonomy): Eukaryota > Fungi > Basidiomycota > Agaricomycetes > Polyporales > Fomitopsidaceae > Fomitopsis > Fomitopsis pinicola. The sequence continues at coordinate 6,105 of MPVS01000761.1, read as the reverse complement.
ACCATCTTGATAACCACACATAGCTTGAAGCCGTTTACCTTCGCTCAGGCGAATCACAAGTATCGGGCTCAAGGGCGGCTCTGGAAGGTGGCAGTCAGCGGCTCGGTCACTAGTACTGCTGCGTATGTAGGCAGTTGCCGCGTGCGAGACGGACAGCCATCATTGAATACTGGGCCCCTGCTAGGCCTGAAATCAAATGCTCAAGAATATGTGTTGTGTGGCCAGTTTTGTTCAACTTGTATGGCTGTCGACATGAACACAGAAGCGAAGCGTTGTGGCTGCAGCTTGGCTGCAGCCACCAACCGCTCGGAAGAGGGCGCCGTTCCACGTGGCCAGATCCTAGCGCTGAGCGCTGAGCGGTTGCCTGCAGTTCTCGGAGCTCCCAGTGTACGACTGCTTATCGTTTCCATCTCCTGGCATCTCGTATCTAGTACATGTAAGCACAACATCATCCAAAGTCGACTCGTGTGGCCAATATTGATTGGAGAACTGGGCCACGCAACTTGTGTACAACACACTGGCCTTAATACCCCTCTGCTCACCCTATTGCCAATTGATATACATACCGTATTCTCATTTCGCACCAGATCAGAGTGTACGAACTGCCCACCACATACTTGTGGTAAAGTGAACCATGTCCGACCTTTACCGCTCTGCGCTGTCGGCGCGCATCTCCAAACTTCCTATGCACCCCCCGGGATGCGAGGAGGACGAGGAGGACGAGGCAGCAGACTCACTCGGATCGCTCCCTGCGTCCGTATCTGGCGTTGGACCTACTACGATGTGCGTGCTCCAGCATTGACCCCAGATATTACTCACTCACAGTACGATAGGCCTGGCACCCACGCACACGCCACTGCCCAGCGCAGGAGAGGCCCGAACCCAGAGCTCTCACCGCTTTCCGCCTCAGCATACTTCGCTCAGGCCACTCAGATCGACGTACAGGCCTCGGGGCTCGATGTTCGCGCATATCACACGGCGCCGCGGGTGAGCGGAGGCGGGGAGGCAGGGACAGTCATGGTATGCCACCACGGCGCGGGCCAGTCCGCGCTCACGTTTGCGCTGATGGCTGGAGAGATCACCGACCTGAGTGGGGGTGCGTGCGGGGTGCTAGCTCTCGACTGCAGAGGACACGGTGCGTCTGCCATACCGCACGTACGTTGCATGCGCTGAGGCGGCGGTGGCTCTGTATGAAGGGAAGACTATCACGACGGTGCCGAAGCCAGGACCTCAGGGCGGTGAGGAGGACTTCTCGATCGAGACGCTTACGGAGGACTTCGTAAACATGCTGGAGGTGGTGTACCCTGACCCGAGTGCGGCCCCGACGCTGTTGGTACGCTTCCATTGACCACCCTCCCACTGGTGCACACCCACCTATCATCCTTGATACTAAGTTCGGATCAGCTTGTCGGCCACTCGCTTGGTGGTTCTGTGATTGTGCGCGCATGCCCTCGACTACAAGAACTCAAGTACCGCATCACGGGTGTTGCAGTCCTTGATATAGTTGAAGGTGCGTTGGTCTTCCAGGTGTGAATCCCAGCCGACACTGACATTTTGCGCCTTGTGCTCTGCCACTGACCCTAACCTTACCTTGTGTACCTTCTGCTTCCGCTCTCCGCACGATGGCTTCTGACTGACGGGAACGGTGCTGGATAAACCAGAGTTCACCCTCGAGGCTCTCCCGACGATGCATTCTCTCCTCGACGACCGCCCAGAGGGCTTCGGCAGTCAGGAAGACGCGATCGAGTGGCAGTAAGCATTACTCCGGGAGCCTATGTCTGCTCTCCACTGACCCTCATTGACTCAGCCTGACCCGCGTCGTGCGCAACCGGCTCTCTGCGCGCGTGTCGGTTCCCGCCATGATCCAGGCCGCGCCCGAGGGTTCAAATCCGCCGTGGATCTGGCGCACGCCACTGCGGAACACGGCGCCCTACTGGACGAGTGCGTACCTCTCCTCGTACCTGCACGCCGTGCCAGGAGCACTGATGCGGCATGCGTAGGCTGGTTCACCTCCCTTTCGAAGCTGTTCCTCTCGGCGCGCACGGCGCGGCTGCTCGTGCTCGCGGGGGCGGAGCGGCTCGACCGCGAGCTCATGATCGGCCAGATGCAGGGCAAGTTCCAGCTGAGCGTCATCACCGGGGTGGGGCACATGCTGCAGGAGGTGCGTTTGTCTACATGCACCTGTGTTGGGTGCGAGCTGATGAGTGGGGTTGCAGGACGACCCCAGGAAACTAGCGGGGGTCCTCGTGGATTTCTGGAGGAGGAACGAGCGAGTTGTTCCTGGCGTTAAGAAGGTTGGGGAGCGTTGAGGCATGTAGCGCGAGCAGAAGGAAAAGATCAATGCAAGTATGTAATAACGCAACCGTACAATCACGCCAATCGTCCCTGCTTGTACACATAGAGCTCAAATGTATCTTACGTTCGGCCCGCGTACGGTCTGTTGTCCGGTCTTTCATCTGACACTACTTACTCCTAAGCTTACTCGCAGACGTCTCGTTTGCGGAATAGAACGTCCGCCTTGCCGTTCGGGACCCGCGATCCCCCGATCCACATCGGCGGTGGGATAGAGCGCGAACCTCCCGGAAACTTGACGTCGTACGTGACGACAATGTGCGCCAGCATCGCCTTAAGGACTGTAACGGCGAAGAAACGACCGGAGCTGAAACGAATAACCTCAGCACCGTGCTTACTAGCATGAACAGATAACAACGCGATACGCACCATGCGTGCTGCCCGTGCCCGAAAACCAGGTAGTGGTCGTCCGTCCTAGCCGAGTTGTCTTTCGGACTGCCGCCCTCGCCCTCGTACCGCCGGGGGTCGAAGACCGTAGGGTTGACGTAACAGTCTGCTTCGAGAAGGAGGTTGCGCGACGCCGCGGCGACCCTCGTGCCCTTCGGGATAAATGTGCCATCTGCGAACGTATAATCTTGCAACGCAACGCGGTTCAGCGATACTGCCAGCACACGAATGGTCAGCCTGAGGAGGGAAAGGGGAGCAAGAGATGATCAGAGGGGAACGCACAGGTACCTAGCGCAGCGACGCGGAAGACCTCCTTGAGGAAGCCGTCGACGAGGCGCATGTTCCCGAGCGAGGCCTTACTCCAGCCGTCCGCCCGGATGATGCGCTCGACCTCCTCTCGTAGGGCTGCCGCATGCTCGGGGTACGCGGCAAGATAGTACAGAGTGTTGGTGAATATCTGGCCGCAGCGGACGGCACACGTTAGGGCTACGTGTGCATACGAAACTCAGGCAGGAGGACTGACTGCGGATGTCGTATGGACGCCGGCGAAGTTGACCGCCAGGACGCGGAGCACGAGCGCCCGCACCGTCCGTTCGTGCCCATGTGGTGCGGTCTCAACGAGCCATTGTATTAGGTCATTCTAGCCGGGATTGTCAACCTCAATGTTTTGGGAATCATTGCATTCCATGTTTCCGGGAAATCACTCACGGGAATGTCTTTTCCATTGTACTGCTCGTCTACTACTGTAAGCGAATCGGCATCACGCAGGCGTTCCGCGATGATGGATTCCAAGTGTCGATTAGTGCGGTCAGTGCTGCCAGGCGTAGAGCTGCATAGTCTTGTAACGAGTCTGCCAACGTCGTCAGTGGCACCCGCTCACGGAAAGCATATGTGCGCGACGCACGGTTTCATGAATTCGGGGAAGAGCTTGATGAACGAGGAAGCGAGGAAAACGTTCCTCGTGAACCCTTTCTGGACCTCCAGATAATCGGCGTTTCTACCTGTCGGTCCCGTAGATGTAGCGCCCATTACTTTTGGTATGGTCCAGCCAGAAGCATCGATGTTACATACAAATAGGCAAGCCGACGAAGACTCGATTGTTGACCCGGCATACAGCCTCCCGCGCGAGGTCCGCGGCACCCACGCTGACCCATTCTGGCGATGCAACAGAACACACAGTCAGAGAGCGAGCATGCGAGTGAGATTCAGGGCTCTCTCACCGTGTTCTCCCTTCGCAGACTGTACTTCATCGGTAAACGCAGAGACGACCTCGTCGCGGATGTCATCAAACATCCGGCCGGCGTTCCGCATGAGGTGCGTACGGACGGTTCCCATGTGATAGAGGTTTTGGGCGACATTGGAGCCCAAGGTGTACCGTAATTGCATCATCTAGTACGTTTCCTCCGGTCGCGTCTGAGCAGCACTGGTGATATGCGGTATCACTCACGTCGATCGCGGCAGCCCTGAACGAGAGCACATCCTCGGGAGCTCTCGCAAGCTCCTCGACCGCTGCTGGCGAAGTGACGACGATGCACCAGTGCCCCAGCTCAGCGTACTTGAAGCAGCGGCCCTTATACTGTGTATTCACGCATGGCGTATGTGAGCCTCGTACGGTGAAAGGGCTGGCATACAAGCTACCTTTGTATAACCCTCCCGGATTATGTCGGCTGTCTTCGTGAGAGAACGCACCGCTCCGATGTAAGAGAGGAGCGGGAGCGAGGGCCCGCCGACGGTAGGTATCGCATGTATCTGCAACTTGCTGAGCACAGCATTCCGGCACAAATAGGTGATATATCGCTCACGCGGCTACAGAAACCGAGGAAGAATGCGTAGGTGGCATAGAGCGCACCCAAAACAACGGAGACATAGATAGAGGAGAGGATGTACATTTCGTAGGCTCGAGGGTGGTTGCTGTGGCGCTGATTCCTAGCTGAGATATCCTCTGGACGCATTCCTTCTTTATACTGAGTAGGCAGGATTTTTGAGCGACGCTGATCATATCCATGCGAATAGCGTCAGAGTGTTGTACGATCATATCGCACAGATACTTCAGATCCAAGGGACAGGCATGACCAACATCCTCGAAGCGAATGGTGGCGATATCCCGCATGATTGCATGCTCTGTGATATAGAAGCACCGTGGTGGTAGCGTCTGTGGGGCGACCTACACCGAGAGCGAGAGGGCCTGTTGTGGGAGAGCAGTCTCTTGCGGAGGGGGCCGACCGGAGCAACCCACGGCGTACTAGACCAATGGGCACGACGAATTGGGGCACTACGCCGTAGAGCATGTTCTCAGTTGAGGGTGAGGGTATGATGACGTTCGTTCCTGGCTTCGAGGCAGTGCCACTTGGACTTAGTGCACGATGAAGAAAGGTGCAGTGCCGAGTAGGGTCCAGCGCCACATTCAAGTTGTGCGCGTGACTGTCTCCCAAGATTGCTGTCTTGGAGCAGCTCGTAGCTATGTCCTCCGAGTCCTGATTAGAGTTACGGGCAAACCGAACTGAAGCACCCACCCTACATCACGGTGATGTCAGGAGCTAGCCATGCATGGTCATCTTCGACCGTTGACCGCGGTTGAAGCGCCCCGTAGTACTTGTGACAGGCATTATAATTCGCATTTTACGCAGTGAGTCATCAATCCCCTGGTGGGTCAGTACGGTCTAGTGGGCCACCTTCCTGATAAAGCAGCCAGATGACGCGGAGGAGGAGGAGGAGGACGTATCCATTTTAGCCACCGGCCGTAGGCATGATCCTCGGCGTCTTGACAGTGACAGCGGAGATTCCTGCGGCGGAGGAGCAAGCACCATGGAGCGAGCGCAATATGGTAGAATTGGTACCAAATGAGCCCATTCAGCTAGCAGACCCATAGCGATGGGCAAGCCGACGCGGCTAAACACCATAGGGACGGACGAGCCGACACCGGCCGACCGGGGTGAGGCGCCCACTGTAATGGGCCAGCCGACGTCGCACAGTGCCTATGCGGATGGGTCGGCTGACGTTCCTCCGCTTGGGACGCCGACAGCCCACGCGAGGAGGGCACGCCAGGAGAGCATTTCATGGGCCGGCCGACGTCTATGCACCCCAATGGGCATGGGTCGGCCAACCGTGGGCCACGCGGTTCCGCTTCGGGTCTAGTGGTCAATCGCGACACCTTGGCGCTCCCCAAAGCTATGGGCCAGCCGATGTCCGTGCAGGCCCATGGGCATCGGCCGGCCAACCGCTGCCCAGGCGGAACCGCTTTGGGTGTACCCCGGCAAATGCGCGCTCCCCAATTCGATGGGCTGGCCGACGTGGGCGCAGACCCATGGGCATGGGTCGGCCAACCGTTTCCCACGCGGATCCGCCTCGGGTTCAGCCGGGCCTCAC